>OY804588.1:86004328-86604328 GCA_963680875.1 Bathymodiolus brooksi | reverse complement strand
AGATGCATTTAGATAGTGCAATACTACTAAACTGTCCCCCTCAAGAGAGGCCACTCCTCTTACAAGGACACTTTTCCACTCACTGCAGATTGATCACCTTATAAGAGAGGGACTACTGTATATATGTCTAATTCAGTTGTACTGAAATTCAGAATTGCATATTTTTTCTCTAACAAAGAGGTTTTGCCTTTAACGTGAATACACTGTACTGTAATCAGTTGAATATTGTACCTTTTTATTCTTATTAATCTTTGGCTACCGTTGCCTAGAGGCGAGTGTTCTGCACGAGCAGGTGAAAATCTTGTCTATTTTTATTGTAATTGGTAATATATTGAAGGACACATTTATAAAAACAAATCCCTGCCTATGGAGGATACTCTCATTTCCAACCTTGTGTGAATAAGACGTATAGTTTGAACCTTAATATAAAAGACACCTGTCCTTAAAGGACACTTTTTCTTGCTTTTTGGACTGCCCTTTATATACAGGTTACAGGAGTAATTACAGATCAGTCACCAACAAGTAATAATTAAAAACAAAGATTTACCATAATTAATCATCAGGTTCACCATAATAAATCACCTCACATATCAAAGTTTGAAGAAATCACTTTTTAAGACATCAAAAATCTTTCTTTTTAATACTTCTCTTATAAATTTAATATATAATATATTTAATACATTGTCATGACATTTCTCTTACAAACAAGTCTTTGATTAAACGGAAGCTAACCTTAAAAAGGACAAATTTAGGTTTTCTTTTCATCTGCTGCGTGATTATGAAGATAATAAACAGTCTGGAATCGTGACTAGAAAGGATACATTTTACAGGATTACGAAGTAGTACAATCAGCCATAAATCTTGGAAAATATGATTATTGAAGAACAGTTTTATTATTAAACTGAAAACAATGCATGAATCCAAAGAAATAAAAAAAATTCAAGAATGAAAACATTTACCTCCGATTATTGAACCAATATTTTATTATGAAACTAAAAACAATATCGGTGGTTTTCTCCGGGTACTCTGATATCCTCCACCAATAAAACTAACGCCAAGATATAACTGAAATATTGTTGAAAGTGGCGTTAAACACAATAACCCTAGCAACAACCTACTGACCCCAAAATCAATATTATACTTCCCTTCCCATAGGGGTATCACATAAATTAGTTTTGTGAACATACAATATAAAGAACAACCAATTGCTGTACCAATTTCTGCCAAAGAAAAGCTGAGTTATACTTTGTTGTAAATCTGCTAAAAATGTTAAGAGGGTGGTTAGGGTTATGGTGTTTAACGCCACTTTTAACAATGTTTCAGCTATATCGTGGCGGTCAGTTTTATTGGTGGAGGAAACCGGAGTACCCGGAAAAAACCACCGACCTGTCGCAAGTCACTGACAAACTTTAGAATAGTGATATAAAAGTGTTGAATTAATGTTGTTTTCAACAGGTATTTTAATTACACTGGCAATATTCACCAATACATTAGCCAACTAAAATCCTAAAAAGAAATGTTATAAATGTTATTTCACCGAAGTGGGCAGCATTGACTTGTTACAGAATACAACAACGGAGTAATGAAGCATGCATTAACAATTCACATTAATACCGTTTCTACGGCAACTTATTACCTAATTCAAATTTATTTCATAAAAAAAAGGTTCATATGCGGGAGAGAGAGAAGGCCAATTGAAAAGTCATTGTAAGTTCAGCATGGTGAGATGATCGTGAATTAACACCAAATACAGGTTTGATTGCTTTGCCGCCTATCTGCGTCATTTATTTGAAATCTTTTGATGAAAGCATTTCATACCTTTCTTTATTAAAGAAATGAAAATATTTCAGGTAAAACTTCTGCAGGCTCCTACAGGGGATTTACTACAAATTTATAAAATGGTTTTACAGCATGGATTTTCTTCCAATTACATATTAGGAAATTGAAAACAAAAACAAAACATTTTTTTTCTTCTTTCTAAAGATAACAACTCTTTGAATAAAAAAAAACCTGTAGATATCAAATTTAGTGTGACAACGCATTTCTGGAATGACCTTCATCAGGTTCGCTCAAAATCGAAAGATTGGTAAGCCGAATAAATCAATTATGATGTTGAAATCTAGTTGTATACATACATTGTGCCCATAGTAATATTCAAGGAAAGAATATTTGATGAAAATTTCAAATTGTCGTTTCCCCCCCCCCCCCCTACATAAAAAAGAGAATTATGTCATGATAAATAGCTAATTAAAATTGTCTTTTGTATTCCACCCCCTGTAAAAAAAAATTATGTCACGATCAATTGCAAATTAAAATTGTCTATTATAATGAGAATCGTACACTTTTGTCAACGTGTCGTTAAGACCACTTGAAATTAAAGATGTAACCAACTGTTGACATCTTCACCAACAATATCCTAGCAAATTTTAACAAGTGCAAACTTCTTAACATTTTTATTTAGTTTCTCACGATTTAAGTACTAGACAATCACGCCGGCACGTTTATGCTGATGAATAAAAATTCACGATTATTTGCATTTTTCATTTCATACGGGGCAAAATTAAAGAACGCCTTTGATTAAAGGTCTTTATCTCGTAATATTTATACAATAATATACCTAGTGTCAGAAATCAAGCCTCTAAAGAATTAAAATTCACCTTTCATTAAAATTTTCATATATTCAATAATGTTGTTTAAATATATCACAAAAAATCCTTTCAACAAAAACCAAACAAAGTAGGAATTTTTCCTTTTGTTATAAATTAGTATTTAAAATACATTTTGATTGTGCAAGTTAAAACTATGATCATGAAGAAGGCTCTATACAAATCCATTACAAACACAATTTAAGAGAAATTATAATACATTTCAATGCCCCTTTTGTAAGCTGTAGCAAAATAAAACCCTAAAAGGCCGCTACATTGTACTATATTGTAATAACTGTAAACGATTTAAATAAATAGTCTGATTAAATGACAGGTAAAAATGAGGTAAATAAACCATTGTTGCACCTTCGCATAAAGATTTTTACTTAATAAATCTTTACAGATTTTTGTAATGTCTCCTTGTGTTAATATTATCACGTTGTCGTCAATTTGTGGACCAATTCATTTTAAATAAGTGTCCTTTTGTTCCATTTTATTTTGAAGCTTCCCCTACCTTCAATGTGTTTTATTTAATATTAATAATAAATAAAATATTTGCATATTTTATAAACACAAAGAACAATTCATATTTAAACAAATTTATCAATCTTGAAAAAGCAACAAATACTGTATATGTAATGGGATAAAATACTAATATCTGCCAACTCATGTTAAAACTCACAAAACAGTAATATGGCTTCCATGAATTATTTCTTAATTATATTATGGTATAAAAAAATATACCCTCGCAAAAAAATGCATTCATAGTTTAAACACCAAAATTGTAAAACTTTCAAACAAAGTGTATCAGAAAATCAGAGGTGACCTACAGCATAATACAAATGAATAACCAAGTTCTTGAAACCAAAATACATGTTAGTGACCTTCAACATGGCTACCGGTTATAGCAGATATATTGGCGTACATTCATGCTATAACTTCCCGTGTTCTATTCGTTTAAAGGGAGATAACCAGGTTCACATAGACAATAGACATTGGTTAGTGACCACCTCTGATGTGAAGGGGAGATAACCAGGTTTACATAGACAATAGACATTGGTTAGTGACCACCTCTGATGTGAAGGGGAGATAACCAGGTACACATAGACAATAGACATTGGTTAGTGACCACCTCTGATGTGAAGGGGAGATAACCAGGTTTACATAGACAATAGACATTGGTTAGTGACCACCTCTGATGTGAAGGGGAGATAACCAGGTTTACATAGACAATAGACATTGGTTAGTGACCACCTCTGATGTGAAGGGGAGATAACCAGGTACACATAGACAATAGACATTGGTTAGTGACCACCTCTGATGTGAAGGGGAGATAACCAGGTTTACATAGACAATCAACATTGGTTAGTGACCACCTCTGATGTGAAGGGGAGATAACCAGGTTTACATAGACAATAGACATTGGTTAGTGACCACCTGATGTGAAGGGGAGATAACCAGGTTTACATAGACAATAGACATTGGTTAGTGACCACCTCTTGATGTGAAGGGGAGATAACCAGGTTTACATAGACAATAGACATTGGTTAGTGACCACCTCTGATGTGAAGGGGAGATAACCAGGTTTACATAGACAATAAACATTGGTTAGTGACCACCTCTGATGTGAAGGGGAGATAACCAGGTTTACATAGACAATAGACATTGGTTAGTGACCACCTCTGATGTGAAGGGGAGATCACCAGGTTTACATAGACAATAGACATTGGTTAGTGACCACCTCTGATGTGAAGGGGAGATAACCAGGTTTACATAGACAATAGACATTGGTTAGTGACCACCTCTGATGTGAAGGGGAGATAACCAGGTTTATATAGACAATAGACATTGGTTAGTGACCATCTCTGATGTGAAGGGGAGATAACCAGGTTTACATAGACAAGACATTGGTTAGTGACCACCTCTGATGTAAAGGGGAGATAACCAGGTTTACATAAACAATAGACATTGGTTAGTGACCACCTCTGATGTGAAGGGGAGATAACCAGGTTTACATAGACAAGACATTGGTTAGTGACCACCTCTGATGTGAAGGGGAGATAACCAGGTTTACATAGACAATAGACATTGGTTAGTGACCACCTCTGATGTGAAGGGGAGATAACCAGGTTCACATAGACAATATACATTGGTTAGTGACCACCTCTGATGTGACAGGGAGATAACCAGGTTTACATAGACAATAGACATTGGTTACCGTAGTGACCACCTCTGATGTGATACAAGTTCCACCATTCCACCATGGACTTGGAGAACATAGTATAACAATTGTTTTACAATGTTGTCAGGGGGAGATAATCTGTTCACAAGGGAGACAACCTACCTGATTTGCATATACACTGATAAGTGACCTCCCCTGAAGTGACACAGGTTCCACTATTCAAACATGGACTTGGGGAACATGGAAAATACAGCTGTTCACAATTTTTTCCAATATACTTCAGAGGACATGAACACCTACAAAAAATAATTACAAGATTTTAATATCTTCTTTAAAGGGGAGATAATCATCATATTACATTTCAGTATACAAATTATGAATAGAGTCAGTGGATGATAGGTGTTTAAAGCCAACTCAATCATTTTTCATCTAGTATATCATGGTGAAAACAAGTTAGTTTTCAATGAGATAATAATGAGGTCCGCTTTGTACTAGACCAACACGCTTAGTTGGATTTTTATAGTGCTAGCTCACTGAAACAACAGCCCGAGAATACACATGTTGCCCCACTCGGACACATTATCCTGTTTCCATGCCAACCAGTCTTTGCTCTTTCTCCTTAATGCTGTGTCCTTAGCGGAGAAGCAACAAATACCAATTTGATAGTCTCTAATTGGGTCTCGAATCCACGATCTACCACACTCAGGGTGAAAACGCTAACCCATTACACCACTGATGAAGTTCATTTGAGTTTAGTTTACAAATTATGAATGGAAAAAAAAGTAAAAATATATTTTCATTAATTCATAATTATCAGGATACGTAATTGGAAATTAATCGTGAATTCATATAAATTCGTGAATGCCAATTTCTCATGGTTTTTGGGAAAATTGTGTTTTCATGGATACATAAATTCGTGCTATAATGAGCACATTTTATATGGTGACAAATATTAATTGAATTTTTAAACTTCATTTTCATAATTACATGTATCGGTGAATACCGGTACATGTGTACTGCACTCCCATATTTAGTTTTCATTTTCTAGATAAACATGGGCACATTTTATGAAAGCCAAATTCATCCCGCTATTCTAATTTTCTCACGTTCAAAAAGAATAGTGATTTCTGAAATCAGATCTAATACAAAAACTGATAACTGATACTGTAATAATAAATGAATCAGAAAGGAAACTTGACCTAGGAAATACCAATTAATATACATATAGAGGAAACAGTATGTCATTCCAACATTGAAATAACCACTAATTGCCATTTAATCAAATATAATTCTATAAATTGTCAAGTGGTCTAAAGATATATATATATATAGTCAAACCTGTATTCAGAGGTCACAAATTTCACAAGAATTGAAACTCTTTTAAGAGGACATAAAGAGGTCTTCTAAGGCCACTTTATCTTTGACCCCATGGTGACCTCTTATGGTTGGTCTTCTAAGGCCACTTTATCTTTGACGCAATGGTGACCTCTTATGGTTTGTGATGTTTTTGTTGTTGAAAGTGGCATTAAATACCATAAACCATAAGAGGTCACAATTTGGGTCAAAGAAAAAGTTGGCTTTTAAGACAGATGACCTCTTAAAAGAGGTTCAATTGATATGAAAATTTCCATGAAAAGACAAGAAAAAGGTGACCTTTTAATACAGGTGACTGCTTAAACAGGTTTGACTGTATATATATAATATTTTTTATATATTTCTAATTTTGGGGCTGTCATGGTCGTGATCGTATGGTAGTTGAAATATTGTTGAAAGTGGCGTTAAACACCATAACCCTAACCCCATTTCTAAATTTGATAATGTCTAAAAAGTAGGTTGTAATTTGTTTATTTAAAGTCTAAATGAAATAACGTACAGCATATAATTTAATAATTGTATTAAAATCTGGTACAGCAAAATTACATAACAATGTATATAGCAAGTTTAAATACAGAAATAATGTCTTCGTGCATATGATGTGGTTTCAAATTACAGGAAGTACATTTATACAAATTCCAGACATTAAAATACTAGTAAGCGCTTTTACAAACCTCCCTCCCTTCATTCCTGTTCATTGTAAATGAAATATGATCAAACCCATATTTTCCCCACCTATTTCTCAAATTGTCCTGAAGACATTTATAAAAATTAGTTTTAAGTATTAAATTTCAATAACTTTATTAAGCACAATTTCCACCCTAATCAGGGTCAATGGCTACATTGAATAGTCAACAATACATAAACATACAATGTAAAACATATAAACAAATTCAAAACACAATAGAACAAAAGGAATCATGTGCCTCCTGTCCTCAGTTCCAATGACTGTTTAATGAAGGAGCCTAAAGATTTCACCTGCTTGATGTTAGTTGGATCTAAAATAATTTCAAGTAGATTTGTATTATTACTATTGTCAAAGTCACTGAGAAAAGCTTTTCTTAAATGTTCATTTAGCTTACAATTTAAAAAGAAATGGTTTTCGTCATCAAGAGTTTAAAGAATATCCTGCAGAAATTTTGATAAAACTGGCAATAGAACTGAAGATTTCAAAGTCTAGTTGAAACACAAGGGGGGGGGGGGGGGGGGGGAGGAAGGGGTTAAGGGTGTAGGTAATATGTTGGTTTTTTTAAATTTCTGTCACCAAATTTTATAAAAAAAAAAAACAACAAAAAAACAACAAAAAAAAAAAACAATAAAAATTTTACCTGGAAAATGCTAAAAAAAAATAATAATCTGACCCTGCTGTTTCAATAAGAAATTTAGGTAAAATTTAGGGAAAGAAATACAGATTTTTCATGTAAAAATAGTCTGATTTTTGTTTTATGTGAAAAATGTTAGTGGGAGAACACTTTCTGGTCAAGTATCACTTCTTATAGAACTCTTTCTGTTTAAGGGGCGGTCATCAGGTCGTGATCGCACAGCAGTTGGATTTACAACTACATGAGCAATCAGAGCCTATCACCACTAAAGTTTTGAGCTCGAATACCACTAATGGCGAAGTGTACTTGATACAACATTATCTGATAAAGTTTGTCAGTGACTCGCAATGGGTCTGTGGTTTTCTCTGGTTTCCACCACCAATAAAACTGACCGCCTCGAAATAACTGAAATACCGTTGAAAGTGACATTAAACACCATAACCATATCCTTTCTGTTTTAAAACACAGTTGTGCGATATCATTTGTTTCCAGAAAAACTTATCAATAATCTTAAAATTTGAAATCAACCAATTCCATCTTTCTTTCCATTAAACACATTTTAAAATGTCAACAACCACATACTAAGATTGGAAATGTCTTCCTTAATGCTACATGGTATGACGACTACATCACGTGAATCAAGGATCTGATAGGTTAGTTGTGTTCAGTCAGAATGAGCAACAAAAAACATTTTTTTAATGACGTTCAGTCAGCATGATAAAAAAAAAATTCTTGTGAATTATCATTAGACCATAAAAGTTCCATGTGAAAACGAAAATAAAAAAAATTCAATTTTATTTTCAAAATAAATCGTCAAGATGGTAACATTTTGTAATATTTTTCGTCAAGACTGGAAACCCCTCCTCTCCCAATTATACACCTGACAATAGAAGGTCCATGTACAAGACACAGAGATATTGTCTATTAATGGCCCATGGAGCAGTAAAAGTAGAATTACAGGACACTAAGTCATACCTTTAGTTGATTGTTTTACCTTACAAAGGTATTAAAGTTACTGATCTGTGATAAAGCTACATTAATCATCCATTAGTCTGCTGGGGGTCTGTTGGGGGTCATAAACAAAGATTTTTTTAGTTCTTACCTGTTACAGGTTAATTATAAAGGAACAAGTAGTTTTACTTCAACTTAATGGGTATTTGGTGTAATGGGGGTAAAAATCAACCTTTACCTGCTGAACAAAGGCTCATAATTGCACTTTTGAGTTATTGGAAAGAAAAGAAATTTACCTGTTACAGGTATTTTATAAAGGAATCAAGAAATTTTACTTCAAGTTAATGGGTATTTGGTGTAATGGGGGTAAAAATGATAACAAATGACGATAATTGCACTTTTGAGTTATCGAAAGAGAAAAAAGAAACAAAAAAGATCAGTCTGTGCCAAAAACATTTTGACAGATTAGCCTGAGCAGCATTTTAGAAGAATTGTTTCTATTTGATTAAGCAAATTTTATGCAATTTTTACTAGACTGGGGCATAGGACTAGTGGTTTTTGGCACACTAACAGATCAACCTGATTTTTAAGATAAATATACCTTATTTAGAGTGTAGATCTTGAAAGTAAAATTATTCTGAGATCTATACATTTAATGTGTATTTTTTTGCTGCTATAAAAAATTTGGTTTCATCCAAAATATAAAAAACATTTATTTTCAATCTAGTCTATCTTTGTTATTGTAAAAGATGGAATGAAATAGAGTAAATGTTCTCAACAACAGTCCAAGTTCGTACCTTGAATATACAATTTGTATCTTAAAGAGCTACGATTTTTGGAAATTGGTAAATAGATTTAAAATGATGAAATAAAGGTAAATATTTCACATTAAACAGCTTATCGTACCACTTTTCGCCTTTTGAGAACGAAAATTACCATCGATTTATTACTTCCTTGCAAGCAAATAATTTGACCTCGCATTCTCCGTATGCAACTGACCTTACTAGTGACAGGTAAAAACGAATAATTTGTATTTTGCATATCTGCCAACCCTCCCGTTTTGAGCGGGACTCTCCCGCACAAACGACGAAATTCCGGAAATCTTCCACTTGCCGGTCCGCTCCCACACGGGAGTATAGAATCTTTCAAATATTTTAACCCGCAATGAACCGCATTCGTATTTATCGGGATTTTCATTACTGTCAATAGAAGTAAACAAACAATGGGCCATCATTTGAAAACTTTGGCGAATAGTTTTCATGTTCGATTTATAAGTAATCGAAAATCATTTCTGCCATGTCAACTCCAACAAGAAAGAGGTCTTTGTCTGGACCAAGCGGCAGTGTAAAAAAGAAGAAATATAACTGCAAATTTCAAGCAGATTGGATGAAGGATTTTCAATTTTTACGACCAAATTCACTCGGCAATGAATCTTCATTTTGCACATTATGTTCATTCAACTTTTCGGATGTAACATGTTCGAACTTTTTTGGGGGAAAAGTGTGATATAAAGGAGTTATTTTCAAAACAACCTAGATATCCCAATTTGTCTAAGTTAGCCCTGGCATGTGTTGTTCTGCCAAATAGTAATGCAGATAGTGAACGTATCTTCTCGATGCTAAAAAAAATTCAAACTGAACATAGGTCAGAATTGGCAAATGACACTATATGCTCACTTATTTGTGCCAAAAAAAATCAAAATATGAAATGTTATGAGTATTGTCCTGACTCAGAGGTATTGAAAAAGGCAAAAACAGCTTGTATAGATTATAACAATGAAATAAAGTATATTTATTAACTCTTATTGGTGTTTTGTAGATGTATATAGTGTACAGGTCATATATTTAGGCTGAAAATGTCGTTCGCACAAAATCTCCCCCTCAGCTGTCATAGCTGAGGGGGAGATCTCCCTCATTGAAGGTTTCAGAGGTTGGCAGGTATGATTTTATCGCTTATTATAAACTGCAAACTTGCATGGTTCTTTGTCCGTAATTAACGCCGACTAAAAGCAGATTCACAGAAAATAAGAAATAAGTGCATTGTTGTACTGATTTAATGACGATTCGGCAAACTCCGTAAGCAATGCCGATAATTAATAAGATGGCGTCCATTTCTTGATCGATCTCAAAACACGAGCAGATGCACATACATTTCATAACATTTATAAGTTACAGAAACACGTATTATTAAGGCATCAATCATATCTGATAGTTTTTATGGGTAACAAAAATTTACAATTTTGGCAGATAATGCCCCTTTAAATGATTTAAAAAAAAATACATTTTTAGTTGTAACAGCAAGAAATACAAGTTTTGAAATGGGTAGGCTAAAAGATAATATAATAGGCATTTCTTTCTTCAAATCAACAGTAGTCTCCCAAATAAAATGCCAACCCCTTCTGCAATGAAAAAATGTGGCCCTATAAGAGGGGTGACCTTTCTTGATGTGACCATTTTGGTAGTATTTTACTATCTCAGTGTTTCAGGCCTGATAAGAAGGGTAGCCTTTTAGGTGGGAGCGGCCTTATAAGAGGGATGGTTTTTGGTAGGAGAGGCCATATTAGATTACTGTATCTAAAAAAATATAATTTCAATGCAAAACAATAAAATAGACTTTTGTTTTACACCCTATACCTTTTTGTTTGTTTGTAGGGGCATTTGGTAGGTTTTTTTTGTGGGTCAGTTGAGCAACAGCAATACGAAGAAAAAATATCATGGATAGCCTAATAAATATGCTAATATTTTTTTTTTTATTCAAATCCATAAAATTTTCATAAGATGTTTTGTGGGCAAAATGTTTTACCTTAATTTTCTTATACTTGATGAACAAAGCTGAGGACAGGTTTTTAAAAAAAATCATATTATTATTAAAACACCTGTCCATGGTGTTGGGGGTAATGTCTGGCAGATTGAATCATTTTGTTGTTGTTGACATTTCAAGCAGTGATATAGTGTTGTCAATTAAGACTGCCATATCTTGAACAAAAAATATACTGGTATAGAAAAATAAATCTTTAAAAGACATGTGACAATATGTCCCCTCAGGTCAAAACAAGGGTATATAATTAATATTACTTTTATATGCTGTCCAGAAAAAGATTCTAACAGTACATTAATTATTCATTATGTAATTACAGACCAAATAAAAAATAAATAACATGTCAGATTTTCACTTAATGGCTAATTTTTCAGATCAATATTTGGTCAAATTAAAATGTTACATGCAATTTCATTTTTGTCTTTGCATGTGTTTGGAAAGTGGGGAGAGGGAGAGGGGTTTGAAGGTTGGAGTTAGAGGGTGTCTAAGAGATGGCTCATTTTTCTGATCAATATTTGGTCAAATTAAAATCTTATAACTGGAACATGTAATTTTATTTTTGTCTTTGATGTGTGTTGGAAAAGTGTGGGGGAAAAAAAGGGGGGGGGGGGTTTGAAGGTTGGGGGTTGTAGGGTGTTTAAGAGGTTTTTGAACAATTTTCTGATGGGATATTTCATTTTTATTCTTGCAAGAGTGGAATATGTTTGATAATAAAAAATCTTAATAATTAATTTGTCATGCTTATAAAACAGTCATTAGAACTGAGGACAGAGGACTCTTGACTAATTTCTTACTTGTAATATTTCATTCATTATATATATACTCCCCATATTATTATTATTATTATTATTATTTTTGTTTGTTTGTTACTTGTATTGGTTTAAAGATAATAAATAAATTGTTTGTTTGTTACTTGTATTGGTTTAAAGACAATAAATAAATGCAGTCCTCATGAGCACCGGTTCTCCGGCCCAAGACCAGTAAAACTTTGTTCAGACCAGTAAATTTTCCAGTTTGTATTTAGATATATATATATACATCATAAATTCAAGAATTTGATTCAGACCAGTAAATTCAAATTGATATATTTCGAGGACTGTCTAAGATGAGTTTGAATCACAGATGGTCGATAGTTGTATTGTGGTTGGACCCAATTTCGTCAAAAATTAAAATATTATATTTCCACCTAACCTTGCAAAGCATAAAGGCTTTATAATTGTGACAATCTTGAGAACCATGCCTTGTGACATCGTGGTGTCAACGAACAATTATTTCCTCATTTGATATATCGATCATATTTTATTTCAAAAATCAATTACGGTATTTAAAAAGGCTTTTTACAAAATAAAGTTTCTTTATATGGAGTTTTAGCCATTTACACAATAAGTGTCATCATCACACGGTGGAATCAAATCAAAAACTTCAAAAATATAATTGTTTTCTTTTGTTTTGATGTTCAACTTTATACTTCTATTCAGTAAAGCTTCAAAATGCCAATTTATTCTTCAAATTAACAATCATGCTACTTTTGTTAGCGATTGATCATTTTATTTTTCGATGTACGCTATTTTTAACTAAAGGCTCAGTGGGCTGAGCCTGTGTCGCTCACCTTTCATTCTGCTTTGAGGAAATTTAATACAGAACCTTTCATTGGTTGCTTCCCACCAAGTTTCGGTTCATTTTGCTAAGCAGTTACAGAGAAGATTTTTAGAAATCGACCAATCAGAAACAAGAATGGCTTGTGGTGGCCATGTTTATTAATGGATGGGAACTAAATGCGCATTCCTTATAGATGACCTTCCAAGGATGCTTCCTACCAAGTTTGATTCATTTGACAAAGCAGTTTCAGAGAAGAAGAATTTTTAGAAATCAACCAATCAGAAACGAGAATTGCCTGTGGTGGCCATGTTTGTTGACGGATTGGAACTAAATTAGCAATCTATATATAGGACCTTCACAGGATGCTTCCTACCAAGTTTCGATTCATTTGGCCAAGCGGTTACAGAGGAGAAGATTCTTTAGAAATCAACCAATCAGAAACAAGAATTGTCTATGGCGGCGATGTTTGTTAACGGATCGGGACGAGATGAGCAATCTTTATAGAGGACCTTCTAAGAATGCTCCCAAGAATTTATACAGGATTCTGTTTTATTCAGAATTTGGTTTATACAGGATTCTGTTTTATTCTGAATACAGTTTATACAGGATTCTGTTTTATTCAGAATTCTGTTTCATTCAGGATTCTGTTTATACAGGATTTCGTTTCATTCAGGATTCTGTTTATACAGGATTTCGTTTCATTCAGGATTCTGTTTAATCAGGATTTCGTTTCATTCAGGATTCTGGTTTATACAGGATTCTGGTTTATACAGGATTCTGTTTATACAGGATTCTGGTTTATTCAGCATTCTGGTTTATACAGGATTCTGGTTTATACAGGATTCTGTTTATACAGGATTCTGTTTATACAGGATTCTGGTTTATACAGGATTCTGTTTATACAGGATTCTGGTTTATACAGGATTCTGGTTTATACAGGATTCTGTTTATACAGGATTCTGTTTATACAGGATTCTGGTTTATACAGGATTCTGTTTATACAGGATTCTGGTTTATACAGGATTCTGTTTATACAGGATTCTGGTTTATACAGGATTCTGGTTTATACAGGATTCTGTTTATACAGGATTCTGTTTATACAGGATTCTGTTTATACAGGATTCTGGTTTATACAGGATTCTGTTTATACAGGATTCTGGTTTATACAGGATTCTGGTTTATACAGGATTCTGTTTATACAGGATTCTGTTTATACAGGATTCTGTTTATACAGGATTCTGGTTTATACAGGATTCTGTTTATACAGGATTCTGGTTTATACAGGATTCTGGTTTATACAGGATTCTGTTTATACAGGATTCTGTTTATACAGGATTCTGGTTTATACAGGGTTCTGTTTATACAGGGTTCACTGTATAAAGTCAGTATTACTTACATGTAAGATCCGATCCTATTATCACATATTCCACCATTTTGACAAAGATTTGGGTTCTCGGTGCATTCATCCACATCAGACATACATCTATCGCCAGTATAGCCCGGTTTACAAGTACACATGAAGCCATCTTCTAATGAGAGACATTCCCCACTGTTTCGGCATGGTTGTGTAGAACAATAGTCAATAAATTGACAATTTTTCCCTGGAAAAAAATTGATTTTTTTTTTACCAATCTCTACCAAAGGTGAAGGATAATATTATTATTTTCTACAAGAATGTAGGGGGGTACAACAGAATTGTAAAAAATAATTACCATGCAAATAATAACAACCAGTTTTTCAAAGCATTCAGATGATGAATTTTTTACTGTTAATTCACTCAGATGATGAAGTGATGCTTACACAATCAAGAACTTGATGTGGAATAAGCCTGAATAAAATTGCATAGCATTCTATAATGTTAGGAGCACTTTTGAGGTGATCCCAAACAAAATACCATATAAATCTAAAGACCTCTCAGTTCCTCTGCATTTCCTCAGATATTATACAATGCTGAGTAATTCCCAGAAGAGAACATTAAGTGATTGTTATATAAATTTTAATAAAAAAAGAATGAATTTAATTGTTCACTCATTTAAGAAAACATGATTAAGACAGAAAAGATTGATCTAAAATAAAATACTTTAAAGCTGAAGAAATTTAAAACCTCCACAACATAAGTTGGGGAAAAAAAAGAAACTAATGATTTTATAAAAATAAAATATCACGTAAAGGGAAACAACTCAAATAGAAATTAGAAGAATTTAAAACAAAACAAGCCGCATTACCTCCCTTTAACCAATGGTAAATTTATAACCAAAGAAGGATAACTCCATGATTTTGTACCAATTTATATACTTTATACTTGAGTAATAACCTTACATGTATACATCTATAAATGTAATTGAATTAAACATATTTTATTTGCTCAAAATATTAGCAAATGGAATTGGGCACAAGTTATGACAACAATTATTTAAAACCAACTCCCTACAACTTACAACAAATTATATACATGACAGCAACCATACAGTGAAATATTGTAATTCACATAAAGATATACAAACAAACAAGCAAAATTGGAGAAAGAATCAAAGAAAGAGACATGGTACTTATTAAAAAAAGAAATTAGAAATGTTTACAAAAAATAAAGGGGGGAAAAGAGTTGAGACCTGCATGATTAACCAAATCTATTGTTATACTTTTAGAAAGACTTGAACAGTGTGAAAAATATCCTTGTTTTGATCTATTACAAGTAATATCCTTGTTTTGATCTATTAAAAGTAATATCCTTGTTTTGATCTATTAAAAGTTCTGTATTTCCATATAAAATGACATTCAAATCTATTTCACCAAAAATTCTTAGAAATACAAATAAATTTCTTCTATAGTAATATTATCATATAAAGGACATTCTATAAAAAAGTGATAACAGTTTTCACACTCAAATTCACATAAATGTGATATATGTTGTATATTTAAAAACATACTACTGATATGACAGAGCATCATGTCTTAGCAAAGATAGTATGATACTGTGGCAGGGCTAACCAAACCAGACGAACTATTCTTCAACAGATCCCATCTTTTTAATTTATGGAAATAAAGCATTTGTATCCTTCATCTTCATTCCAAACAAACAGTTACCTATCCATTACCACATGTATGGCAATTTTTTTCTAAAATTTTGCTTATTTTTGTTTTGTTTTCACAAAAATGTATAACTACCTATGCAATCAATGCCTATCACCACTAAAGTTGTGAGTTCGAACCCCGCTCAGGCGAGGTGTACTCGATAAAACATTATGTGATAAAGTTTGTCAGAGACTTACGACAGGTGGTTTTCTCCAGGTCCTCCGGTTTCCTCCAAAAATAAAACTGACCGCCACAATACAACTGAAATATTGTCGAAAGTGGCGTTAAACACCAAAAACCAAAACCAAACAATTTTTTAGATCTATACAATGTACTTTCTTACCAGTATATCCATTCTTACAAGTACACATATAATCCCTTAGAGATACAGTATTACGACAGGTTCCCTGATTTTGACATGGGTTGTTGTAGCAAACACTGTTAGGATCTAGAAGTTCACACAAGGTACCAGTAAATCCTGTGAAGATAAAAATAATGTTTATTATAAAAGTTTTCAGAGCCTAATACCTCTGCTGGTGGACTATTATTCCCCGATGGTATCATCCTCCCAGTAGTCAGTGTTTCGGCAATGACAGGATTTATTAGATACATGTATATTCATTATTGAAATTTACAGTTCCTAAATAATGTAATTGTTATTAAAACTAAGATTCTCCTCCCTCAGGAATAGATGACCTTAGCCTAAGATTCTCCTCCCTCAGGAATAGATGACCTTAGCCTAAGGTTCTCCTCCCTCAGGAATAGACGACCTTAGCCTTAGGTTCTCCTCCCTCAGGAATAGATGACCTTAGCCTAAGATTCTCCTCCCTCAGGAATAGATGACCTTAGCCTAAGGTTCTCCTCCCTCAGGAATAGATGACCTTAGCCTAAGGTTCTCCTCCCTCAGGAATAGATGACCTTAGCCTAAGGTTCTCCTCCCTCAGGAATAGATGACCTTAGCCTAAGGTTCCTCCCTCAGGAATAGATGACCTTAGCCTAAGGTTCTCCTCCCTCAGGAATAGATGACCTTAGCCTAAGGTTCTCCTCCCTCAGGAATAGATGACCGTAGCCTAAGGTTCTCCTCCCTCAGGAATAGATGACCTTAGCCTAAGGTTCTCCTCCCTCAGGAATAGATGACCTTAGCCTAAGGTTCTCCTCCCTCAGGAATAGATGACCTTAGCTGATCTTAGTGGAGCAGGAATTTCTTACCTTTCTGGAGAATCTGAGTTTTTATTTAGTTGGGTTCATTTTGTCTAATCTTCAGTTTCCTGTGTAGTGTGTTGTGGACTATGGTTGGTCTTTTCGTCATTGTATTTATTGTCTATCCTTTGATTCATGGCTTCTGATTACCAGGGGAGGGGGTTACCCCTTTCGTATCTTTGATTCATGGCTTCTGATTACCAGGGGAGGGGGTTACCCCTTTCGTATCTTTGATTCATGGCTTCTGATTACCAGGGGAGGGGGTTACCCCTTTCATATCTTTGATTCATGGCTTCTGATTACCAGGGGAGGGGGTTACCCTTTCGTATCTTTGATTCATGGCTTCTGATTACCAGGGGAGGGGGTTACCCCTTTCGTATCTTTGATTCATGGCTTCTGATTACCAGGGAAGGGGGTTACCCCTTTCATTATCTTTGATTCATGGCTTCTGATTACCAGGGGAGGGGGTTACCCCTTTCGTATCTTTGATTTATGACTTCTAATTAGCCCATTGGGCCAAAATTAAAATTAAGTTTGTTTCCCCTTACCCGACTGACCGACGGAAATTTACTTGTTTCCCGCACCTAACAGACCACTAGAAAACATTGTGATGGGATATATTTTTGGCTGATTTAAAGACGTCTTTATTTTATATTTTGGTTACCGAAAATCATGAGCGGAAGTTTCTGACACTGTTCCAGAATCTACATTTAGAACTGATTTACACTGTTTTATATGATCAATATCTATTGCTCGACCTGGGCAGGAACCAGATTTGTGTCATATGAACACAGCATTGAAGCTTTGCAGCTGTAAATATAGGGCATGAATTCCCCTACCTACCAACCCATTGGAGAAAAGGAGGGTCGGGTACAGGAAACAAACATATTTTTAAGGGTGGCCATCAACCAAAATTTAATGTAACACACAAAATATCAATTCCCAAGTTTACATATATATACAACAAATAATAAACATTAAAGGTAAAACAATCTAACCAAAAAAAAAATCTTAAAAATAAAGAAAAAATAGAGTTATCTCCCCTAGAACAGTGCATGCATTTTTATTTTATCTTACAATCTGCAATTGTTAAATAGGAAATTAAGGAGATATAAAAACAAACTTTCAGAAATTCTTAATGCTTAGAAACATCAAGTCTCCTTCTTCCTACTGTACATATCATGTCTAATATGTGTTTTTAATTAAGAGGAGAGGTTTGGGCTTATAAAACTAGCTTAACCCACATCACTTTTTATTGAAGTGCCAGTACGTACCAAACCAGGAAAGTGGGCGGTCATCTAATGTGTGTTAGGGATAACGATTTTTCCTCTCTCTATGATTTGTCTATTTTGCTATTGTTCCGACAGAGTGGTACATGTATGTTTTGTTTTCCATTTTATTATTTAATTTAATACTAAGTGAAAAGTGGTGTTTAACACCATAAACCTAACCCTAATACTAACCCAGCTGACAATGACATGTAGATTTTATTTCTACATCTTGATTTACAATACATGTTCCATTATTCTCACAAAAGTCTGTTTCTGGTCGACATGGATTATCAAACTGACAGTATTTCCCTATGTAGTTTTGTCCACACCTAAAAATATAAAATTGTATATATAGTATACATAAACAAAATGTACGAAGCATTGATAAATATATTTATGCGAGTCTCTTGACACCTTAAATCTCTCTCTTATTTTTTTAGAGTAATACTCCTACATATAATAATCTTGAATCACATAGAAGCAAAGAACCAGGCATCAAATATCTTATTTTTAACATTTGGTCTTCAAACTGTTTGGGTGGGGGGGGGGGGGGGGGGGGGGTGCAGCATCATTGTAAAAATGTAATACGGAAATGTACATGAAATCTATCTATCTGAGATATTAATTAGACCTCCAAAAACACATATAATTCTTAAACCTGGACAGATTTTCCATTGCACTTCTGTCATTCATCATATCAAATTTTCTGTTCTAAAACATATTTCTTATAGGGCTTTCAATAACTTTTTACTGAACAGGTGAATTGCTATTTTGAACAGGAGAAAGTAATAGAGTGCCAAAGGCGCGATTTTTTTGGGAATTCTAGAGTCAAAATCCTGCATTCTGGTGACTTCTGAGAGTATTTATTAGGCTATTTGAAGGAGATTTTTTTGTGACATGCTCTCCTATTTTATATTAATCATAATAGCTGGCAGCAAGTACAAATGTGATTCAATAATGGAAGACAAAAAAAATATCTGTAGGTCACTATACAGTCTGTTACAATAGGCAAAGACCAATACAGAAAAGTAATCTATAAAAGGTCCAAAAAAATAGAAAAATAGTTATCAAATTTGAATCATGTAGTAAACGTCGGACAAATTATTTCAAAACTTTGCTAAAACAGTCTATATTTAATGATTTAGTCTTGGCAGATAGCTTGACTCACAACAATCTACGATAAACGAACTTTGGGTTTTCTTTCAGGAAAGTGCTGTACCTATTTTTCTTTTCTTAGGGCCTGTAAAATAATCACATATCGGTTTTTTTGTGTTCATGTTGCACGTTTTCTTCTTCTTCTATGTCATATTTGCACTTGTACATTTGTTACAGGGGTATGTAAATTAAAACGCTTCATTGATTTCGCAAACATTTCTATTCGGACGTCTCTTTTTTTTTCTTTATTCGTTATGAAAAAAACGATCAATATAAAGCGGCCTTCGAAGAAGACACCCAAACAAAGCATTAGTTACGATTTCGTAGCTGTTACTTTAGCCAGAATAACTTTTTAGTCCGATATTTTTATTTTTTCTGTTCTTAATTTTTTTTTGTGAAACAAAATTTGAACTGCGATTTTGTTAGAACAACCTGGCGACAAATCGCCGGGTGCCAGTCCTTATTGCAAACCCTGTCTTTGATCAGTTTTGATAAAATGTCTGCATGATAATATTTTCCGTCTATTTCTATGACTTTTCTATAATAAATTTGTCTGTTAGTATTACTATTATTATTGTCTATTTTAGTGCTCTGTGCACGTGTCCATTGTCTATTTTAGTGCTCTGTGCACGTGTCCATTGTCTATTTTAGTGCTCTGTGCACGTGTCCATTGTCTATTTTAGTGCTCTGTGCACGTGTCCATTGTCTATTTTGGTGCTCTGTGCACGTGTCCATTGTCTATTTTAGTGCTCTGTGCACATGTCCATTGTCTATTTTAGTGCTCTGTGCACGTGTCCATTGTCTATTTTAGTGCTCTGTGCACGTGTCCATTGTCTATTTTAGTGCTCTGTGCACGTGTCCATTGTCTATTTTAGTGCTCTGTGCACGTGTCCATTGTCTATTTTAGTGCTCTGTGC
The DNA here is from genome assembly GCA_963680875.1 of Bathymodiolus brooksi. NCBI lineage: Eukaryota > Metazoa > Mollusca > Bivalvia > Mytilida > Modiolidae > Bathymodiolus > Bathymodiolus brooksi. Next base: position 86,583,823 of record OY804588.1, on the reverse strand, counting down.
ACGTGTCCATTGTCTATTTTAGTGCTCTGTGCACGTGTCCATTGTCTATGCACGTTTTACTGCATATTTAGATATGCAGCATAGATGAAAGCTCTCACTAATGAATAAAAAAGAAAACCCCTATTTCATTGACCCTAAACCTTCATTTTCAGTTTGGACAATATTTGACAGATTTTCTTATGAATTATTTCGCTCAAAAAAGAGGAAATCTTTCATCTCTGTATGTATCAAGTTGGAAAAAAGCGAAACTGTAACCCTTGTATCAAAAATTGAAACACATCATCAGGTAGACATATTTTTTCAGTCCTTATGCGATAGTAAAATGACCACCTGATTTTATTTATGTACAAAGATAGCACTTTAATATTGCCAAAAAAAAAAACAAAAAAAAACAAAGGTTTTTTTTTTTTTTTAAGAAAAAGGACAATCAATCTTAATATTGATCCTAGAGTGGCACTGCAATTTTTTGTTTACAGTTTAGTACCTGTTGTATATCACTTAATTGGCCATATAACTAGATGATTGTCACTTGTGTAATAAACAAGTAAATGTTAAGATCTTACTGATGTGTAATAAACATATGTACATGTACAACACAAACACCCTGTAATAAACAATCAGCTGTTTAATGACATGTTGATTATCTCCCCCTACTAACTGTCAAACTTATTACTATAATTATGACCCAGTAAATGGCTTTATACACATGTTAATATTGTTATATTCATATTTAGGTACTACTTTCAGTAAACAATGAAATAGCAATAGTGTACATGCAGGGGTTTCAAAGTTTTTTATAATAGGAGGTACTTCTTAAATTTTAGGAGGTACCTAAAAAAATTAGGCTGAGGGCCGTAAGGGGTCCAGGGGGCGGAAGTTCCTGAAATCTAGCATTTTGTGGACCAAAAAATGTACTTCAGAGACTGCAAAACATTAAGTGCTTTTGAAAGAAAAATCCCATTAACTTTTAGAGTTCAGATTTCACCAAGAGTGAAGACCATGCATAATGCCTGGATCCCCCCCCCCCCCCCCCCCCCCCCCCAATTTCTTTATTGAATATTTCAGTTTACAGACTCCAGCCAAGATTATTCATAGATAGTCTGCCATATCTTAAAAAACCCACAAAAGGACCATAAAGAGCTACGGTTCCGCAGCTAGGCTTTACCAAGCCATTATTATCAAAGCTTAAACTTCTCAAAATTCATTTGTTGGCTTTGTCCTTTTCTTTTTCACAATACCTTGGCTTGTGTGGTTTTTTTTTACTTTATTACCAGTAATTAAACTCATCAAAGACCATTGACACGGATCAAGACATATAAGTGTCATAATTAATGAAACCAAGGAGGTATATAGAATACGTCCTTGATGAAACATATAAATTTAATTTGCAATCATCAATCTTTAATAAAATTTATAATTTTAATAGATCAATACAAATATAATTAAAAAAAACAATATATATTGTTACTTTCACGACTTATGTGCAAAAAAAATGTTCGAACAAAAACGATTCGCGGGAAGACATTTATTAACATTTGAATCACAAAAGTTAAATTATTTTGGAAAAAAAGGGGGGCCGGCGTTTTGACATTACAATGTAATTCGTATTTGAGCCATGTCCGGTCCTTTTTCAAGATTTCTAGTAATTTTCTATCCCTTATCTCCTCGTACCCCCTTTTAAAAATGTTTTTCAGCACACTTTCATTTCTGTGAACAACCGCAGTAGGGCCCCGTCAAAATATGTAAATAAATTAGCCATAGGTTTTTATTTTTTTATACCGGAAGTTAAACAATATGGACGGAGTTAAGCATCAAGACAGTACGCCCCAGAATGATTCGACCCCGGGTTTTAAATGGATAAAAAAAATCGCACAAAATATTGTGTAGTCATATATTCATAATACATAATGATCATACTTATATTACTGGAGATTACACTAAATTGTGTTTGAACATAATTTGCAATCGGTCATTTTTTTATTTTGAAATGATGTCAGCTTTGTTCCGGTCCGAGTTTTACACAAGGATGAAAAGATATTGGGGCGAAAACATATCTATTTACCGCATGCGCAAACTGCTATTTACGATTCTAAGGTCAATTTATTTTTAAAACAGGGAATATCCCATCAACTTGGTCGTGACGCAGTTGTTCGATTTGAATGCGAGAATTCAGCAATTGACGTGATCATTAATTTTTTATGAAAAATATTCCACAAGCCTATCGGCCTTCGTACTTGTGGTTTTGACCACCGCTAATTTTGGGGGGGTTCAGTAATTTCTGCCGGTACTATACACGATCTCAGGCGGGTAAAAGTACCGGGTACCGGCCCACTTTGAAACCCCTGACATGTAGTATTCATATTAAGGCCAACGAAAATTAATTATTATTAGCCCATACTTTCTTTGTCTTGTGTTATTGAATATTTTTCATATACCACATATGTTGTAATTGAAGGAAATGCTTTTGAGCTGATACTCATTCAACCTAATCTGGCTTAGACTGCCTAAATTAGTAACAATTGGTAATGACACTCAACAAAGAAAGTATGGGCTAAATTGATTATACAATACCTGGCCATTAGTATATGAAAAAGAATGCATCTCCGCTTTGCCTCAAGGCATTCTTTTTCATATATTATGACCAGGTATTGAATAACCTATACATACCTGCGTTTTGTCTAACATTCTGAGGGAAAAAATAGGGTAGCAGTGATTCAGTTAATCACCAGTCTCTGGACATTTGCCCACCTATTTCTCAAATTGTCCTGAAGAACAGAGCTACAGATAATTTTCAAGTCCAAAGGGTAATTACCCCCTACTTTTGAAAATGATGGGTATTTGCATATTTCCTTTGCACTGTTGTACTCTCTACTTCAGAAAAGATTGCTTACATGTACACTTTTAAAATTATGTTTGACACAAGTGTTATTCAATAAACGCAGGATGCAAGTGAAATGTATATCTCTGTTTAATTTGACACGATTGTGTCATGTTTATTAATAAAATGTTGTAAATATTTTGCTTTTTTGCTCGTTGATAATGTCATCAATGATTCCTTTAACTTAGTCACTAGACACAGATGAAACTGTCAGGAACTTAAGTATAGAATTTTCAGTAGCACTCTTGCGCTTAGTAGCACGCTATTCATGTTCTTGCTCATTTTCAATGAACAACGTGTTCCCAAATTTACTTTCGTTTTAGTTCTTACTTATTACGTAAACCGCATTAATTTGTAATATTGACCGCGATTGGATGATTTATCGTAAACATCCAATCAGATCTCTTTTGACATCGATGCTTAGAAAGGCAAGCATTCAGTACCCCTCAGATGTATACGCTCTCTCCTTCGAAAAGTATAAAGGGAAGTAATTACGGGGAATTTCTCAAAGACAAAAATGTATTGTTTTTCAGTTTTTATTTACATGTAAAACTATATAAAACTAGAGGCTCAGTGGGCCTGTGTTGCTCACCTTTCATTCTGCTTTGAGGAAACTTAATACAAAACCATACATGTAGATGCTTCCTACCAAGTTTTGGTTCATATGGCTAAGCAGTTTCAAAGGAGAAGATTTTTCAGAACTCGACCAATCAGAAACAAGAATTGCATGTGGTAGTCATGTTTGCTAACCGATCGGGACGAAATAAGCAATCTTCATAGAGGACATTCCATAGATGCTTCCTACCAAGTTTCGGTGGTAGCCATGTTTGTTAACCGATCGGGACGAAATGAGCAATCTTCATAGAGGACATTCCATAGATGCTTCCTACCAAGTTTCGATTCATTTGGCCAAGCGGTTTCAATCGGCCAATCAGAAACAAGAATTGCCTGTGGTGGTCATGTTTGGTAATGGATCATAACAAAATGTGCACTCTTTAGAGAGGATCTTCCATTGATGCTTCTTAACAAGTTTCAGTTCATTTGGCTGAGGGTTTTCAGAGGAGAAGATTAAAATGTGAAAAGTAAACGGATGACAGACGACGGACACCAAATGATGGCAGAAGCTCATATTGCCTTTGGCAAGGTTTGCTAAAAAAATGTGAATACCTACTTGTAATGTATATAATAAACATGTTACACTATATAAGCATTAGTTAATTTCTAAGGGAGATAATGGCAAGAGTTATCTTTCTTTTAACAGAGGAGAAGATATTTTAGAAATCAACCAATCAGAAACAAGAATTGCCTGTGGTGGCCATGTTTGCTAACTGATCGGGACAAAATGTGCATAATTTAGAGAGGACCTTCTATAGATGCTTCCTACCAAGTTTCAGTTCATTTGGCTGAGGGGTTTCAGAGGAGAAGATTAAAATGTGAAAAGTTAACGGACGACAGATGACGGATGCCAAGTGATGGCAAAAGCTCACATTGCCTTTGGCAAGGTGAGCTAATAAATGCAAGAATTTGATTCGGACCAGTAAATTCAAATTTTCATATTTTTAAATAATTCTAAATAAAAACTGAATAAATTTACTGGTCCGAACAAAGTTTTACTGGTCTTGGGCCGGAGAACCGGTGCTTATTGCAAAGGCTGCATCAATAGGAATGGTAAGGAAGTAGTGTTAGCAGATCTATACAAGCATTAATATTCAGGCAACAAAAATATTTGTATTGGAAATGAACTCTGTCTCTACCAACAGGAGAAAATTCTACACATAAAATTTTCAAAAGATGTTTTTATCTTTTTCTCAAGCACCAGAAATTAATTGAAAAACATATCTTTAAGAACAAAAAGAGCATTACTTCAGTAAAAACATGTAGATTTGTTCTACACTTGTATATTATTGCCTCTATAATAACATACAATACACAACTGACATGCCGCCAAAGTACACCACATATATACAGAAACCAACAATTAACAATTTTATTATATTTTTATTTAAACAAATTTTAAATTTATTTTGCCATATTTTTAACAATACATGGTACAACCGCTACATTGGATGACTTGAATGGGGTATTGAATAAAAAGATATCATGGTAAATTTTGCCATATAAAATTTGACAATATTTTTTCATTGTGGGGGAGACTAACAATTTACAACAACTACATTGGAGGATTTGAATGGGGAATGACATAAAAAACAACATCATGATTTATTTTACCATCCAAAATCTAACAAGTTTTTCTACTTCACTTCTCCCTCTAATTTGTAAGTAGTGAGAGCCCTGCTGTATTTAGTGACCATCTATAAGTTATGTGACTCTATTTCAATGTTCCCTCAATGAGAAGGTCACATATTAAAATTAACAAGGGCAACGCAAAGCGTGGCGTATCCCCTCACCTAAAAATTTGACCGTGACCTTGACCTTTGACATATGACCTTGAAAATCAATAGGGTTCCAGATTCTCGTAAGGACTAAGTATGTACCAAGTTTGGTCAAAATCCATTGAAGGATGTTGATTCTAGAGTGTTCACAAGGATGTCACATGGTAAAAATTTGACCCGGTGACCTATGACCTTGAAAATCTTTAGGGTTCCAGAATCTCTTAAGGACTAAGTATGTACCAAGTTTGGTCAAAATCCATTGAAGGATGTTGATTTTAGAGTGTTCACAAGGATGTTACGGAAGGACGGACGGTAGCGTTACTATATCCCTTCGCAACTTCGTTGGCGAGGGGATAAAAACGTAGATATCAAATTCAGTGTGCACAACGCTTTTCTGGAATAACCATTCATCAGGTACGCTCAAAGCCAAAATATTTGAAAGCCAAATAATTTAAGTCTTTGGGAGCAAGAAAACCAAACGGCTTAAACAGAATAGCTAAAACAGGATAGTCAAAGACAGGTTTGACTGTTTATTGCAAGAGCCACATGACCTTTGATCCTTCCATTCTCTTGGGTTTGAGAAACAGTCATGAATCTTCACAAGTCAAAAAATGAAAAGACCATCTATCACCAGTAGGAAGCGAAAGAGTGTACAGTCAAACCTGTATTAAGAGGTCATCTTAGGAACAAAGAAAAAGTGGTCATTTAAGACAGGTAACTTCTTAAAAGAGGTTTACTTCATATGAATTTTTTAATACCCGTAATCGGACAAGAAAAAGGTGACCTTTTAATACAGGTGACTGTTTAATAGAGGTGACCACATGGGGCCATAATTAAAAATATGTTTGTTTTCCCGAACGCGGCCAATCCGAAAAAACAAGCCAGACCCAATATTTTTTTTGCCAAAAAAATCGTAACTTTTTTTTTGTACTTCCCGTCGGTCAGAAATTTTTCGGTTCCCTAGGGTAAATTTGTTTTTAAAATTCTATATCATACAGATGTTTGAATAGTAAACCTGTAACACTTTCAAACGGTTTAGTGATTCTCTGTGGTTATCTAGTCATTATTCAGATGTCCGTGAAATGGCAGACTACACAATCGCATCGTCTGTCAATATCAAAACGGGAAACAAAGTGAGGAATATTGTGTCGAACAGGTTATATCGCTTCAACAACAAGCTAACATGGAAAAGGTTTTCGATGAAGTCATATATCCAGAGGAATTGACATTGATAAAAATGGACCATGTGGCCGATACTGTCTCTGACAAAACTGACTACATCACTGGTCACCAAACGTTTCAACCAGAAGGCAGATTACGAACAGCCTATCCAAGTCGTACAGAAATTTGATCCTCAATTGAAATTTGTCACCTTTACCGTTCATAGAGACCCGAAATATGAGGATGTCGATAATAATATACATCCACCCCCGCCACTAAAGAGTGTTTTTGAAGTGCTAATGACAACACAAAATCTGTGCAATAAAGTCCCTGTAAAATTCAGTGAGGAAGCACCAAGGTTTACAGGCGAGTTTTTTTTGTTAGGGTTTTGTAATGAGATTGTGTAAAGCTTCATGTCACTAATAAATGAAGTTTGCCCACACACTTTCTCATTTTCTCTCTCTCTACTTTTGACCTGGGAATTCGGGAAGTGGGGCTAATGAGAAATATGTGTTTACTAGAAGTGCTGCCCAATTTTTTTTTTCTTGGAACAAATTTTTAAATTGTAAACAATAAGGCACATCATATAGTCCACCATGTTAGACACCACTCAATATTCAATGGCTCTATATTTCTATATTGTATGTATCATGCATTTGACACCAGTCTGCTTAAACACTCGTATTTTAGTCATGTTTTTACAAGGGAAAGTGCTGTCACACTATTTCACAATAAAACAATATAGGATTAAACGCTTTTCAGGAGTTCATGCATGTTAACAAGGAGCTGATGCACTCACGCACACCTTATCCGCACCTTTCTGGGAAATGGTCATGTTAAGAAAACAATTCTATAAGAATTATACATAAATGACCACTTTTGTGCTGTCGGAGTCATGAACGAGGTTCGAACTCACAATGTTAGTGGTGATAGGTACTGATTGCACAGATAGTTGTAAATCCAACTACCATATGATCACGACTACCCCTAGAAGATATATAAATATTACTTTAATTGAAATTCTTCATCACCCACTCACAATATTATGCTATCAGGAAGATGAAACAATTCTTAATAAAAAAAAAAATTGCTGCAGTATCAGTTTTAGTCAACTATTCTTTGGACTGCTTATTCTTGCCTTGAAATTTCAACTGCCTTTTCACTTCCAGATCTGATAATTATTTTGTTATTTCAGGTCACACCCTTCTGTTCAAGGAAAGGTTTTTATTAAAGTACAAATCAACTGTCAGTCACCAATTGAGTGGGCCATCTATATGCTTCATGGCTCAAGCATTGGAAAACCAGATTTGTGTTGTTATTGTGCTGCAGAAGGAATTCAACAGGACAATGACCTGATGAAGAAGTACTGAGTTGTCCTGCCTTTGTGTCAAGCCTGTCTGAGGGACAAAAAGCTAATACTTAAACGAAATCCTATCAAAAACTGACAAAACATGAACTTGATGTTGCATAATTGTTTCTATTCATATTTGTTGAATAAATTTTGAACCTGATAAGGTGTCTTTTCTAGAAGATAACAACAAATGTTTTACAAACTTTATTCAGAAAAAAAATTTACCTACCTACCCATACCCAACACCTGTGGGTTGGGTTTGGGCAAACTGAAATATTTTTAATGGTGGCCTGAGCAGGTTTGACTGTAGTCCGGGCTTTCATTATTTTTCAATTCTACCAGTACTTCACTATTTACAGGCAGTACTTTTTATTAAAATTTGAACAATTTTCAAATCAGGAGGTATCAAAGACCATTTTAGGCAGGTAAAAGTACCTGGTACCACCCCTTATTGAAAGGCCTGATAGTCATACCATGGAGGTATTATACTTCTACCGTCATACTGACCAAGATCAAAAGAAAGGCATCCAGCGTAAGTAAACATTTTAGTAACAAAGTATGAATTTTCTTTCCATCTCTGATAATGACTAAACATATGGAAGTGATTAAATATTATATCTACATAAAACATTGGTATAAAGAGGAAAGTTTATAAATAACCCATTGCTAGCTCCTCGTTTTCAAATTGTTGTGTGCATAAATAAAATAGTTCTCTGTAAACTGTGTATGAAAAGAATGTTTAAACAGTGATGGTCAACAATTCCACCAATATCAACAAAACAAACAATCACCTCTCACATCAACATAATAAGACCTTCAAAATCCAGGTCCTGGCATAGTTTAATGAAAAAATACAAAAATTGAAATGATCATGTGTTTTAGCTTTCTATCTTAGATATCGGTAAATAAAAAAAGTTCTATAAACTGTATATATATATCTATGTGAAAAGAACGCTTAAACAGTGATGGTCAACAATTCCATCAAAAAGAACAATCACCTCTCATCTAACTTTATTCAACATGACAAAGACCATGACATAAATGTATGATGTTGGAAATGTAGATCCTGGTTAGGGACAGGCACAAAAATATGGCAGAGTTAAACCTGCTAATGGGATCCCAACCCCCTCTCCCCTCTTGTAATTAATTGTCATTTCACTTACAAAATATCAAGAAGTACAACGTCTTAGAGGAAGTAAACTATATAATGTATTGATTATTAGATAAAAAAATACCATTGAAAATCCAGGTCCTGGCTTGGGATAGGCACAGCAATGTGGCAGCTTTAAATCGGGTAATGAGGTTCTAACCCTTTCCTCTTGTAACTGCCATTTCACTTCCAAGTTATCAAGAAATACAAAGTTTTAGATAGAGGAAATCAGGATGTGTGCTGTTTTGATAACCAGTCAAAAAAAAAATACAATTGTTATCAATTTAATTTTGTTAGTACAGTTGTACCACATTGTGTTGAAGTATTTTTTCTCACATGTAAAACTACATGTATGTAAGCATGGCTAAGGACAAGAGGTGTGAAATCAGCTGATCTTGTACCCTAGAAACCATGATTGATTGATTGATTGATTCTTGGTGTTTAACGCCACTTTCAGCAATATTTCAGCTATATCATGGCGACCATTTTTAGTGGTGGAAGAAGCCGGAGTACTCGGAGAGAACCACCGACCATAGGCAAGCAACTGGTAAACTTTATCACTTGCGGCTGCGAGTCGAGTGCACCCTTTTTTGTAATTTACAAAGCCGGGTGCGAACCCATGCCGTATTGGTGATAGGCTTATATGAGTTGTTAGGTATTCCAACAACCTAACTCATTGAGACACCCAGGCTCATTCTTGTACCCTAGAAACCATGAGTTTATAATAATCCGTCATACAGTATATAATGTGAGATTAAGCGTCAGAATTCCTTACAACACACCTAGAAGTCCTGGACTCACCATTTTTACAATTTTAGAATTTTACAATTGTGGGACTCGCCAAAATATTCGGAAATGTCTTCTGGACTCATCAAAATAAATTGCTACAAGTATTCCTGAAGTGACTACCTCTATTAAAGTAATATGAAAGGCAAGTATCGTGGAATTTTTGGATTAAATATTTTCACTTAATTTTAACTAAAATCAACTGCATAACATTAAAAATCCATTCAAAAGCAGATTTTAAGAGCAAATCGCAAAATATTTGACTGCAGATAATTCTGTTTTCCAGTACAGAAATGCAAATGATATGCGCGTCACACAAGATTTGAACTCTTTCGGGGAGATTATCGCTCATGCGCAATGTTCAGTTGATGAAAAAAAAATATATATAATATTCCGTGTGTACCACATAAGAATAATTGCACAAAAAAAATTGGTTCACACGACATGAAACAGACAGATTCCTCAATAATCATTGTCAGGAATGTGTGCGTGCTTACCTCAGCATCCATGATTGTTTATCTTTTCTTCACGAGGTCATGATCGGCAATCATCGGACTAAAACTTTTCTTCACGAGGTTATGATCAGCAATCATCGGAACAAAACAACTGAAAGTTAATCAGTCTCCACAATAATGGCGAGGACGATAAACATGCACACAGATTTGCAGATTTCTAGTTGTTGGGAACATATTTCGACTTGAAACATGCATGAATAGCTTAGTAAAGGTACCGCCGTATTCCAAATTGAATTTTCCGGGGAAAATTCTCTTCACCCAAAACTGGTGTAATATTACTTTAAGCAATAACGTGCATTGTGAGACTTTAATGACTTTGGCATGCAGTGAATTTCATTCAATCACCTGTTTTATGACCCCTTTTCAATGTTCCCTTGGATTGGAGGGTCACAAAAGGCATCATACTGTACATTGGTACATAAACACAGATACAGTCAAACCTGTAATAAGAGGTCACCTTTGGAACAAAGAAAAAATGGCCTTATAAGACAGGTGACCTCTTAAAAGAAGTTCACTTCATATGAAATTTTCTATGACAGGGCAAGAAAAAGTGACCTTTTAATACAGGTGACTGCTTAATAGAGGTGACAGCATGGGCAGGTTTAACTGTATATGATATAGTAACAATTAAATATTGCCTTACAAGTCTGTCCTGCGATTTACGATTTACAACTTTACAGCCTCTGATTACCCCTTTTGTTACATTGTATCTTCAAATTTAAACGACAGGTTTCTGATTACCCCTTTATTTCAATGTATTTTAAAACTTTCTTGCACATTATATACATTTGTAGTATACATTATTATATAAATGCAGATATAGTACTGTAGAAGCAGGTTTGTAGTACAGTAAGCCATTAAATATTGTCTTGTCTGTCCTTCGATTTACGGTTTACGGCTCCTGATAACCCCTTCCTCACATTGTACAAGTATCTGGCTGCTGATTACCCTTTTATAACTGTTGTATCTTCACAAACTTGCTTGTATACATTTGTTGTGTATATTAGTATATAAACAGATACTTGATTTAAATACAAACCACTATAGAATCATCTTTGTACAAAATAAACACTTCTACAGCCTGAATGGTATACTCATTATATACAGTTATATACACAGCAGAGATTTTCCCACCGTTTCATACAGTTTATTATATCACGGCAGAATTATACAGCACAATATAAGTATTAGTAATCCAACTCATATCTTAGAATTAGGACCTAATAATTCATAAACACGAGGCAGGGTTTTCAATATTTTTCATGAATATCTTATATATACAACACTCTTTAAAATCAGGAGGTACCAAAGACCATTTTAGGCAGTTAAAAGTATCTGGCACCGCCCCTTATTGAAAGGTCTGTCTCCCTCTACTCAAGGGTTGATAGGGTTACTGGAAACACAGGTATTTTTTTTGACCTAAAGAATATTTATTTTCAGAATTTCATTTCAAAAGTTTTTTATGCATAATACAAATTTCGAAGTATCTATTCATTTTGGGACATAAGTTAGTCAAAAGCAATTTACTGATAAAAAAACAGGAAAAATGATAGCATATTAAAACTGACAAATAGAGGAAAGTTTGGATGTCACATTTTAACCAGACTAAATGAAGACCAATTAAAATTGTGCCCGTCAACTAGGTGCCCAGAAACACACACTAAATCGATAATTTCAACCTGAATCTAAAATGCTGTTCATTGTATAAATCAAGATTCGGAGACATTCAAAACAAAACCAGACAAAACATCCCAATTAATAGGGGTGTAATCTGTACAAATACTTCTACAACTATAAGGGATGGGGATTGTTTGTCTAGGAATACCATCTGTTTCTATGGTTGCTATAAACTTCATCAACTGTTTAAAGAAACTTCCCATACTAATATGGCTAACATTTTTCCTTGTGTGTATGGACGGTGGAGATCAGTTTTCAAGAGGGACACGCCGAGTTCCTATTAACAATCAGTTTTAGACCATCCACATTTTCGTGTCTTTTCCAAGTCATTGGATTCTGAACTTTCTCATGTGTATAGGAATTTAGATTTTTACTAGAAGCGGTTCATGCTTTCATCGGTTGGTTATTGTCGATCATTAAACTTCTTTTTGTATTTTAAAAATTAAATACAATTCCATACAAGAATTTAAATTTCCTTTAGAAAAAAACCCTTTTCAAGTACAGGTATGTAAATCTCAATGCATACAGCAGATGGTCATTTTAAAATAAATTTACAGCTTTTAACAGTAAATCGCTGTTAAAAACCGGATACAAGATAAAACGTGGTTTGTTTGGGAGATAAATCTACTATCAGAAAGGTACCCTTTCATCTTCCTAATTACCAGTTTCTACTTATTCCTATATCAATACAGATTACAGGTACATATTTACCTTTACACAGGTATTCTAATTTAATTGGTACACCTTTCTTTATTTGATTAACACCTGTCTGTCTATTAATATTGTCTAATCAAATAGAGTGGTCTCTAGTTTGTCTGTCAGAACATTTTAATAGTCCTTCTACCAGTCCGTATTAGCCTGACTAGCTAGTATTATTTGGAATGAACAAATTAACACAACAATGGAAAAAATTGCTTGAGGATACGAAATTTAGTGAAATTTGGCCAGAATTAAAGAAATGTTTTGTTTTCTTTAGACAGACATACTTTAATAAATGATTTTTTTCTCTACTCAAATTTCATTAGATACTTCATAGAATTCAAAAATGATTATTTTATTCATGAAAAATGTATCTCATGGTAATACAAATTTAAACCAACGCAACTGTGAATATGGATATCTTGCTTATTTGGGCATGGACAATGAAACCAATTTTAATACAATATTACAAGCAATTTACAAGGTCATGTTAAAAGAAACTACATGTACAATACAGTCATCACGATGAGAACCGGTCCTCCGGCCCATGACCAGTAAAATTTAGTTCGGACCAGTAAATTTTTCAGTTTTTATATACAGGTAGAACTATATAAAAATAAATTCAAGCATTTGTCGACAAAGGTTTCCTCCTGCACCAGTTTTACTGCAATCAAGATTAACTTTAAAATCATAACTGATAATAGAATAAATCTGCTAACAGATAATTTTTTGTATTGACTCAAAGTCAACTGGAAAAGATGAACATTTTTGCTAAAAACTAGTATTACTGTGAGCACAGCTCACTAAGATATACCCCCCGCTCCCCACATGTCTAACCTATTTCCATAACCAAAACATTACTGATTGTTCCGACCAAAAATGAAAAGGACCCTCCTCTCTTCACCGTTAAGCTGGTGATAAAATTTCAAAACATTCTGAGAAACACTACTCAAGTTATCATACGACATAGGGTAAAAATCCTATTTTCTGTCATATCAAGTCCAATAACTCTGGAACGACAAAAATGAAAATTGTCAAAAATGAAAGGGATCCTCCTCTCTTCACCGGTAAGCTGCTGATAAAATTTCAAAACATTTTGAGAAACACTACTCAAGTTATCATACGACATAGGGTAAAAATCCTATTTTCCGTCATATCAAGTCCAATAACTCTAGAACGGCAAAAGTGAAAATCGTCAAAAAAGGAAGGGATCCTCCTCTCTTCACCGCTAAGCTGGTGATAAAATTTCAAAACATTCTGAGAAACACTACTCAAGTTATCATACGACATAGGGTAAAACTCCTATTTTCCGTCATTTCAAGTCCAATAACTCTGGAACGGCAAAAGTGAAAATTGTCAAAAATGAAAGGGATCCTCCTCTCTTCACTGGTAAGTTGGTGATAAAATTTCAAAACATTCTGAGAAACACTACTCAAGTTATCATACGACATAGGGTAAAAATCCTACTTTCCGTCATTTCAAGTCCAATAACTCTGGAACGGCAAAAGTGAAAATTGTCAAAAATGAAAGGGATCCTCCTCTCTTCACCGGTAAGCTGCTGATAAAATTTCAAAACATTCTGAGAAACACTACTCAAGTTATCATATGACATAGGGTAAAAATCATATTTTCCGTCATATCAAGTCCAATAGCTCTGGAACGGCAAAAGGGAAAATCGTCAAAAAAGAAAGGGATCCTCCTCTCTTCACCAGTAAGCAGCTGATTAAATTTTAAAAGATTCTAAGTAACACAACTCAAGTTATCGTACGACATAGGATTTGTCTACAGACGGACGGACAGACAGACGGACAGACATGGTGAAACCAGTATACCCTCTACAACTTTGTTGCGGGGGGTATAAAAAAACAAAAAACATTCAAATTGGAAGAAAAATTATAAAGTACAATATTTCGAATTTAGCACCTGATGGACCCTTTCAGTGGAGGTTATCTTGCAAACCATTAGATATAGAGGAAATCTGTTCACATACAAAGTACCGCTGGAAGCTCGCGTGATCAGTACAATCAATTAAGAGGAAATCTGTTCACATACAAAGTACCACTGGAAGCTCGCGTGATCAGTACAATCAATTAAGAGGAAATCTGTTCACATACAAAGTACCACTGGAAGCTCGCGTGATCAGTACAATCAATTAAGAGGAAATCTGTTCACATACAAAGTACCACTGGAAGCTCGCGTGATCAGTACAATCAATTAAGAGGAAATCTGTTCACATACAAAGTACCACTGGAAGCTCGCGTGATCAGTACAATCAATTAAGAGGAAATCTGTTCACATACAAAGTACCACTGGAAGCTCGCGTGATCAGTACAATCAATTCAAAAAAAAAAATATGCACCAATTGGATGAAAAATAAAAATTGTACAAATGTATATACCTTACTAATATGCAAAATTTAAGATCCCTGTTCAAAATAAAAGAGCTAATTTCTTTTTAATGTCTGATAAATAACTAATAAAGATGATCATTTTACAAAAAAAAAAGCTGCTTTAAAATTGGATGAAAAATAAAAAACATTAAAATTTTAATTTCCTTTAGTTTTGGTCTCTCTCATGACAAAACATTAATAACCCAATGCATTTTTCTGAAAAGGATTTTCCTAAGGAATTCTTTATAGAAACTCTCATCAAGATCAGATGAACAATAAACACTCCATACTTTTAGCATCTTTAGGCCTCTTGTATAGAAACAGGTACATGTAGAGATAGGTGTCAAAATTCAGAAAGTTCAGTCAACTAGAAAATAAGTTCTATCATGAAAAGCAAAATTTAGAAAAGTTTTTCTATTTATTCAAACAAATTCTTTCATAATTTTCATTTATCCGAATCAAGATTGACTTGTCCCGGGATTCGGGCAAGCGCGAAGACTGCTATAGACAGATGGACGACAATAACAATGACCATGATGATAGCAGATAAACAACATACAAGTAATACAACCACTAAATTTTTGCGGTCACATAAAAATATAGATTACCAATATGTGAAACTTAAGATTGTGTCAAATATATTGTTCTTAACAAAAAGTAAACAGTTGATATCAAAAACAAACAATAGATATTAAAATCAGATGCATTTTTTTTTCTTTTTCCCCTTTTAAACATGAAATGTAATGGAATGTTGGTTACCTTGACAAATTTAATTGTGACATCTATTACACCAGCTGTTACCTGTTGTCGTTGGTGACAGGTGCAGTATTTAAATTACAGGTGGTTAAGCCAGTTTATTGCACAAAACACTAAATTTGTTTATTACACAATTGCAATACTGGGATTTTGTTGCCTTAGAAGATTATCAATAAAGTGTCCACTGTTTTTGTGAAAAAATCTGTCTGGAGAAGTGTGCGTGGTGGGTAGGAAATTTTCCAAACACAACAATTGTGATTTTCTTTTTTCTTTATAATTTTTTTTTAGATGACAAATTAAAAATAATGTATAGTTCTATCAAATGTTTGTTCTTAGTTTCATTTGTTATAACTGAAACATTAAATATTTCTATTTATTCTTTATTTTTGTATTGATTTGAAGTTCAACTCCCACCCCCATTTTTTCCACATCTCTTTCATATAACTTCTTTGACAGGGAAATTTCTTCATTAAAAAAAATAGTCACATATACAATCAGCTGCACCCATGTGTAACTATGTATTTCCTGTGAAGGTGTCATTAAGAATACCCAATGAAAATATTGCACATGAATATGTCTGCATGTATGCTGTACATGCATCAATAGTGCTTGAAATTTAGAAAAAAAATATGTTGCCTAGATTTAATCAAAATAAAAAGTTTTTGTTGAAGTAAATAAATTAGAAGTTTTTGTTGAAGTAAATAAAATAGATGTTTTTGTTGAAGTAAATAAAAGAGATGTTTTTTGTTGAAGTAAATAAAATAGATGTTTTTGTTGAAGTAAATAAAATAGATGTTTTTGTTGAAGAAAATAAAACTAGAAGATCTTACAGAATTTGGTTGCCCTGGTCATATTTTAGACAAAATCATATCTAGTGTCCATAAGCCTGTTACAACTGTCCGGCATCCGAGATGACCGGATGCCTGCCAATTTCTAGCACTGAATAAATAATCCCCAATTAATCTAACGTGAAAACCTGGATATTATTAATAGGCAATTTAACAAGTTTAAAGAAAAAAAAACAGAAAAACAAACAAAAGGATTGTCAGGTCCAGAAGCATTAAATCAATATTACAATAATGGACCCATGCCACTGCATTGCAATGTGCATGCACTGTCAACAGGTAGAAAAGAGCACCTGCTAATACTAAACTGACCATAGTAATGTCCGCAGTCTTCATGGTCACAAAACACGGCAGATGGTCAGATTAAAATTTATTTGGGTACATCTCAAGATTTAGAGATATCATTTAAGTTTAATCAAATAAATGATTAGATATTCAATGGATTTAGGACAAAAGTTGATAAATTTGTATTCATTGATCTAAAGCATCATTTTCCCTCTAAATTTTGAAGTGTTAAACATGATTTTTTAAACACAGTTAAGTCTGACAGGATCATTCAGAATTTTTTCTAATCTATAAATACATTTGTATATACAATGTACTTTGATGGACACATGTATACAAAGGTTTTGCCATTTTAAGTCAAGCTATACATGTACATGTACAAGTATGCTACATGTACAGTATGTTGACCTAGTTGTATTGCTGACGGAATCAAAAACACCATTACAGTAGTGATATAGGTTAGTAAGCGCTGACATCCTTGTAGGATAAAAGGTTAGTAAGCGCTGACATCCTTGTAGGATAAAATTTTAACGAGTTCTAACTTAAAAGTCATGAGTGAGTCTCACTAGTGCATTCATTGTATGTACTACTTGGTGAGTCCTAATCAAAAGTAGGGAGTCCAGGAGTCACCTAGACGATTTGCAAGTATCTAGATGTTAAAGCACATGTATTAAATTTTCTTGCATATATTTCAATTCAAACTCTGAATTTACCTTGCGATTTACCTGTAACATTATAATTTCCTGTTCTTTAACAAACAGGAAGTGTTACAAAACAATCACCGAAAAAAAACAAAAAAACAACACACACAGTTCTCCCCCAAGACCAGTAAAACTTTATGCAGACCAGTAAATTTTTCAGTTTTTATTTAGAGCTACATGTACAAATGTATATAAAAATTAATTCAAGATTTGATTCAGACCATTAATTTCACAATTTCATTTCGAGGACTGTATAAGGCCACATTTTCGTTGCTGAAGGTCAGTGGCTTTATAAGAAGGGGAGACTACTGTGTTCTATTTCTTTCAATGTTCAATCTAATTGGCTTCATCGTCCAAAAATAGCAAAAATTCTACGAAAAATAATTCAAATACGGAAAAGTGTCAGTCCTTGGGTAAAAAACTCTTTAGCTTATACATGCAACCATTGAGACTTAATATTGATGTCAAATAAATGAAAACTTTCCCCACAAGGCATTATAAGCCTTGTGAAGCCAGGTGAAAGACCAATTTAATTTTCTATTACAATTCAATCAATGTTCAAGCACCGTGACATTTATACGGGCACCTGGTTTTTTCATGTCAACTCTGGACAGCTGCCTTTAAATTCCATGACACACACAAATGTATACAAATTCAATACATGCCATGACACAAAGCTAAGATCTTCCTTTTAAATGAAAAATTATTAAAAAAAAAAGTTTGAAAAATTCTTCACAGATTACTTTTCACTGATTTTTTTCTGATACATTTTTCATTTGTTTTCTATAACATCATGTACAGTTCCATGTTATCATTCTACATTTTGCAACTCCAAATTCTTTACTACTAGAAGAGCTTGAAAATACCTAAGGGAGGTAATCAGAATCCGTAAATCGAAGAAGAAGACAACACAATGGCCAAAAGAAAAAGGACATTTGGACAAATAACGATCTACAAAACATACACAAAACTAAAGATCGAGTAACACGAACCCCACTAAAAACCGGAGAGAACTCAGGTGCTCCGGAAGGGTGAGCAGTTCCTGCACCACTAGTGGCACCCGTTGTGTTAATCAGGTTATTATTCGGAATTGATACTTCCAATTCACTCTGACACATTGCGATTCCTAGCCAACCAGTCTTTGCTCTTTATTTTAATACTGCTTATCTGAGAAGTAGCCAATAGCAACTTTCATAGTCCTTGGTTTGACCTGACCGGGGCTCAAACCCACGATCTACTGCACTCAAGATGAGTATGCTCAACTACACCAGACCAGTGACCACTGAAGCAGTTGAAAATGAACTCAAAACTTTACAAAATAAAAATATCTACAAAAACAATTGAGGCTTCAACATTTCGATAGCGGCAGACAAGGATGAGAATCTAACAATTAAATTAAAATGGTTTCAAGTTAACATATATATGTATGTACATGAACACACATATAAAGATTTACGATATCAACAAACACTATTTCTCAACTTCAAGTTAAAACAGTTTACACACTGAGACTTGTTGTACATGTATTTTTAAAGAGCCAACAGATCTAAACAAAAAACGTAAATGATACAATTCAAAATCGTCAAAAAAAAAACAATATTAAACGCCATAAAATGCTGCTACAATGTATATAAAGATCATTGTGTTGCCTTCTTAAGGTGTCATTTAATGGCAACATTATCACAATGAGGTTTTAAATATTCTTTTAATGCAGACTAATTATTGAATGCATTAAAACAATCGCCACAGTGATTTAGATGCTTATCTCCGACTCATCATTGTATCATATTAGTTTAAAGATCTTTTACTACCGGTAAACATGCAAACAATCAAAGACGAGAATCACTCGAACAGTCAACACGGTCTAAACTTATCTGATTTTTCCATTGTAAAGTTTAACAACCCGTTTATAGCGGGGAGCTTATGTATATATTGACAATTGTCTTAAGTTTAAAGTCTTAGGAATTTGACACATGCGACTGAAAAAAAATCCATCCCTGGCCTACTAAACCTCAACTTTACGATACTATTTATTAAGAACAAGCACTGTACAAAAGTTTTCTTATTAACTTTTTAGTTTTTGAAAGGGGGAAAGTGAAATTATTGTAGTACATTTCTCTGGAAAAATAATTATTTGCAATATAATTTTTTTTAAGTGGTAAATTTTTACAAGAGAAAACTACACAAATTTCTATAATTGTAATTGTCCATCAGGTCCATAGTCAAGATGGTTCATGCGGGTTTCGATAAACTCAAAATCTGGACTTTTAATAGTCATAGATCAACCAGAAATCCAGATTTTAATAGTCCTACAAAAGGTAGTTTAATGAAAATCTTGACTTAAATATATATACATGTATAGTCCTTCTTGGTTTTCAATAGTTTGTAGTACAACTCCCCTAACCCAACCCCCTTGCCCATGGTCATTGGGTACATGTGCATGTACATTAATTTCATAATTGTAAATAACACAAAAACCACAATTCTAAAATTTCTAAAATCCAAGTTTTTGATTTTCGTGTCTTTTTACGCTAAGTACACTTTATTTATGTTATAGTGGTTTATTCATTTTTTAGATTTTATACTTACAAACAATAACTTTCTCCATTGCTAGCAGTAACACAAGTGGCACCGTTCTCACAAGGATCAGGATAGCAAGATTGTATTGCTGGAAAAAAAAGAGAAAAATATTTCTTCTTGATTTCATGATATCATTTGACTTCGAAGATTTTTCAAATACACTCCATTTCCTACTTTTATTCCAAATAAAACTGTACAATTATAAAATTTATGTGTTTTGAAAACAGATTTAAAAATATTTGTTACATTTTTTTTTTAATTATATGACTGCATTTTTAAAGATGTTTTTTTGTGAGTAGTCAAAAATGAAATTGCCCCCTTATACAGTAAGGCCAAAAAAAATATATGTGTGTTTACGGTCACCCAACCGACCCTATCAATTTTTACACAGAATTCGGATAACCATTTTTGTTGCTTAATCAGCAGCAATGTTTTATTTATTCAACCGCTAGCTTTGTGTCGAAATTGAGAGCAAAGAAGGTAGAAAAACTGCGTAACTCGTCATAAAATAGCTTAAAAACAAATGACGGCTTACCGGACATTTCGAAAATGAAATACCAGAATCAGATTCAGGAAACGACTATTTACAGTTTTGTCGATAGTAAAAAAAAAAAAAAAAAAAAAATTAATGCCGACCGACCGACCCTAGATTTTTTGACATGTGACAGTAAACACACATTTTATTTTTTTTGGCCCAAGTACCAGTATGTATTTTGTATATATACACAGTTTCTGTCAGCAAGTCAACGGAAGAAAATAGTGAGTATAACTTTCATTCTTTATTGTACCAAACTTGTAATTTGAAGTCTTCATAGATTTTATATTGAAAGATTGACTCATCAGTTGTCAAACTGACCAAGGGAATTATATTAATGTCCCTTTTTTGTCACCATTTTGGTAGTTGAAACATTGCAATAAATTATGATACCAAACTGTAGTGGCTCAAGTATCAAAATCTGCAAATGTTTTCTGTCACACAAACATTAATCTGAATTTGCAACAGTAAAACGACTGATTGACAACAGCAATACTTGGATCTTAATAATTTCTAAATATACAACAGCCATTATACAATGCATACCAGAATCAGAAGATATGTCAAGTTTGCAATTAACAGAAATGCAATATATTTCAAACAATTGTTTTTTCCATACGAACTATAAGGCAACCACCATGTAACATTTAGGGGGGGGGGGGACTATTTTTTTTTCTGTCTCCAAATTTTATAGAAAAAAATCTTTACCGGACAGATGCAAAGAAAAATCAAATACTTTCAACAAGACAATTAATAAAATTTCAAGAAAATTTACTGATTTTTCAGGTCCACAAAAATAATAACCTTATTTAAATTTCGTGTGAAAAAAAAACCTAGCCCCCAGCACCTAAAAGTTAAATGGTCCGTCCCTAATTCAAAAATAAATAAATAGTTTCTAACTTTAATAGTCGAGTAAAAGACTTAATTAAGTAGATCTAAATACATTTTAAAAGTCCCAATCTTTCTTAAAAACCCAATCTCTTTTAGTTAAACATATATATCTCAATTGAATTGAAGCAAAACTATTTCAACATGAAAGATAATAGTTTACAAAAACAAAAATCTTGAGAAGAACAAAAAAAGAAAGAGATAAGATGACCTAGATAATTGTTTGTGTATTGCCAAAAATATTTAAACTCGTTATGACATCATATTGCATGAAAACAAAGAAGACACACGCTTTATAGAAGATGTGTATTCCACATGTCCTTGTAACTTAAAACTCATGTTTACAAATTAATTAAAACTTTTAACAGAACTTTGAAAAGTAAAATAGATAATACATCAAATCAAATCAAATAAGTTTTATTTAAAGTCGAAATATCTACAACACATAACATAGTGAGCTTTGGAATACAGTTTGATCTATTTCTACCTTTAATAAATCACGCTATAAAATAAGACAAGATATAATTTTATGCATGTAACTAAAAACTCATATTTAATACAAAAATTTGAAAACTAAAATAAATAAAAAATAAAAAAAATAAAAGTTAGATATATACTATTTTATATATATTCTAAATAGGTTATAAAAACACAAGATATCATTTTTAAGTGATAAATGAAATTAAATATGACATAGTTTATGAATTGTATGGGTATTTTTTTTATCATGTGGGGGACTTTACCTTGGGTATTCGTAACTTGATGAACAAACAACACCGCTGTCAAAAACCTTGCAAGGTGCCACATAACTCCAAAATCATAATATAATCCAATTAATAGTTACACTTAAATCTCCAGACATAATTAATTAATAATAATAAATCAAGACAAACGCAACTCGTAGTAAATCCAAATGTTTTCTTGAAATATTAAACCCCCTCCATTGAATACACAAAACTTTTACAACTCGTGTTGATTTACAAACGAGCACCTTGCTGTTATGTCACTACGCGTAATTATCAAAAGGTATGAAGCGATAAAAACTATTTATGCATATATTAATTGGACAAACTATATCTTTCAAAAAATAAACACTTTCGTCTTTCTACTTTTTATAACTAATATCATGCTTTGAGTTGATTTCAAGAGGATCTGATTGTTACTGTGAGGAACTATTTTACTACGCGTATCAAATTATATAGTAAATCAGTGTTGTTGACTTTTGAAGTGCAGTTCGCGGGAGACACCGCTATGATACGGTCGAATGATCCATAGGTAACTGGCACACGACTCGGTGTACGACTGTCGGAATTTTACATACGTTTTAGCCTTGGGAATATTTAGTCAAATTATTAAATTTACATAAAAGATATTTGAAAGATGGTTTTTAAAGTTTAAAATTATATCTATTCAATGCGTTATTTAATAATATTCAGTATTTTGCCGCTCACACTAAAGTCTAAAAGATGTTTGAGAGATGGTTTTAAAATTCAAAATATTATATCTAAATGGGATATTTAATAATTATATTATTTTGCCGATCACAGTTTTTCCCTCATCATAAACTTATGTGCATAAATTCAGAAAATGAAGTTATGACAAATACAAGTACAATCCAGAAACACATATAGTCTGACCCTATGGTGATGCGGGTTCTATGATACTGTGTATTCATGTCATTGTCTTATTTCAATCAATTGTCGTCGTTATTTAAAAAAAAATTAACTACCACCATAGGACCCAGATATATATAACAATGACATGTTTCAGCTACAAACACAAAAAAACTAAAAATACAGTCCCCACGGTCCTCAGTCCAAAACCAGGGGCGGATCCAGTGGGGGGCGCGGCGCCCCCCCCCCCCCCCCCCCTAAAATTGGAAAAAACATGATTTTTTTGGCGTAAAATCGTGATTTTTCACACGAAACACCCCAAAAATTTTCGCGCCTCCCTCCGCTCGGCGCAATTTTCTTAAGTGCGCCCCCCCCTAACTTGAAATCCTGGATCCGCCCCTGAAAACCTCTCTTTTACTTGACCAGAACACACCAGTAGACAGAGAATTCCATCCCTTTGAAAATCGCCAGGACTATCAAAACTAAAGTAGAGAATTTGGTTTAATTATGACTATTCAAATCGTGATTTCGCCTGAACTATGACTATAAAGACCTATTTTAAGTTCAGGATTTTGAGTCTATCGGTCCCCTTTTTGAACAATAATCTTGGCCAAACACCTGAAGAGAGCGTGTAGATACAAAACAGACATATAACAAACAAGTGTGTTTATTACGTCCGCAGTAAATAAGTCATTCTATGTCTTTTGTTTATTTCGAAAAACGTGATTATTATGAGTATGGACAACAGTATAAAGAA
Source organism: Bathymodiolus brooksi (assembly GCA_963680875.1). Classification (NCBI taxonomy): domain Eukaryota; kingdom Metazoa; phylum Mollusca; class Bivalvia; order Mytilida; family Modiolidae; genus Bathymodiolus; species Bathymodiolus brooksi. Next base: position 86,559,864 of record OY804588.1, on the reverse strand, counting down.
ATATATTTAGCTTGACCCTGTTTGACAGTCTTGGATTTTTACATATTCTTTAATATCGGCGTTCTGTTTGACGATAGTGGTCACTAATTATGATTCAGTCTGATATGGCTTTATAAATCTTGGCTATCTGTGTTTGTATATATGGTGGTGGTGTTGGTGATCGGAAAAGGGAGGGGTAAGATAAGCATAATCAGGAACTTGTATGCCTCTTGTAGAACTCTCGATTTAAATAATTTTATTATAATAATAATTTTATTGTCAAATAAACATCCATACATGTTTGTGACCAGAAAAAAACACAAAAAAAAACACACACAAAAAACAGTGTAAACAAGATATCTCAATTTATTATGAACAAATTATGAGACTTCTGTCCTCAGTTCTAATGACTTTATTATGTAGAAGCCTATAATTTTAACATGAGCTGTAGTTGTAGGATTAAGAAGATACCTGTAAATTAGTTTTTGCTCACTGGAAAATTGCATAAAATTTGGGTTTTCATTTGCAAGAATTGCAAATAGATCAGTTATCAATTTACTGTTTATAGTACATTCCAATATAAAGTGCTCTTCATCCTCAATTGTATTACAGGTTTTACAAAGTCTGAGTATTCTAGGTATTTTGCAATATTGTCCTTTCTCTATTTCTAGATTATGGTCCCTAATTCTAATTTTAGTAAAGCCTCTTCTGATATCAGAATTATTATATGGTAAATAAAATTCTCTTTCCAAATTTAATTTGAGTTTTTTATACAAGAACATTTTACTATTTTCATTAAAACTTTTGATTTTATTTTCGCACATTTGTTTATATTTGTTTTTTAATTCCCTTTTAATAAACGGTTTTAGTGACTTCACTTCCTTCAAATTTTTACAGTTAGAAGTTTCATCAAAAATGTTTTGGTCCGAAGTTATATTTTTTACAAATGTAAACCATGAATAAGTGCCCTGTGAATCAAGAGGTTTTGATAATATTAAAGCTTCTTTTAACAAAGGATTTACATTATCAGTGTGGAGCCGAGCTAGATATAAAATTGACTGTCATTATGAAATACTCCATGGGTAACCTTCCCAGCTCTGCTCTTACTCCAATATTTGAGGATGTCTTTTTCACGGCGGGTATTCGGACACTTAGAACCGGGTCGAACACTAAGAACCGGGTCAGACAAGTGACAACAACGTTTTCGGGTGAGTATGCTATTTTTATCCTCAGCGACTGTCAGCGATATTAACAACAGAAATAAATTGACACATCGTCTTTGCTATTAACGTACTAGGTTTATGCCAAGTTTTGAGTATTATAAGTGGATAATAAATCGACAAGAACGTTTTAATATCGGAAGTTTCAGAAAAAATATGTGAATCTAACCTTAGTCGCTTATATCTACTCACGGAGAGCGAGTTCCATGATTGTTTTGGTCGATATACCTCCCATTTTGGATCATATTTCCTTTGAAGTTAATGAATGATGTATTGCTATTAATGTTACGTTGTTGTAGGACCATAGTTTTTTTTTTTTTTTTTAACATATACAGTTAGTTGCCAGTTGTCACAAAAATCACTTAAGTTTGTTAATACTGTTTTGTAGGCCCTCTTTGCTCTCCGATATAACAAGAAGATCATCGGCAAATAATAATGATCCAATGTTAGAATTAACAAGTTTAGGAGGTTCTGACTCAACTGAGTTAAAATTAGCCTCCATTTCATTTATATAAATATCAAAAAGAGTGGGGCTTAGGGAATTCCCATTGTCTTACCCCCCTATGAATTTGAAAAAAATTACCATGAGAATTTTCAAATTTAAAAGCTCTTTCTGTTTTTGAAAGTTGCTGTTTTACAATATTGTTTGTAACATAAATACGCATTTTTCCTGTGGTCTAACAGGAAGATCTTGATGTTATTCCATGATTTTGACGTCATAGGTCTGTTATTCCATGATTTTGACGTCATAGGATCTGTTATTCCATGATTTTGACGTCATAGATCTGTCAATCATGTCATTTCTGTTACAAACCATATATACCATGGATCTTACTCATGAACTTATTTAAACCAACTCATCCTTCGTATTCGTTGGTTTAAATAAGTTAATTCGTAAGATCCATGATATACATAATACATAACTGTTTACCAACACAAATTTTGACTAATTTGAATAATAATCTATTTCTCCAAACAGAATCAAAAGCTTTCTGGAGATCTACAAAACATATATACAAATAATTTTCTTTTATTCTTATGTACATATTTATTAATTAAGGTTTTTAATACAAACAGACTGTTACTTTGTTCAGAGACAAAGTAAAAAAACGTCATGAAATAAATTAATTATGTCGGTTTTATACAAATATAATTTATTGGTAAAGTCAAGGTCATCTATTGTATATAAATGGCGCGAAGTTTTTTTTATGTTTATCATCATGTTTTCACGTGTGTCTACTCTTCTTTTTTATTGAAGTCTGAACATCTCCTTTGATAATGCGCGTGTGTACTTGTTGGTTTTTAACCACATCGGTGGTGTAATGGTTAGCGTGCTCACCTCGAATGCAGTAGATCGTGGTTTCGAGCCCCAATCGGGTCAAACCAAAGACTATAAAATTGATATTTGTGGCTTCTCCGCTTAGCACGCAGCATTAAGTAGAAATAACAAAGGCTGGTTGGTTCGGAATCAGGATAATGTGTCCGAGTGGGGGCGACATGTCTAGTACAAAAAAGGATCTCCTCCTCATTTCATTGAAAATTGACTTGTTCTCGCCCTGGTATAGCTGAACAATTGCTGAATTGGCGTTAAACAACAATCACTCACTCACTCTAACAGAGGTGTATGAGCCGCGGGAACATTGCCTTCCATTTTGAAAAGTGTGTGGGGATATACCTAGGATAATATCCCACTTTATTTGACAAAAATGGAGAAAAGCTGAATTTTTAGCATGGAGGCTAAAGCTTGCCCCCCACATTCTGCCCACTCATACACCCCGGTAACAAATTAGAGAGTGCAACCACAATATTATTTCGGACGCTTTCTATTCCTATTTTGTCAAATACATCTTCTAAGTATGAACATTGACACAAGCTTTATATTATCACAATCTAATCGAAATCAGATATTTGTTGTCTATTTTTTTTTTTTTTTTTTTTTTTTACATTTTAATCTTTAGTGATAGTGTATCGTCCAAGGGATTAGGGTTAAGGTTACGGTGTTTAACGTCACTTTCAACAATATTTCAGTTTTACTGGTGGAGGAACCCGGAAAAAACCATCGACCTGCTGCAAGTCACTGACAAACTTTATCACATATTGTTGTATCGAGTACACCTCGCCTAAGATGAATATAGGAACGAAAAAATACAACAAACATCTACTTTGTAGTTTTTAATTAGATTGGCTCTCAAACTGATTAAAATCACATCTCTCTCACTTGTTCTCCTTTACTCCTTGACAAGACAATTCATTATCATATGCCCTCAGTCAGACACAAAAAATGTGCTACAAGAAGAAATATATATACATAAGCAAATGGCTCCCATGCCGCGCCATATCAATAAAGGGGAACAATTGAGAGATGTGATGTTAATCAGATTGATTTGCTTTACCCGTGTTATCATTTGTCGACAGCAAACTTTTGATATGAACATGTTCACAGAGACAAGTTCCACAGTTAAATCGCTGGGCATCGTGGGTATAAACTGTGGCCGATCATTGTCCAATGCTCACTACTTGATTGAAAATATGCTTAATTCTCACACATATCATACATTTCTTCGTTTGTGTCGTCACTCTAATCTGATTTCACTTTTTTTTTCTAGTACCGTTTGTCTTTGGCTGATCGTTTGTTTTCCCAGTCATGTTAATTGCAAAAATAAAGTTGAGGATGAAAAACATTTCATTTTGTATTGTCCTCTATATAAAAACTTAAGAAATAAATATATTATTTAAATGAAGAATCTCAATCTGATTCAGATGAAATATATTTAATATCTAGAATTTTGAACCCAGTCAACGTGACAGATGCTAAAAAATTATGTATTTTTCTGAAAGAATTCTTTGACATACGTCAAAAGCAGTTCAATGTTGGCTAGTCTTAGAATGGTTTCACTTTGTAATATGTCATTTGTATGGTGTTATTAGAACTATAATTAAATCTTTTCTTTATATTTATACGCATCAGTATTTATATACTTGTATTGTCATTGTATGTGAACATGGATTACGCATTGTTATCTGCTGTGCTTTATCCAATAAAGAATTATTATTATTATTATAATTATTTATTTGAGTGAATTTCTTTCTTTATGTAATACACAACTTCTTTCGGAAAGAATAGTTAGAAATTCTAACTTAGAATTAAATATATTTCATTAGTTTAAAGTATTAACAATTGTGATTGGAAACAAGTTATGACAACACTTGTTTAAAGCCCACTCCCTACAATTTATAGCAAATTTGTATATAGATATGACAGTAACTCAGAGGACTGTAATTTAAATATAATAACCGTTGGAAAATTAAATACTGAAGTGAACAGCTACGTACTTTTTTGACAAACAACTATTTTAAATGAACAAAATGTTTCATTTCCTTTATATTTACAACGGAAAGAGTGTTTTACAACAGTCACCTATATTCACTATATGTAGGATCCCTTTTACAATTATGTTCATTTTGTTTTACTGCTAATGTGCTGGAAAATATAATGGATAATTTTGACAACGCGTAACTTGTGTATTGATCGGATTAATAAAATGGGAATTTGAATACACACTGTTTGCTTTCCAAGACGAGTTGGTAGATCGTTTATTATTTATTAAAGATAAAATATTTTTAAAACATTAGAATAAATATAATGTTGAAATAACAGGAACAATTATAATTGTAATTATGTTTTAGATGATAAAAAAGTATACACCATCCTTGAAATTATAAGTTTTCATTATTAGAGGCGCCAAATTGGCCTAACTATATACATGTATAGCTGTCTCATCATAATTAATATGTATTCACAATTTTAACGATCGATGTTCATAAAAGATGTTTTAATTTTAATTAAAGAACTAAAAATTAAAGGTTAGGAGATCGGGTGGCAACTGAGTTTACAAAATTAGTGTTTAAAGAAAAAAAACCCTCTTTGCTCAGTGACCCCCAGAAGGCACAAAGCCTAAATATATGATTTTTCTCAGCTCGGAACCCCGTAAGCAAACTTGACCTATAATTTTGATATCCACTGCTATTCATTCAGACAAAGTTCGGAAGAGATCATGATCATGAGCGGTATAAACAGATGAAGAGCAGTCAAAATATACAGAGATTAGGCCACACCAAATTTACTTCTTGTTCTTCGGCTTTTGTGCTAAAAACGTTGCAGCGGGCAAGTGATTTAAAAATGTTAATTTCTTTTCCTTTTTTTGTTTGTTTGTCATTTTTGATGAGCGAAACGTAAAATATTATGCGGAAAATATATTTCTTATATTTTTCATGTATTTTCAGAAGCGAGAGACCATATTTTAATCTTAAATATTTCATTCTTCAATAAATTAAGGCAAATAATTCCTGAAATAAGAAGTGAAAGGCGGGATTTACTTATTTTTATTTTCATTCTGAAAACGACAGGTACATTCACACACACTCAGCATGGTACCTAATATTACGTAATGAGTTTAGGTCCACACAGGAAGAATATACAAGTGTCATTTTACATCCGGTCGACGGGACTCTGACCGAATACTTGAATACATGTGTCACAATCTTTAGCAATAATCAGAAACGCAATACACATTTTGTGACCTGTTAGCTCTATCCGTGACTAGAATAGGAGATGCAATACACATTTTAAAGGTTCTAATAGGTGATCAAAATACACGACCCTGATCAAGTATACATTAGGAATGGGTGCATATTAATGCACACTGGCGGATCAAGGGGGTGTTCGACAATTTAATAAAATTTAATAAAATTCGTGTAAAAATTCGGGTAAAAATTGGCAAACAAGAGCCTGGGACCCCGTTTTCAAAACTGCTGGATCCGCGCCTGATGCAGCAATGATTGTGGGGCTATTTTCACAAAAAAAATCTTAAGATTAACATTGATTGTAAGTTATATTGAATTGTTCATTTTTATCTTGATTTTTTTTGTGCCTCATCAGAATGATATATGATATAGCAACAACCAATATTATGAAGTAGAGCAGGGTGAACAGGGTGAACAGGGTGAACAGGGCAGGGTAGAAAATTCTTCTTGCAAACCCCAAAAAGCAAAATAGACAAAACCATTCGTATGCAATTTTTCCTTATAAAAACAACAACCATATTTTTAAGACTATTCTGAGATTAATCAGAAGGGTCCACCAGTTCGAAAGACGTGATTAAAATAAACAAAAAATGTTTTCTTTACGTAGAGATATTTTATATGTTACGCTTTGTTCAAATCAGAAATAACCGTTATGAAAACAGATTAATCTTTTTACTGTTGGCGAATCAGAATATTGTATTTCCATAAACAAATTATTATATTACGTAAGAGATACACCCTGAAGTTTTGTATAATAAACTTTAAAAGTATTTATAATATTCATCGTCTGTAAATGTCAAATGAAAACTATTACAAATTATATGTTTACATAATCCTCTCAATTTTATGGCTTCCTACCCTGTAACTTTCTGTGCTTTTAGCTAAGAAGCAGAGCTTATGTGTAGCTTTATTGTAGTGCATGAACGATCGATTGCAAAGTGCGATCTTATAAATAATATCATTAAAATAATTTTCCCCCGTAGTATAGGCCTATTTTTATTTTTTTACGAATTCATGGCATTGTTCCGATGTCCGTTCTTTTTTTTCACATAATTTCGTAGTTCTTCAATTTTCGAAAAAAATCTTTTGTAAATGTGTCTCATTAAAGACGGACCGTTTTCTCCGATGCGTTTGTTTTGCCATAAGTATATAGAAGTAAAACGTAAATCTGCAAAAAGTGATTGTGTAATAAATTCATATATTTAGAATAATAAGAAAAATAAAAAGAATTACGCCTGACAAGCCATATCGACATTGAATGAAGACCCCGGTTTGTCATGCTTGTTTTGGGGCGTGGTGGTATTTAGACATCACGTGATAATTGGTATCGAGATGCTATCAAAATGGTAACTTGAATAATACTGCGACCTCTATCGGCACTTTCGCTGGACGAGGTTAATGCAGCGACTAGCGGGAGAGTAATATAACGACTGGATTATTCGGGTTATCAAAATGGCGACATCCATCTATCGTTGACCGAATTTTAAAATCGATTTCATTCCCTTATTCAACATAATAAAACGCTAATATACATATAAACATCCATATTTATACATCAGGAAAAACATAAAAAAAATTTTTTTTGCGAAGTTTCCCTTTAAAAAATATTAATTGGAAGCAACATATAAATGTATGCATATCTTCACTAGATAAAGTAAACAAAAAAAAAGTTGGCTTTGTTGGGTGTTGGACTTTATTACTCACATCTAGTATGATTAAGTTTTCTTACACAAACGTTGATTTCACTCAAACCTGATTTAAAAGTATTTTTAGAAATTTGTTTAGAATCGGAGCTACATAATAATGAAGTGTCACCAGCGAAAAGAACTCTATGTTGAATCATTAATGTATATTAAAAGCAAGAGTGGTTCAAGACAGACTCTTAGTGCACACCGGCTTTAAGAAGTTTTGACAACAAGTTTGAATATACCAATCTAAAGATGTAAATCTGCAATTCAATGGTTTAAGGAAAAAAAGACGCAATGCCAAACAATGGTCTATAAAACACTACTAAAGATTGATCAATACGAACGTACCCCAATAAAACACTACTAAAGATTGATCAATACGAACGTACCCCAATAAAACACTACTAAAGATTGATCAATACGAACGTACCCTAATAAAACACTACTAAAGATTGATCAATACGAACGTACCCCAATTAAACCGACAGAGCTCAGGTTAGCACTTCCTGCCCAAGCACTGGCTTCCATCGCGTTGTTCATCTACATATTCCGGTGATAATATATTCGTTGATCGGTCATTTAATACAACAAACTGAAGAGTATAGGTATTTAAAGAGATACTGATTGTTTTCTATCAGACATATAACTTTCCAACCAGTTCAGATATTGACCCTAGATATCATAGGCCGGCAGGTTTTGAACCAAACACCCGGTTTTTAGTGTGGTCCCTGTTGTTCAATATTAATTTTTCTGTGTAGTGTTTTGTATATCATCGTTTATCCTTTTGACCTCTGACCTTTGAAAATTGTATTGTCTGTATTTCTATTTACGGATTTTGATTACCCCTTTTGATATCAAGAATATTTTCTTTTAACAAAACTCAATCAAAGGTCGAATACAAGACAAATTCTATGATATATCTATGCACGGTGGAATGACTGGTGTGGAACCAGATCGAAGCTTAAAATATAAACCGCAATTTTATGCCTGTTCCAAGCTCTGACCTGGATTTCCAACGTCATAAGTAGTGGTCCCCTTTTTGTGTTCAGTGCGTTAAGGTGAGAGGTGATTGTACGTTTTGTTGACTGTTGGTGGAATTGTTGACCATCACTGTTTACACTTTCTTTTCATTATTATTTAAAAAATACGTCAATATAATTTGTAAATTAAATAAAAAATCTCCATCGAAAACATTTTCAATCACACAAAGAAGTGCAATGTGTCTTGAATGGGTGTTCGTTGCTTATAAATGGGTGTTCGTTGCTTATGAATGGGTGTTCGTTGCTTATGAATGAGTGTTCGTTGCTTATGAATGAGTGTTCGTTGCTTATGAATGAGTGTTCGTTGCTTATGAATGGGTGTTCGTTGCTTATGAATGAGTGTTCGTTGCTTATGAATGGGTGTTCGTTGCTTATGAATGAGTGTTCGTTGCTTATGAATGGGTGTTCGTTGCTTATGAATGGGTGTTCGTTGCTTATGAATGGGTGTTCGTTTCTTATGAATGGGTGTTCGTTGCTTATGAATGGGTTTTCGTTGCTTATCACCACTTTTAGAAAAAGGTAGTTTAGCTTAAACATATTTTATTTGCTCAAATGTGCAAAAAGGATAAGACACAAGTTAAACAAACTTGTGAAGTCTTCTCCTACATACAATAATTTACAACATTATTTGATAGAGCATGCATGTATATAAATATTTCTTGCATTGATATGTGTAGATTGAACAAAAACAGAGAATGAAGAAAGGAATGAGAGAGAGGGTTAGTGTTGATGATGTGTGCGATTGTTCTTTTGGTGAACTACTAGACAACAAGAAACCTTTCTGACCTCTTTATATATTCAAACACGTGCTTGAAAATAATTTCGTTCTGGTACATGGATAGCACTATAAATAAGCAGTTTGCACTGCTTATGTGAGGTACCATAAGAAAGTGAAGCATCGAGTAAGTTTGACAAGGGTATATACTCTGTGTATAAAGTTGAGCGATAGACTTAACAAATACCAATATCAAAACCAGAAACTTAAATACCAACTTTTTAAAATTTGTAAAACACCCCAAACTTGGTCACATCCCAGGTTTGTACACTGACCTCTAATTTTACCGAGACAGGGGTCTTATGTCGTTTCATATTCATGAACATGACATGAAAAATTGAACAGCTGCATAAATGTACAATGTATGTCAACAGATCTATGAACATTTTGGTCTGGAATTCATGTACAAACTCTGGACATATAAATTATTCTGTTTACGCCACAAAGTGCTCCCTTCTTAACTTTCTGGTTACATATTTTTTTTAAATAAAAATTTCTTTATTATTTCATCTCGTTTTCCTAATTTAACTGGTTCATGTCCATATTCATACAATCTTATGTTAACAAAAACTTACATGTGTCGACACTATAAAAATTTGGAGTGGTAATTCCGTACCACGAGCGCCTGTGGTTTACACATTGTTATTTTTTTAGATGGTTTTCAGATGTCTACTAACTGTAGCAGTTTGTGCACCTTGTATTGTTCAGCCTTGAAAACGTAGATGCCGATTTAGTACCCTGCATGTTTCTGGAATAGCCATCATCAAATACTCCCAGTCAAAATAATTTACTACTGAGCCAAGCGTCAATGCTCCAACACACGAACCAGTGCCGGATTTACCATTGTGCTTAGGTGTGCTTAAGCACAGTTCCCCGTTGGCCAGGTGGCCCATCTTCCTGCCAAAATTGTTTTTTTTACGATTTGTAATATTTTAACTATTCCTAAATTTCCTGAGCATGTATGCCCGACTGCCTGTGTAGGCATACCGGGTCTACCTCCTTCAGGGCCCAAGTAAGGGGCCTCATAACTTAACTAGCACAGGGCCTCATTTGTCCTAAATCTGGCACTGACACGAACTATGTCAATATTTTTTACCTCTGTGGTATGCCCCAGGCCCAGCCAATGTAATCTTTGTTCTATCATTGTAGTTCGATCTCTCGATTTTTAATTGTTAGTTTGTGCAATTTTGAAATGGAGTATTTGCTTGAAACAGAGGGATACATGCAACTCGCTCTAGGTGAGTCATGAACTCGTCACCTGTGTATGAGACTCAACGCTTTATGAAAAAACAACAACAAAAAACAAAGAATGCACAAGTGCAGGTCATTGCAGTTTGATTGGGACTCCTCAAAATTGCATCATCTGTGTAGACACATTAAATATGTTTTAGTTTAGGTTAACTTTGATTGAAATATACCCGGTGAAGTATAAAATCTCAAAGCTCAAACTCAAATATATATTGTCTTTAATATAAGTTTGCGACAAGCAAATACAGAGACACAGGAGCGGATCAGAAAGCCAGACTGATAATGATGTACAAAATTATAAACAACATGGTAGCGATAAACAACGAAAACCACTTCACCAAACCAACGAGAAAATCAAGACATGTTCAAAACCACTCATATGCAATTCCATCTGCAACCAAAGACTTCAGGAAATGATCATTCTTCGTCAACACCGTCAAAGACTGGAACAACTTACCACCAGATATTGCAGCTGCCAAGTCACTTGAGTTGTTCAAAGCTCAAGTGGCAAAACTCTTTGAATAGACACTGTACATATGGTTTTATCCAGTTTTTAACCTTGGGCACACCTGCCAGAATATTCAGTATGTTGAATGTGGGCAGTATACGGAAGAAGAAGAAGAAGAAGAAGAAGAAGGATCGGAAAGCGAGGTGGGACAAGCTTTTTGGGGGACCTGAAAGTGGAGGGGGGCGGGGGGTGTTTGTGGACTGGAAACCTGGAAAATGAAAGGGCGCAAACATTGAAATGGACTGGAAAAGAGGAGGGGGGTAGCAAATTTCAGGAGAGGAGGGAAAAGTGGAGGGGCAAGCTTTCTAAACTGACAAGCAAAATATGTCATTTGGCATCAAACACACCCTTTTACCTCTTGATATTTTGAAAATGTATTGCTTCCATGCTACAAATTCAGCTTTTTCTAAATTTTTGCACCAAAAAAAAGGGGGGGGCATATTCCGCCTCCAACTCTGCTCCTACGCCCCTGAAGCAAAAATTAAAAACATGTATATCTTTCAAATACATTAACTTCTTTATATTGAAAACATATAAAGAGGAAGCTTAAACAGTGATAGAAAATGATACTACAAATGTCATCAACAAAATGCAGACGGAAAAATATCAAGGCTGTTCCGTAATTTTGTACGTTTTATATGTTACTATTACTACTTCCGGTAAACATTCGCACGTTGTCAAAAAAGAATCACAAACGATAAAATGGTTAGAAAACTAAAATACCACGAAAAGAAGTTACTGAAGAAAGTAGATTTTATTTCTTGGGAAGTTGACAACAATCTTCATGAGGTCAAGGTTATGAAAAAATATCATATTCAAAAGAGAGAAGATTACACAAAGTAAGTGAACTTATCGTCACGGTATGTGTTTTCGTACGTCATCTGTTTTCGTTTTATCCATTTTATTTTGATTTCCACAGCGCACGCATTATTTTTGACGTGTCTTCCGGTTTCTATTTATGGAACATAAACAAGACTACAGCGTGACATCTGTAAAAGATGTTAAAGTTTGTTTTTAAAGACGTAAGTACCAAGAACAGTGAACCCACCTACTGAACCATACTTTTTGTAATGCTAAAAATTTACTTCTTTATAAAGTAGCTGGAAAAAAATCCAGAGGGGCTATATAAAATTTAACTATGTCATCTGCCTCTCAGACACCGGCTCTTCCTGTCATGTTACTGACATGGGGTCACTGATCGTACTTCCAAACAAAAGAGCTGACTGAAATGTGCCTGTTTCTTATATAAAATACATATCACTTTGCAGTGCATTGTGGTTTCAGCACTAAAAAAAACATCAAAAGTAAACACAATTTTGAAAGTGGTAATTTTCAAACATTCTGTTATTTTATTTAGATGTAGTATGATTTGGTAGATGGCCAGAACCATGAAATTTTAAAACCAGCCATTTCCGGATTATATATTCGTTTCCATCCCGTATATCGGCCTTGTTTTTACTTCACACGAAAACAGATGATGCCATTTTACTGACAACAAAAGTTGCCAGATAATCGAGAGTATATTAAAATACAACAATGGCTTTAAAAACAATCTTATGTACAAAGAAATATTTAACTAGCCATTCTTTGAAAATTCCAATTGTCATATGAATGAAGGGTTAACACTGTTAATCGCTATATCTGAAAATCGATAATAGCACGAAAACCGATAACACGATGCTAAGTCTTAACATTCATTTATCATTTTTTTCTCTATTTCTATCTTTCTACTATTTAAGAGGCCGCCTTCAACTAACTGAAGATTCCACCAATTAGGCTTCAGTTGCTATAATTAACAATTTTACTTTAGAAAATGAATTTGAATAAGTTTTTTTTTTAACTTTTGATTTTAAGATAAAACTATATACATCATCATTACACGAGTTATTGATGAACTAATGGTTAATGACTGACACAGCTGATTTGAATGACTCACTAGAGCCACTCTTCACAGTGTTCAGGGGGAGACTGTTCCAGTTTCGTATTGTTTGTAGAAAGAAAGATTGCTGTCTGAGTTGTAAGTGTGTGGGTGGTAATTTGGTATGGGAGTGAGTGCATGTTCCAGGAGAATCTAACTGGTGGTATGACAGGACAGGCCTCGACAATAACGTTTGTCTGATTGTCCGGGACAAGTGAAATTTGTTGGTCACTTGTCCGTTGGGACAAGTAAAGAAAATAAGCCCATACAGAAATACCCTAAAGGATCATCATAATTTTTCTTGCAGATGCGAGTTTGGTCAATAGTTTGACTTAATTTCATATTAAATAGTTCCAAAATATGTTTTTTTCATTGCCGATAATGTGTATGCAAATTAGGTACATGTTTGTATTACTGGTTATATTTCCTCGATACTACCGTACGTATGGTAGACATAGGTTGACTGTGACGGGACCAGTACAAATCTGATTCCTGATAAAGAAAACGCTTGGAGAAACGGAACCTTCTCGCTATGCATTTACACAAACATGGATCTTACGAAGTTTGGATTTATGATGTCTAAGAAAAAAAAAGACTGACGATCACGACGATGAAAAGAAAAAACAATATGAAACAAAGAGAGAGAGAAACTTCCAGGAAACTTGGGCGGACGAGTTCCCAGGTGTCAGGCATGCAGTACCACTTGATGAGTAGGGGAACATAGAATGATAGATGAATCAACACCGAAACTGCCAAAAGTCATGTTTTGCCAGACTAGGAAAGCCTATCTAATAAAAACTAATTGCTGATGTTCAGTATATACATGTATCTTTATTAATATGAAATAACTGATCTTTATTAATAACATATACATTGCTTAATGAGTAAATTCCGGAATACCTCAATCCTGGGTGGTCACTGGATCTATAGATGCTTTCAAATTTTGTTTAAAATACCAGGGTACTAATTATTTTATAGTCTTTTGATTCATATTTATGAAAAAAAACAAAGTTCGGAGTACTTTTAGAACATTATCAAAAATTTCATGAAAAGCCTATGTCTTGTTTCTACCAAATGACAAATTCGTTCATTTTTTGGATCTTCGGGTCAAAATTTTTGGACAAGAGATGTTTTAATTTGGACAAGTCAATCTAGAAAGTTACTTGCCCAAAGGGACAAGTTTGAAAAAAAGTTATTGTAGAGGACTGCAGGAATGACATTATTTATAGCAATGTATCCTGTAATTATCGGTCTAATTCACAAATATTAATATCTCAAAAGAGAAACTAGAATCGAAGCTCATATAAAAAATAAAAAATTTGTCATTTGTGTTTTGATTTGCTAAATTAAGAACCAAGTATCTTCTTTCATTTGCATGAAAAAAAACACATGCTTATTCATAAACCATGTGTACTAGGTCACCAGTTATCCAAGGTCATGTTAAAAAGTGTGTTTATCAACCTGAAATAATAGATATTGCAGTTCCTACATTTCAAGATAACATTTCAAGCTCGGATGTTTTGAGATCGTTACATTATTTCAGTATCATTCATCAGACCTATGAATCGATCAAAATAATATTAAGATTTATCATGTATAAAAAACAGTCGAAAAGAGGTGACCGTCGTAAATGTGTGACGTTACAATATTGTTGATATTTTTGTTGTCTTTCGTTTTTGTGATATTATGTTGTCTTTTTAAGTGGAAGAAAATCTCTACATATTTTTATTGTTTGTCGTTATATATATGTGTTGCCATTGGAGATCCAGTTATCGAAGAGGGGAGATGATATAGCTGAAAAATTGCTCATTTGGCGTTATTAAGAAACAACCATTCACTCAAGATAGAAGGGTTGTAATCCCATTAACCGGTTTAACCTTGTCACATTTTTGTGCCTGTCCCAAGCCAGGACCTCGATTTCCATCGTCATGTGTTGTTGTCTTTTTTCTATTCAATGGTTTGAGGTGAGTGGTGATTGTTGATGTTGGTTGAATTGTTGACCATCACTGTTTGCTCTTTCTTATCATGATAAAAAGCTGTCAGGCTCACAGTGTTGTTGTAGAAATCATACAACAATTATATGTCTCTGTGTATAGTAAGGGCATTACAGGAACCCCAAATTTTTCATTTATAGTATTCATGTAGGTAAACTAAACTGGGGGTGGGGGGGTGTATTACAAAATTGATAATGCCAACTATTAATGTATACATTTGTAGTTCTTCAATGTATACATGTCTACTTTGGACAGTCAAAAAGCAGGTTATGACCCACACAGGACCTAAAGAAACCTGATCATATCTGATGACAATTTATTAGGTGATTAACTTTTTTTTTATTATACATTTATGCCATGACATTGTTAAATTGCAATGTCTGTATTATCTGACATTTTAAGGCCAAAAAATAGTGTAGTTAAAATATAATTGGGTTAGTAGGGCTTTCAATATTTTTCAAGTGTACCAGTACTTCACTATAAATAGGCGGTACTTTTTATTAAAATTTGAACAATTTTCATGAATATCATATACAGCGCTCTTTAAAATCTGGAGGTACCAATTACCAATCTAGATGGTGGAAGTACCTGGTACCACCCCTTAATTAAAGCAGTGTATTAGCTAGCTAAGCGCTCGTCACTTTCGTCATTGACGATTGATTTTTGAAAGTGACGAGTATTTCCCGTACCCAATTCGTCACTTGAATTTTAAAAAAATCGTAAAAAAATATTTGTAACAATCCATTCTTCTTCATTGCTGATTAAAACTAATTAGTCACTACAATGACAATTTTATTACATGTTACCAATCAACGGATTATAGAATTTGTGTTTTGATTGCGTAATCTTTAATCTCACCTGGACAAAGAATTCAGTCAATGATAATAATTTTTTTATAGTTATGACATGTACTCAAAATGCCAGTGTATTTAAAGTGGACATATTTTTGTAATCGTCATATGGGCGCAATTTCGCATAGAAAAAGTTGCCTTCAAAATATATAATTAATAGTAATCGTCATTCATTGCACGATTCGTCTCAATGTCTGCCATAACGAACTATTTTGGCCAAATTTATGAAAATGTCAATATCATGTTTATTGAAATCTATCGTATCCATTAAGTATTTTGAAAGTGATTTTCTCGAAAAGTCATAACTTTGATTAAAGAAACCAAGGACGTGTAGAAACACTCAATATAGAGTATTTTCCTGATGGGAAGAAGATGAAGAAGAACTAATAAAAAATAAAAATGGCTAGATCAACAGGAGTTCGCAATCTACCGAAGCTACTTTTAACCAAACAAACTTTTGATGTATTTATTCTCATTTCTGTGAAATGAAATCTTAGTTCTCATATTTTATATTTCATTTATATATGCAAAGGATGGCCATTCAATTCGTTGAAATGTACTGCATGAGTACGCATATAAGTTTTTATATATTGATCAGCATCTGGGTAACAATTGCGTTCTATTTATAGAACTATTTACAAACAGACACGTGTCGGTAATTAAAAAAAATAACTACAGTATTTTTATTTCAATTGTTGCAATTTTATTATGAGGTCTGAGAAATAATATTTATTTTACAACTTGCTTCAGTTTTTGAAGTGTGTTCTATACTGATTTTCTACAAAGAATCTAGATAGAAGTTGGACCATTGCCATTGGTCAAACTGGTAGAAAATTGTTTCCTGCTGAAGACTACACAAATATGAGTTACTACAATTGTTGTGGTTTTAGACCAAAGCACAGTAACATTTCAAAAAGGATGGAGGAGGGGGTATTTACAATTTGTGTGGTATTAGCCCAAAGCACAGTAATATTTCAAAAGGGGGGGGGGGGTATTACAATTTGTGTGGTATTGAGATCAAAATACATTGTAGTGGCAATGTTATGTTTTATCAGTTGGTTGTTAATTTGCAGAATATGTTCCCATCCTAGGAGGCTTTCAATCTCCATTACTAACCAATAAGGCAATGTAACTAATTATAAGATTAAGCTCATTATATTCTTGTTTATTCATAATTTAAAAAAAAAATCTGTTCTGCAAAAGTGACTAATGGTCTCAAAATCCTGGCTAAATCCCTGTAAAGGCCTGGGTTAGTAGTCTGTTCATTAAGGTATCATAGATTGAAATACTCTCTGCTTGTTGAACTATAGGAGATCTCCTTTCAGGGCTCTACGATTCATACCAGCTCCCACTAACGAAATATTTTTTACTCTCCAACATAAGTATGTTACTAGCCAGATTAATAAAGATACTAATTCGTACTATATAACTCCAATATGTATGTATTTCTTTGGCAATAACAAAGGCAATTTTATTATAAGTCCAATTTCATTTTTTTTTCCGACTGTTTTTCAAAAGGCTAAAGTATTAAACTTGAAGATGGTTTACTGGAGCTAAAAATGTACTAGTATAAGTTAAGGAATGGGCTTTTGCTGATACCATATATTGAAACATTTTTCATGTTTCTGACTTTTATTATGATAAACAAGTAAGACTTTAAACTTTTTCTTTCCAGTAACAAATTCGGTTTTGCCAGCAATATCTGGTCCTGCCATTCGGCAAACATCACAATAATGAGCCACAAAAACTCAGACTTCCAGACATCTTGGAATTTACGCTTTTCAGCTTTAGAACCCGAACCTTCATTAGTATTTTGGCTTGATACTTCCGTCGATGTTGCATCAGGCAGGCCAGCTTCACGATCAGTTGATTCAACTGGGTTATTCTTAGTGAGAGAAAAATGGAAGAATTGTTTTTACACATTGTGGTAACTTTCAAGCGTTAAAAGTAGGTGATTTAAAACTTTCGTATGTGAGTCAATTGTGTGATTTAAAAAACCGGATAATCAAAGTCGGAATTTAAATTGAAAAATATGATCGGTGACGGAACGAAAAATTTCCGGAAATATCAACTCGCCGTCTGGCTATCAATACAGAATTTTTACCAGCATTTTACAAAAGTAACTCACAAATGCGAGTGTTTTAGTCACAATGTAGAGCCCTGCCTTTAGCTCAGTTGGTAGATCAATTGCCTTCAGTGCTAAATATACAGGATTCAATCCCAGCTTAGGACATTGAAATATATCTTAGAACTCAAAAACTAAAGATTTAAAAGATTTTTTACAGATCAAATTGATGTATATTAGGTCTAATTAAAAGTCTAAATTTAATTTTGTTCAAGTGAAGAACATGAGGATGAGGGACATTCTTGTCTCAGAAACTACATACTTGTTTGAAACCAAAATAGTGTATGATTGGAATAACCATTTGAGCAATTCAGACTGGTTAGCCTTGTTGTTCTCATACAAACTTGTCCTGATAGAACTTTTATCAGTCTAAGAACATTTTGACAAACTAGCCAGAATGGCATTTAGAAGATTTTTTTCTACTTTAATGAGCAAATATTACGGAATGTTTTACTTGCCTTAATCAATTTTTACTAGACTGGGGCTTAGGGCTAGTGGTTTTTGACGGAGTGTTTTATATCTTTTCGCCTAAGCTCATGATATCAAGCGTGTGGGTGCTTCATCTTAAGACAATATGTCATGGAGCATCATCCCTTCCTATGACCTTGACCTCTGACCTCAATGTTTAATTTTTTTTGCCAATTAAGCTTGAGTACAGTAGGTCAGATTTTTTTCTATTCTCCTAGCTCATTGGTTGCTTCCCATCATACTCTACTAATTACCCTGACCTCTGACCTTAATTTATTATTTTTTATCAATTAAGCTTGAGTACAGTAAGTAAGATGTTTTCTTTTCTCCTAGGCTTATGATATTTGGCATGTGGGTTCATTATCCTAAGACAATATGTTGCTTCCTATCATGATCTACATATGACTTAAGCTTGTCAGAATTTGTTTGTTCTTTTATCATGGCTCAAAATATTTAGTAAATAAACGAAAATAGAATGTAATATGATTGAATGCAACAGAGAAATAAACTTGTATTTCAGATACAATAAATTATCAAGACACATCAGAGAGCTAGCAAGAAAAATCAAAGAGGTTGATGTAAAGGACCCATTTAGAACAGAAGCTACTGCGCAGCTCTTAGAGAAATTGTAAGTCTGATATAATTAGTTTTTTATATACATTAAAGTGTTGATTTTATGTTTTAATACATTGACTTGATAGTATTCTTTTACAGAGTAAATAGCAATGACTTTACTCCAATCTTTCTTTATATATTCTTGAAAAAGGTTTATGAAATAGTAGATTACAGACGCTGGGCCATCGTGGTCGTGATCGTATGGTAGTTGGATGGATTTACAACTACCCTTGCAATAAGCGCTTATCACCACTAAAATTGTGAGTTTGAATCCCTCTCATTGTCAGGTGTACTCGATGCAACATTATGTGATAAAGTTTGTCAGTGACTTGTGACAGGTCAGTGATTTTCTCCGGGTACTTTGGTTTCCTTCACCAATAAAACTGACTGCCACGATATAGCTGAAATATTGTTGAAAGTGGTTTTAAACCCCATAACCCTAACCCCAGATTACAGACGGATATCACAAAAATGTCAAAATATTTTGTTTAAATGCGATTCACGTACAATGTCCCCATCACAATTTTTCTGTTTATACCCAGATTTTGCCGTCTCTTTCCCTCTGCTCACCATCAGGAGGTGGAGGTAAGATTGTGAGCAGGAAGTTTTTTTATTAGTGTGAATAATAACACTACAAGTATGCAATCTTTAAAAACACATGTACCTGTACATGTTAAAAGCTCTGAGTAAACAGTAATCTAGATGAAGCACCTATAATGTAAAGTTACATATTTGTTCTTGCCATAAGGCTAAACAAAAACAAAAAATTAGCTTCTCAGGCCAATTTCCAAAAATTTTGATGAGGTAGGGAGGCACCTTTTTTTGTTGTTGTAATAATCAGTGTTGGTTTAAATGCAGTGGCAGCTTATACCGGAAACAACCATGCATGCCTTCGACATAAACGCTTTACTGACAATGATCGCTATCAACAAACTTACGGATCGGACCGGAGCGGATCCAGAAATGACCGGAAATGGACACAATTTTTGTTCCCCAATTTGAAAACGATCAATGCACGGCAGTAAAAACACACGTGGCGGTGCCTAAGGAGCTAACAATTAAATTTTTTTGGTCTAAATTAGACTAACCTAGCGATTCGATATAGTAAGTTCTGGCAATATCTCCACTTTTCTTCTCGTTGTTTTCATGCCATTGTTCTATTCTATGATAATGATCATTTGAGTGTTTGTCGTAACCCTGCCGTTGCAATTTTTATTCCAACATCTCCAGGATTTAAATTCGTCTTTCAAAATATTATCACCTGTTTATATATCCATCATGCAATGATGCATCAAACTTTTTTCCCTTTATTTGTCTCTGAAATTTTAAAATCCATTGTAAAAGTTCTCAAATAATGTACAGTTAAAAATTAGAAATTCTAAAATCTCTCGTTATAAAAAAGGAAAAACCAACATAGCTAAAGACAGGTAAAACTAGAGAATGTTTTTTTGAGTTAGTGAATGATAGTCAATGCTTTTGATGACATCTACTCACACGCGTTTCATACACCACTAAAATTTAAAATCTGAGCTTTTGTAAAATGCCCGAAAAATGTTTATGGAAAATATCCATCCCACCCCCACCAACCACAGGCATTAATTAAATAATTGTTGGTTTCAAGTTCAGGAAGTCTGACACAATAGTGGTTCATATAGGACAGCATTTTGGAATTGAAACAAAAAACAATGAAAAATATTATTATATTTTTTTGTGTAACACAATAACATTTTTTGGGAATAGATCGTAGTGACAGTAGATAAACATGGAACATATAATATTTGATTTTGAGCCCAGTATGATAATAACATTACTGTGAAAGTACTTTTATTCATGGTGCCAATTTTCGTGGTTTCTACAAAATGCAGTGATCCCTGGGTTCTTGAATTCGTGGTTTCAAACACTACAGGCAACAATCTATGGGAAAATTGTATTTCGTTGGATTTTAATTTTCGTGGTTTAAGTGAACCACGAAATCCACGTAAATGAGAATCCTACGTTTAATAATGATTTCCACAGTATTTATGTGACAAATTGCTGTATAAAGAACAGCGTTGAAGATTTGACATCAGAATAAATCTTATAAAGACAGATATCAATATTTATATGGTTAGAATATTAACAGTAATCTTTCTTCTATTAGGGTTACGAATATCCCAACCTAGCGCCTGCCACGTCTTTATCACTCACGTAAAAACGTGATGATTTTTCTGTCGTTGGCATTCCCAAATGAAATTATGGTTGTAAAAGATTAGAGCTGGTAAAAATAATAATTAATAACAAATTTATGTAATAATGTTTGAAAGTGCTATTTCTTGAACTGTCACAGATGGTGTCGTATTTTGTACTGTGAGAAGTAATGTAACATAATATTATTGTCTGGTCTGACCGCAGATTTTCTTTAAGATTCTCCTGCACTGAGCTGAAATCATTGGCGTTTTTTTTTTAATAATAACAGTGTCTTTACTTTATGAGTAAGGAAAACATTTTGGGCAATTAAGTGAAATTAAAGTCAAATCTGCTTTAGTGACCTCTATTAAGCAATAACTTGAATTATGTGACCTTCGTTTTTATTTCCCTTCACAGTGCATTTCATATCAATTAAACCTGTATTAATACAATCTGTCTTATGTGACCATATTTCACTGTTCCCTTAGAAGGTCACATAAGGCAGGTTCGACTATTTTGATAATTTAATTCCCATCATGATATTCTACAACAGTCCTCTGTGACAAAACATGCAATTATACAGGTAGATTTATCTTAGCTCTCCAAAACATATTAATTTTTTTTATAGCTTGTTAAAAGGTTAAAGGTTGTTTATGTTATCAGACAAGTAAATTGTTTGTAAACAATTATTGTGAAATGAAATTATCTTAAATAAAAACTGAAGAGACATCAAAATATGAGAAAAAAAATTCATTTTTTAAAATAAATTTCTTTAACTACCAATGTATCTTATAAATTATATTGGACATGTACATTTAAACATGATTAAATCTGGTTTTTTTTAGCTTTTCAAAATTTTATTCATCCAAGATTCATCCATTAATTAAAATAGAAATTTCTTGAAATGAGCAATGTATATATAGAATGAGTTGAAATTTCAAATATAAATACATCATAATGCGTTAAAAGAGATATCATTCTCTGAACAAAGGAAACATCACCGATCATTTATTGGATGGATCTTTCAAAAACAAAATCGAGGTTAACAGTTATACCAATGCATTTACTTGGTATAGGGAAACATTATTAGTGATTCTTTAAAGCAGTCCTCACAATACATGAGCACCGGTATTCCTGCCCAAGACTAATAAAACTTTGTTTGGACCAATGAATATTGCAGTTTTTATTTAGGACTATATAAAAATAAAATCAAGAATTTTATTCGGACCAGTAAATTCAAATTTTCATTTCGAGGACTGTTAAAGGTCTCTTGGTAGCCTCTGGTTTGCATAGAAAAAAACCCACTATCTAACTTATTTTCTTATATAACATAAATCGATAATATTCATTTCAACAGTATAGAATTGAATTGTTCTTATTTAATGAAGATCGACAGACGTCTTTTATGATTTTGATAAAACACATGTCTATTAATAAAAAACACTGAACGTCTCTGATAATCTCTCAAAAACCTTTCTCCTATATTAGATTTTATACTGTATTCATTTAACCTTCGACCTTTATTGATTTCGACCTATCATAACTTGATGATCAATTTACACAAGGTTTGACCCCCTTTTAACTGTCGCATTAATCCAATCTTTTCCTGCTGCGTCTTTTGTGTTTTGTAAGTTCGGCACATACAATGGCTTGTAAAGTATAAAAAAACAGCAATAATTTTAAGAGAACAGAAACATTCATCGTATGACAGTCAATAAATTGTTTGTTGTCATTTTGTGGTACTATACAAATAGCTGTATTTGTATTGAAATCAATCTCATAATCATCTTGCAAAAAAAGATTTCTCCCGTTTTTTTCGGTTTGTTATATCGAGATAACTAATGGATTCACCTGGCCTAAGTTTAGTTAAATCTGATATTTTATTAAAAGATATTGTTGAAAAATTACCGTACTGTTTTTTATGTGTATGCAAATTTTGTGGCTTCCATTTTTACTACGATATGCCTACATTGTATCTTAAAATTCTGCAAGGTGTTTGAAAAGAATCATTACAATTATAATAAGCAATTTTTTTTTCTCCATGAAATGTCAGTTGTAATGATACCAGTGATTCAGCTAGGCAACGGTCTCAGGACATTTGCCCCCCTTTTTCTCAAACTGTCCTGAAGAACTTTATAAAAAAAAGAATGTCCTGAAGGAATTTTGATAAAACTGGCAATTGCCGTGAAGATTTCAAAGTCTAGCTGTAAAACACTGGATATTAGAATATTATTCCTTCTATCTAGGCACAGTCAGTTTAAAAATGAACTGTCTGTTTTTTATTCAAAAGTTTCAAATAGCAAGAAATTGGTAAAAAAAAAAAATTCTCTAGATAACATGTGGGAAAAGAATTGTTTCTTGAGATTAATTTCTGTAGAAAATTTCCATTAAAAAATTCTAAGTCAGATAATGAGAATTCTTTGAAAAAAACCCCCACCAAGGTTGTGATTTGAAACTATAGAGAGAAATCTCTTTATATTTATTTATTTATTTATTTATTTATTTATTTATTTATTTATTGGTTTTTAGATTAAAACAAGAAGAAAACAAAAAATATGAACAATTGGACAAACAAAATCTATTTATAGCTTAAATAAAAAAAATTGACAACTTTTAAAATCTACGTAAATTTGTCTCTGAAATGTAGATCATAAAAGCAATATAGAAATGTTATGATTAGCCACAGACCCATTTGAGCCTTTAATATTGATAACTATTTTTCTGTTAAACTGTAGAAAAGACATTAAACTTTTACTCTACAAACGTAATAGCCTTTTTAATCTGTATTATGCAGAACTACGCATGTTTTCATCATCCTGAGTGTGCTTCAAAAATAAATTAGAACAAAAGACATGATGTTCATGTAAATATAATGTTCTGATTTTTACATTCCGTTCATTTCTAATCAAGTTTGTAGCAGTTGCAAAGTCACATGAGGGATGCACATATTCACACGTAATTAGCTAAATTTCCTCGTCAGGGGTGCCAAATTTAATTTATGATTCTTAATCAGTAACTTTTACATGATCTTTAATTTATCATTTTTTTTATTAATGATTTCTTTTGTCATAAAGGGAGATAATCATTTATTTTTATTTTGAAATGATTGATTTTTAAAATATTTTTCTTTGGAAATGTTTTTAATCCTGTCAGTCAAGCGACATAAGGCCACCTTATTTTTTTTCATAAAATGATTATTTTGTAATAAAGGGAAATAATCATTTATTTATATTTTGAAATGATTGACTTTTATTTGAAAACATTCTTATTATCCTATCCGTCAGTTAAGAAATAATTCATAGAAGCCATACTAGTACTGTTGTGTGAGTTTTAGCATTGGTTAGGGGATATTACCGTAGTATGTTATCCGGAGCGGTAGATACAATTTTTTTTCCATCTAGTCTTAAAGATATCTCTATTTTGAAAATAAATATTGTACTGGTTAATTTCGGAGGGGATAACTTTGCATTATGTGAAAAATTTCTATCATTTCCAGTTTAAAACATAGTATTGAAAACTTTTCATGTGGAGGTTATTTTTGTGGTACTCAAATTAAGCAAAATTTCGCCCATGTTTTACAGTTCAATTTCTACTGTATTTGCATTAGAATTTGTTGTTCATTCCCCGTTGTAGGTTTATTTGATGAACAGATTGTGATGTTTCTGGGTTTGTTGATTTTTCGTCATGTTTGATGGATTCTTACTATTTGTCCTTGTTGACCTCTAACCTTTACTGTCCTGACCCTGACTAATAAAGATTGTACCAGGACGTGTCCAAGAACAATTAAACACTTGACATTTCCTACAATAACTCAAAATAAATATTTCCATCCATTTGTAATATATATTATTTGCTGGATTAATTTACCCCTGATTACTCAAAATAGTTTTAAAGTGCTAAAAAGTGAAAAAAAGTACCAATGCATAGAAAAACATGATCTAACTTATATATTTAACATAAGTTGATAATATTCATATTAGCAGTGTAAAATTGAATCTTTTATATCTAATCAAGATTTACAGACGTCCTGAACAATTTTGATAAAACACATGTCTATTGATTAATAAAGAAAACAGAAAACCGAACGTCTCTCCGATAATCTCTCAAAAACCTTTCTCCTATATTAGATTTTATACTGTATTCATTTAACCTTCGACCTTTATTGATTTCGACTTATCAAAACTTGATCATCAATTTACATTATATTGTGCTAAAAAGTAAAAAAAAGGACCAATGTTTCTGCTTACCCTACCAACAGTATATTTTTTTTGCTTAAACCCCCCTAGCATGTTCGAACCGCAAAGCGGTCAACACCGGTAATACCTGGGCCCCTACATTTACACCTGGGCTACCAGATTTTTAAATTTAGGGGCCCAGATGGCTACTGCCTATAAAAGTTAATTTCTGTCCCTGTATAGGAATGGTACTTGCTATACAATTTGTTCAAAAGATATTACTGTTGTGTGCACATATTACTATGTATTATATACTAAAATTGTGAATTCGAATCAGACGAGGTGTCCTTGATACAACATTATGTAATAAAGTTTGTCAGTGACTTGCGACAGGTCGGTGGTTTTCTCCGCGTACTCCTGTTTCCTCCACCAATAAAACTGACCGCCACGATATAACTGAAATATTGTTGACAGTGGCATTAAGCACCATAACCCTAGCCCTATGTATTATAGAAGTAACAAATATAATTGTGTGTAAGTAAACCTGTCTCACTTGGGTATAGTGATTGAATCTCATCTTACCCTGCACAAGTATTTATATGTTGCTATATTGTCACCTGAACAAAATACCTACGTGAGGTACATTTATTAAACCACCCACAACGAAACAAATTTTTATATGTATTCTGCTGTCATTTTGATTTTTGAAGAAAAGGATTTGTTCAAGCGTGAGGCAAAATAATATTCTGAAATTGGATAAACACATTCAGTGAGAGATTTTAATTATGTTTTTGTAGAAAATATATATGAACAACAATTCTGTCTTTTCTGTGAGCCATTATTAATAAATTTGTTTGTTTGTCCTCAAACGACCTTCCAGAAAAAAAGATGTCTACTCAAATTCTTTTTTCTTTCTTAAGCTGACCTTGAGCTTTGCCATCACCTTTGAGCTTTGTCCGTCGTCTGTCCTCCGTCGTCCGTTAACTTTTCACATTTTAATCTTCTCCTCTGAAACCCCCTCAGCCAAATGAACTGAAACTTGGTAGGAAGCATCTATGGAAGGTCCTCTATAAAGATTGCTCATTTTGTCCCGATCTATTAACAAATATGGCTGCCACAGGCAATTCTTGTTTCTGATTGGCTGATTTTAAAAAGTCTTCTCCTCTGAAACCACTTGGCCAAATGAACCCAAACTTGGTAGGCAGCATCTATGGAAGGTCCTCTATAAAGAATGCTCATTTTGTCCTGATCGGTTAACAAAGATGGCCACCACAGGCAATACTTGTTTCTGATTGGTTGATTTCTAAAAAACTTCTCCTCTGTTAAAAGAAAGATAACTCTTGCCATTATCTCCCTTAGAAATTAACTAATGCTGATATAGTGTAACATGTTTATTCTATACATTACAAGTAAGTATTCACATTATGATATTCTTTTTAGCAAACCTTGCCAAAGGCAATATGAGCTTTTGCCATCACTTGGTGTCCGTCGTCTGTCATCTGTCATCCGTTTACTTTTCACATTTTAATCTTCTCCTCTGAAAACCCTCAGCCAAATGAACTGAAACTTGGTAGGAAGCATCTATGGAAGGTCCTCTCTAAAGAGTGCACATTTTGTTATGATCCATTACCAAACATGGCCACCACAGGTAATTCTTGTTTCTGATTGGCCGATTTTTAAAGATCTTCTCCTCTGAAACCGCTTGACCAAATGAACCGAAACTTGGTAGGAAGCATCTATGGAATGTTCTCTATGAAGACTGGTCATTTCGTCCCGATCGGTTAACCAGCTTGGCCACCACATGCAATTCTTGTTTCTGATTGGTCGATTTCTAAAAATATCTTCTTCTATGAAACTGCTTAGCCATATGAATCGAAACTTGGTAGGAAGCATCTACATGTATGGAAGGTTCTGTATTAAGTTTCCT
The DNA here is from genome assembly GCA_963680875.1 of Bathymodiolus brooksi. NCBI lineage: Eukaryota > Metazoa > Mollusca > Bivalvia > Mytilida > Modiolidae > Bathymodiolus > Bathymodiolus brooksi. The sequence continues at coordinate 86,532,583 of OY804588.1, read as the reverse complement.
CAAAGCAGAATGAACGGTGAGCGACACAGCCTCAGCCCACTGAGCCTCTAGTTTCAAAAACCAATCTATTTTTTTTTAATTCAAGTTCCATAATATTAATGTATCCTTTTTCAAATTCTAACACATTAAAAAAAATCTCTATCTTCCTATCCATGTCCAACAATCATGGGTCAGGTTGGGGGGGAACTAACATTTTGTTAAGGATGGTCTGTTGTGGAAAGCTGGATAAATTGTGAAATTTCGGCTGTCACAGCCCATAGTTTTTGAGTGGCTTATTTGAAACATTCAAGGCTTCTGTCTCCTCTATCAAACATTAGTTTATGAAACCTGTAAATAGTTTTAACCTTTGTCAATTGTGTGGTGCAACCTCTGACATAATCTTCAACATGTTGAGAGGGGTCAGTATTTGGTAGAAGTAAAAGAATATGACAACCCCCTCCAAAACCAACAATTTTTTCATTTCTATAGTTATTTAAAATTCTCCAACCTAACAGTAACTATATAACAGATCGTGTAAATTTTGTAGCTCATTATTTCGGTATGTTAATATGATACCTGTATTAATTTATTCTGTAGTGACTAAATGTCTTAGGAATTTGGGCTGTGTTCCTCAACTCTGATTCCTTAATGAAAATCAATTTGTATCTTTTTAATAACTTATGTTTGATGTAGATATTTATTTCTATGTTATAATGTGTATCAGACATGACTCTGTCTAACTGGTGTCTCTTGTGTTATTAGATTTTGTTTGTTTGTTTAAAGTAGAAACTTTAATATTAAATCATGCCTATGCATTGTTTTTTTTTTGGTATTTATTTCTATGTTATAATGTGTATCAGACATGAATCTATCTAACTGGTGTCTCTTTTGTTATTAGACTTTGTTGTTTGTTTAAAGGAGAAATTTTAGTATTAAATCATGCCTATGCATTGTTTTTTTTATTGACTAAATGTGATAAAATGTGATAAAATGCAGGATTACATCTTTGTCTATGATTTTTAATTAAATAATCTTGTCGTTTATGGTATGAAGAGACATGGCTTGGTTTTAAACATGTTATCTTTATCTGAAGACTAATTTAGGGTGTCAACATATGTGTACCTGTACCTTTTGAGATCTCCATGAAGACTCTGGCTTGTGTTTTTTTAAATTCTGTACCTTTTTAATGTAAGACGTAACAAAATTTTGCATTGGTGTTCAAATTAATATGTAAATATCTAATTTATTATGCATGATTGACACATTTCTGGATTAACCTTCATCAGATAGATACGGTACTCCTAAAGTAAAAAGATTGGAAAGTCTTTAATAGCAAGCAAAGTAAATGGCATAACACAGGATAGCCAACATATCTAAAGTCATTAATGACTGAGGGAGATGAAGATTTGTTTTTAAAATAAGTATAATATATAGAAACAGTAAATTTCAATAATGAATAGATCTTACAGCCCGTTTACACGATCAAAGTTTTCGTCAAAAAGTTTTTGATGGAAAATTTGCTCAAAGAAAACTTTGTCAAAGTTATCCCATTTACACGATCAAAGTTTCAAACTTGTGTGCTTTTGTTTACATAGACCTTGATCCGAAAGATGTCTGTCAAAGTAGGAAGCATCTATGGAAGGTTCTCTATAAAGATTGCTAATTTTGTCCCGATCCATTAACAAACATGGCCGCCACAGGCAATTCTTGTTTCTGATTGGTCGATTTCTAAAAATCTTCTACTCGGAAACAGCTTGGCCAAATGGACCGAAACGTGGTGGGAAGCATCTATGGAAGGTCCTCTATGGGAATTGCTCATTCCGTTTTGATCCGTTAACAAACATGGCCGTCCTAGGCAATTCTTGTTTCTTATTGATCGATTTCTAAAACAGATTTTCCTCTGATGCCGCTTGGCCAAATGATATGAAACTTGGTAAGAAGCATCTATGGAAGGTTCTCTATAGAGATTGCTCATTTCGTTTTGATCCATTAACAAACATGACTGTCACAGGCAATTCTTGTTTTAGATTGGTCGATTTCTAAAAATCTTCTTCTCTGAAACTGCTTTGCCAAAATGAACCGAAATTTGGTGGGAAGCACCTATGGATGGTTCTGTATTAAATTTCCTCAAAGCAGAATGAAAGGTGAGCAACACAGGCTCAGCCCACTGAGCCTCTAGTTTAGATATACAATGTATATATAAAATAAATTCAAGAATTTGATTTGGACCAGTAAATTCAAATTTTCATTTCGAGGACTCTAGTTTTTATCACTCACCCAATGGGTTTTTGAAAAAAAATTTTGCGTTAACTAGAAAAATGTCTATGGTACCGATATTTAACAACTTGATTCACGTCAATGACTTTAAAAAGAATTAGTTTTACGTTAGCTAGAAAAATGTCTATGGTACCGGTATTTAACAACTTGATTCACGTCAATGACTTTAAAAAGAATTAATTTTACGTTATCTTTGAAAAATGTCTATGATATTTAACAATAGTAATTATATGTTGCAACTTTAAATCATTTATAATTATTATCTGTTGCAGCATTAAATTATTCATTTAACTCCACCAATCACGGTAATCTAATTTCACATGCTAATTATTAAAAATGGCTTCTTTATCCTGTGACCTGTGCATCGGTCAGTTGTCCTATTTAATGACCTTATTAACCCCATTCCCCTTTGATCTTCGTGAGACATTATGGACATTACGACACCTTTTGATGGCCGTAATCATTTGTGTGCCGATCTCATGAAGCCTAAATTTGAAAGGTTTCAATTTGTAAGATTAGCTGTGTCGTCACCTTTGACAATAGATTGTAGTAGAATCATCACCCTTTAATAAAAGGGGTTGGGTCAGACCATCGGTCAATGGCTGGTATAAAGTATAATCAACGGTTCTTTATTTACATTATTTGAATGAATAATGATGCATCATGTGATTGCTAGTTTATAGAAAGATTTCATGTTACTGGTATTAAGAATACATTTTTGTATTTGATCAGAAATATGGTCGAGTTTCCTGGGAGGGTAGTGTTGAGATGAGATATTGTCTCCTGGAAGGACAAGTTTGAGAGTAGATTTTGTGAGGAGATATTGATTGCTGGGAGGACAGGGTTGTGAGAAGATATTGTTTCCTGAGAGGACAGGGTTGTGAGGAGATATTGTTTCCTGAGAGGACAGGGTTGTTGAGGGGAGATTTTGTTTCCAGAGATGACAGGGTTGTAAGAAGATATTGTTTACTGAGAGGACAGGGTTGTGAGAAGATATTGTTTGCTGAGAGGACAGGGTTGTGAGAAGATATTGTTTGCTGGGAGGACAGGGTTGAGCTTAGACTGTTTCCTGGGAGGAAAAATTTGAGGGTAGATTATGTTTCCTCATTTTGCTGGGAATACAGGGTTATGAGAAGATTTTGAACATTACTCAAGATGAACAATGGTCCTCTGGTCCAAGACCAGTAAAACTTTGTTCGGACCAGTAAATTTTTCCGTTTTTATTAAGAACTATATAAAATTAAATTCAAGAATTTGATTCGTACCAGTAAATTTAAATTTTCATTTCAAGGACTGCCGAAGAAGAGGTGTCCTTATAAAAGGGGGACTGTATTGTATTAAAGAACCAATCTGTCCTACTGGTAATTTTTTTTATTTTATTTTTTTTTATACAGTATTCCAACATTTAAAACTAAAGGCATTTTAGTAAATTCTTTTGTTGATATTGCTCAGTTAAGCATAACAGCAGCTCTAGCCCATGGTCTCTTGTATACTTCCTTGATATCAAAGCAGGGTCGTGGTCGTGGTCATATGGTAGTTGGATTTACAACTACCTATTCAATCAGTGACTATCACCACTAATGTTGTGACTTCGAACCCTGCTAAGGTGAGGTGTACTCGATACAACATTATGTGATAAAGTTTGTCAGTGACTTGCGACAGGTTGGTAGTTTTCTCTGGTCACTCTGGTTTCCTCCACCAATAAAACTGACCATCACTGAAATATTATTGAAAAACGTTTAATACCATAAACCAAAAACCAAATATTTTGTTACAGAACTTCAGCACTAAAGCTAAATGTATTTTAATAACAGAACTTCAGCACTAAAGCTAAATGTATTTTAATAACAGAACTTCAGCACTAAAGCTAAATGTATTTTAATAACAGAACTTCAGCACTAAAGCTAAATGTATTTTAATAACAGAACTTCAGCACTAAAGCTAAATGTATTTTAATAACAGAACTTCAGCACTAAAGCTAAATGTATTTTAATAACAGAACTTCAGCACTAAAGCTAAATGTATTTTAATAACAGAACTTCAGCACTAAAGCTAAATGTATTTTAATAACAGAACTTCAGCACTAAAGCTAAATGTATTTTAATAACAGAACTTCAGCACTAAAGCTAAATGTATTTTAATAACAGAACTTCAGCACTAAAGCTAAATGTATTTTAATAACAGAACTTCAGCACTAAAGCTAAATGTATTTTAATAACAGAACTTCAGCACTAAAGCTAAATGTATTTTAATAACAGAACTTCAGCACTAAAGCTAAATGTATTTTAATAACAGAACTTCAGCACTAAAGCTAAATGTATTTTAATAACAGAACTTCAGCACTAAAGCTAAATGTATTTTAATAACAGAACTTCAGCACTAAAGCTAAATGTATTTTAATAACAGAACTTCAGCACTAAAGCTAAATGTATTTTAATAACAGAACTTCAGCACTAAAGCTAAATGTATTTTAATAACAGAACTTCAGCACTAAAGCTAAATGTATTTTAATAACTTGATTCATAAAGTCATTCGTAATGAATAGTAATAATATATAGTCTCTTTATGAAAAATGCTTGGTAAACTTGTGCCTCATTTAAATTTACTTTTAGGGTGGAAATTTCACTAAAATCACTATAGATAAAATCTTTTGTACCTTAATTAGATTTTAAATATTATTTTGGCAAGCGGTTTTTATATAAAAACATAATTATAACATGCTTTATTTACATACCCTAAAGTCAATATGAAAAAGGAAAAAAAACCGTTAATTATATCTTTGAATAAATTTAGAAATCGTCTTTTCATAACCTTCTCATTAAATTTAACATAAATATTTATGATGTGGTTTTTACGTACGAATGACACATTCCTTGCACATATTTAAATATTAAACAGACGGGCAGGCACGTGGCGTGAATAAAATCGTCAAATCATGGTAATGCCTGGTTGGTTTTTTGACAAGTTTTTACTTACCATTTCACTTACATCAAATTTAAAAAGACGATGATGAATTACAACCTACGACCTATGCAAAGTTGAAATATACCTTGAAGTATATTATAAGTGGTTGTTTGCTGATAATAGAGCTCAAGGGAGAAATGCTTTATAGTTAAATATTTGTATAGAAATGGTGGAAAAAAAAGATTGTAAAGGTTTACCGTGTTTAATAAGAGCAGATATCTTGTAGATACATTTGTCAGCTCGATTTTTATTTCGTTATTTTCAACTTAATAAGTCTTCAGTAGGATTGATGCAGGCTTACATATTAACTTACAGATGTAGCAAGGGGCCGTTGTGGCCATAATTGTATGGTAATTGAATTGACAACTACATGTGCAATCAGTGCCCATCGCCACTAAAATTGTGAGTTCGAACCTTGTTCATGTGTACTCGATACAACATTATGTGATAAAGTTTGTCAGTGACTTGCTACAGGTCGATGGTTTTCTACCAAGTACTCCGGTTTCCTCCACCAATAAAACTGACCGCCGTGATAAAACAGAAATATTGTTGAAAGTGGCGTTAAACACCATAAACCAAACAGATGTAGCATTTATCTGCAGAAGTAAAGAGTATCTCTCAACTGCAGGTCAGGTGCCTTATATCCCCGTCATTTTAGAGTAGGAGTTTTACTCATTGTTGAAGACCCTACAGTGACTGTGAAATGCAGAAAAGTCTTGTTCCTTTACTTTAATTTTTTCAAAGTGAAATGTTGAATAGTCTCTCATGTTCATTTATATCTTTTTCTTACTAATGTTGAAATAACATATCACATTGAAATTTGAAACATGTCTGCTCACATAACAAGATATTAGCAAAGGCACACTTCAAATGCAATTTTTTTTTTAAATGATGCAAAGAAACAACACATTTTTGCAGAAACAAGTCTATGAATCTATTGGAAGTTTCCCTGTCATGCCTTCACTTCTCCCTTATGTTCCCTGTTTTTTGTGTGTTGAGCCCTGCATTTTAGTTCAAAAGGCTGCCTTTGTGTTGTTAACATTTCACAATAAAACTTCTTTTCCAAAACCATATGTCTTGTTTTTTATACCAAATTTGGCAGGGATGGTCCTATGGGTGGTTTACTTTCAACATTGTTTGACAGTACCTATGTAAGATATATCTTACTAAATAATCTGTATTTGCCTTTGAAGATCTCATTATCAAGGGGGTTGGGATCCTTTACTGGTTTAATCCTGCCACATTTTTGTGCCTGTCCCAAGCCAGGATCTGTACTTCCAACATCATATGTCATATTCTTTTATTGTGTTCATTGATCTGAGGTTAGAGGTGGTTTTTCATTTTGTTTATATTGATGAAATTGTTGACCAAAACTTAATTTATTCAAATCATGCCACAATTTCTACCTTTATTTAAGCTGAAATCAAATGAATTTCAAAAATATTTCTATGATAAATTGAACATTCCATGTTTTTTTTGTGTGAAATACGGTTGAATCTTGTTATCTTGAGTTTCCATGGTAACTCCAAGTAAAACTGTGTATAGTAGCTTTTTATGGAATTTAACCCTGATATTTCGAGATAAAATTGTCTGTTCCTTACACCTATACCAGGTTAAACATGTAATATCAACTTTGCCTATTTTTTAATGATTATGCAAATCAGAACTACCGGGTATTTTGACAAAAGCTTGTTTTAAAATCTGTGACGCCACCAAACCAAATAAGACTAAACATGACAAGGGTGTGGCACCTTTTCTAAATTTTATTCCACAACTCTATTCAAGTTGCAGGACCAGTACTGTTTAAAATAGGAATTTCTTTAAATAGATACCTGAAATTAAATGAAATTCAAAATAATGCTTGATAGTTATGGTTTTTGGTGTTTAACGCCACCTTCAACAATATATCAGTTATCATGGTGGTCAGTTTTATTGGTGGAGGAAAGCGGAGTACCCTGAGATAATTAGGATTTTTTTTGTTAATTTAACATGTATAAACTTAACACCTGTCTATTGTGAAATAAAGTTGTGAGTTTGAACCCCGTTCATGGCAAGGTGTACTCGATGCAACATTATGTGATAAAGTTTGTCAGTGACTTGCGACAGGTTGGTGGTTTTTTCCACCAATAAAACTGACTGCCACAATATAACTGAAATATTGTTGAAAGTGGCATTAAACACCATAAACCAAACCTGTCTATTGTGAACAGTTGGTTCCAAGGAGGTTTTACTGTATAGGTATATTTATATTTTTTCACCTAGCAACCTATATTAACCACTTACAAATATATAATGTACAGGTAAACATTTGTTTACATGTATATTTTATAATTTGAATTCAGCTGGTATATTGTGGAAGTCGTAACTTGAAAATGAAAAAAATAGTTTATTGTGTCGTAATCGTCGTGAATAAATCTGGGACATTATTATGTAATATATAACACAATGTAAAAGTTTTTATTGGATATTAATGAATAGTTTGTCAGTGACTTACGGAAGGTCGATGGTTTTCTCCGAGTACTCCAGTTTCCTCCACCAATAAAACTGACTGCCATGATATAACTGAAATATTGTTGAAAGTGGCATTAAACACCATTGCCCTTACCCTATTTATAAATAACATGGCTCTCTAGGTTAATAGTTATTGGTGTTATTGTCACTATTAATAGATAACATGGCCCTCTAGATTAATAGTTATTGGTGTTATTGTCACTATTAATAGATAACATGGCTCTCTAGGTTAATAGTTATTGGTGTTATTGTCACTATTAATAGATAACATGGCTCTCTAGGTTAATAGTTATTGGTGTTATTGTCACTATTAATAGATAACATGGCTCTCTAGATTAATAGTTATTGGTGTTATTGTCACTATTAATAGATAACATGGCCCTCTAGATTAATAGTTATTGGTGTTATTGTCACTATTAATAGATAACATGGCTCTCTAGGTTAATAGTTATTGGTGTTATTGTCACTATTAATAGATAACATGGCTCTCTAGATTAATAGTTATTGGTGTTATTGTCACTATTAATAGATAACATGGCTCTCTAGGTTAATAGTTATTGGTGTTATTGTCACTATTAATAGATAACATGGCTCTCTAGGTTAATAGTTATTGGTGTTATTGTCACTATTAATAGATAACATGGCTCTCTAGGTTAATAGTTATTGGTGTTATTGTCACTATTAATAGATAACATGGCTCTCTAGATTAATAGTTATTGGTGTTATTGTCACTATTAATAGATACCATGGCTCTCTAGATTAATAGTTATTGGTGTTATTGTCACTTTCAGAAATTTTTCAGCGATATTTTGACTGCTAGACTTAATGGCAGAGAAAATCCTCGACAGTTATGTAATAGCAATTTGATCGATGAAACCCTCCGCCATTTGTAGGTGTCTAGATACTTTAACACATACTTACTACACTACCATAGTTTTTTTTATAAGATATATTTGTTATTGAAATTTATAGTTTTTAAATAATGTAATTATGATTAAAACTAAGGTTCTCCTCCTTCAGGCATACATATAGGTGACCTTTTTAGCCGATTTTGGTTATCCTGTTTAGGCCCACGGTTTTTTGCTCCCAAAGATTTTGAATTATTTGGCTTTCCATTCATTTAACATTGAGCGTATCTGATGAAGGAAACGTGTCGTGTGCACTAAATTAGATATTTACGTTTTTATTAAGTCAGTGATGTTAGGGGTGTGATAAGAAATCAACAATTTTAATGTACAGTAAATCCTGTCTAAACCAAACACATTTGGGACTGAAGAATTTGTTCAGTTTAGACAGGTGTTTGGTTTACACAGGTTCAAATTACAGAGAGAGTTAGTAGATGGGACTGTAAAGTCTGTCTGGTTTAGGCAGGTTTACCCAGGGTTCAGTATATAGGACTGTAAAGTCTGTCTGGTTTAGGCAGGTTAACCCAGGGTTCAGTATATAAGACTGTAAAGTCTGTCTGGTTTAGGCAGGTTTACCCAGGGTTCAGTACATAGGACTGTAAAGTCTGTCTGGTTTAGGCAGGTTTACCCAGGGTTCAGTATGTAGGACTGTAAAATTTGTCTGGTTTAGGCAGGTTTACCCAGGGTTCCCATGGTTCAGTATATAGGACTGTAAAGTTTGTCTGGTTTAGGCAGGTTTACCCAGGGTTCAGTATATAGGACTGTAAAGTCTGTCTGGTTTAGGCAGGGTTCGATTTAGACAGGTTACACTGTACTAATATTTGCCACCAATGTCCCATACTGGCACTTTTAACTATTGTATATTTGATCTGTAAAATTTTCAATAAGATTCATAAGAAAATTATTACTTTTATGAAATAAGTGGAGCCGAACAAATTGCTAGAGAAAAATAATATAATGGATTAAGTGATGATATGTTTCATCTTCTTCAGGAATGTCCTGTCAGCGTGACATGCGGCAGGTCGGGTGGTTTTCTCCAGGTATTCCAGTTTCCTCCAACAAAAAACTGACCGCCACGATATTACTGAAATGTTGTGGGAAGTGATGTTAAACACCATAACCCTAACCCTTCTGTCAGCTGTTACACATTAAGAATTTTGGATTATTTTAACGTTCCAGTACTTGTTGTTTTCCCTTCTCTGGATCTAGCATTGAGTTTTTCACTTATCACAATTGTGTTATAATTTGCAATTTGCATCTTATGAAATGGTCAGAAATTTTAAGTGCATATTACTTGTTTGTTGTAATAATATGTAATCTTTTATTCACAGCTGTGTGCTGCCAAATATCTCAAAATTTGTGTTACAAAAAAATATGTCAGGAACTACTTGTTTTGTGGCCTGTAGTAAATGTAGTAAAGTTTCCTGAAATAGTGCCAAGTCTAAGAATAGATGCTTATATAATGCTGGCATTGAAAATGTGTTCTAAAAATAAAATAAAAAAGTTCACGATTTTGTAGTTTGATTTTCATTATTTCAACCTTATTTTCCACAAAGCATTTTTTTAAATCATCTACATAGTTGTTTTCTTCTTCACATTAAGAAAAAAAAAAGTTTAAAGTTGTTTTTTTTTAATGAAAGAAAGTGAATGATTGGTTTATTATCATATTTGTTTGTTTGTACCAAAGGGCCTGATTGGCTAATCATAATTTTCACACACACATCTGGTTGAGACAACATATGTTTTGTATATTACCTTGTGACTATGATGAGGTACAGGATCACATGAGGATACTGATAGGATCAAAATATTTTGTAGGAATTTGATAACTTCAACTTGTGGTGTACTGTAACAGTCGATATTTATGTTTCTATTAAATGATGAGGGCAATAATAAAGTTAAAAGATACTTTGATCATACTATTAAACCAATTTTATTATATGGCTCTGAGGTTTGGGGAATATTTAATGTCACCAGTGCTAAACTTAGTAGGACTGATGATATCCATTTAAATGATTGTTACAAATATTTTCAAGGTGAGACTTTGCACCTTAAATTCTGCAAGTCAATTTTAGGCTTGAACAGGAAAAGCGTTAACCATGCTTCTCTTTCTGAACTTGGTAGATATCCATTGTATTATGATATTGTTAAAACTATATTGAAATATTGCTATAGATTAGAAAATTTATCAACAGAGTTCCCTTTGTTGCAAGATGCTTTTTTATGCAGCAAGAAACTACACTCTATGAACAAAACATCATGGTACTCCTCAGTCACAAAGTTGCTTAAGATTTTTAATATTCAAGATACTATGCACTTAAAACAAGAGTAAATTTGGTCAATCACTATAACAGTCTCTTGTAAAATAATATTTACTTGATTGGCAGCACTCAAATGATATGTTAAAGGACGTCAAACTCGTCCTATATTTATACCCCAAGCAAACATAGTTTGGGGGGGTATATAGGAATCTGTCTGTCTGTCTGTCCGTCCGTATGTCTGTATCAACTTCCACATCTTTTGTCCGATTTCCACCAAACTTTGTGGAATTTAAGATCATGATGTGTGAACTTTGCAGTATACAGGATTTTATTGTTCATTGAGTTTTACCCCTGTTGTTTCTTTGGACTTAGAAATTTTGAGACAATTCAGTATGGACTTTGTCATCGCAAATTCTCCTACATGATTAATCAGAAGTTCATGAAACTTTGTACATTGCAAGATCCTAATATGAAGATGTGCACATTAGTAGGATATCCCGGTCCATTGAGCTTTACCCCTGTTATGAGTCTAAAAGTTGTGTTCCAAATATGTTTTGGCTCAATTAAGATGATGGGGACGCGGGGGGTATTAGTCCCGCGTAGCGGACAGTTAAGTTATTCCATTTATGTATCAATGCGGGACTCCTGCATCCAGCAGTACCTCTAGTTATTCCTGAAAACTAATTTCGGATTAGAGAAATATCTCACACTAATAAATAATTTCAATTACAGAAAATCAATATGTAGATTTCTGTATCAGCACATAGACTTTATATTGAAACAGGTCGGTATACAAACATATCTAGAAATGAAAGGTTGTGCAAAAATTGCTCAGCTAATGAGATAGAGGACGAGGCACACTTTTTAATCAAATGTGACAAACTCAATAACTAGACAGAGGAGTTGTTCAAACTTATTTCATCAAAAGTGAAAAATTTCACCAAATTATCTAATAATCAGAAATTATATTATATCCTAACCTGCGAAGATCAAGAAATCCTACAATCTGTTGGTAGGTTTCTATATGAAAACATGCCTTAAATTACTGTTAACCAATTTAATATTTTTTTTTCTTTTACCATGTCTTAATATTTTTAATATACATTTTATATATTTGTGTATGTTCATACATATTACTTTACTATTGTATTGTTATGTCTATCTATCAATCAAACAACTCTTTCCCCTTTATATGTGTATTTGTAGTTTAGCTTGTTGCCCCTCGAGAACCCTTGATTGGTCAATACATTATTGATATTGATATTTGATATGCCACATTGTTGGAACAGTTCCAAAATCTTAAAGGGGCATTATCTGCCAAAATCATAAATTTTTGTTACCCATAAAAACAATCAGATATGATTGATTCCTTAATAAAACGTGTTTCTGTAACTTATAAATGTTATGAAATGTACGCGCATCGGGGGGGGGGGGGGGGGGGGAAACAGGTGCAACTGCTCGTGTTTTGAGATCGATCAAGAAATGGACGCCATCTTATTAATTATCGGCATTGTTTACAGGGTTTACCTAATCGTCATTAAATCAGTACAACAATGCACTTATTTCTTATTTTCTGTGAATCTGCTTTTAGTCAGCGTTAATTACGGACAAAGAACCATGCAAGTTTGCAGTTAATAAGCGACAAAATACAAATTATTCGTTTTTACCTGTCACTAGTAAGGTCAGTTGCATACGGAGAAAGCGAGGTCAAATTATTTGCTTGCAAGGAAATAATAAATCGATGGTAATTTTCGTTCTCAAAAGGCGAAAAGTGGTACGATAAGCTGTTTAATGTGAAATATTTACCTTTATTTCATCATTTTAAAGCTATTTATCAATTTCCAAAACATATAATTTTTTTGGTCAAAATCGTAGCTAATTTAAAGAAAAATTGTAGAAAGAGGCAAACTCAAGCCTCTAACAGTAAAGACATTAACATATTTAATATGTAACTACCATTATAATTAATTCAGTTTGAATGAGGGTTCCAATACCAGTGGCACATCTAGGGGGAGGGAGTGTTTTTGGGTCACACCAACCCTCCCTTTCTTTGGAATTTAAAAAAAAAATCACATTAAATTGGCGAAAATAAGGCTGGGACCCACCCTTTTTCCTAGGTGTTAGCCCCAGACCTCCTCCTTGTCAAAATTTTCTGCATCCACCACTGCTTTCACATTCTTGGTATAAGTTCAGGTTGAGGGAACTAATAGTTACTAAAAATAAGAAAGGAACAATTAGGTACAAGTGAACCCAAGTTCATCTTTTAATGAGGAAAAGAAAGTAACTATTATGAATTTCATTTTTTTAAAGCAAACAATCATTATACCCCCCCCTTCTTTAACATTGTGCATATGTATAGTAATTCATGACAATTTGTCTGATGTAAGAATAGCATGGTATTTTACAATGGCCATACTTGATGCAGTACTAACTTTATGTTCTGTCCTTAAAGCGAGTTGTGTATTTTACTGGTCCTACACAACAAGCAGATGTGTGTGTTGTAACCCAGCAGGCAGATGTGTGTGTTGTAACCCAGCAGGCAGATGTGTGTGTTGTAACCCAGCAACATTGAAACTAGGCTCTTAATCTATACCCGAATGTTTCAATTGAAAAAAAGTTATGAAGTACCAGGTGTGCCTGTTTGTTGAATCCACACTTGTTTGTTATTTTAACCCTAATTTAAATTGTTAAGACTTTCAAGTAAAAATGTAGTCAAGTTTCATACAGTTGGTAGGTCAATCTTATGTTTCAATTTTTAACAGACAAATATTCTTGTAAATTGCTTTGATATTTCTAACAGATGACAAGCCAAGTCTCTGTTTTTTGTTCTTTTTTTATATATAGTTATAAGGAGGTCTGCATGTCTTGGCACGCTTTATGATAATTACATCTAAGTTAATCATCTAGCGCTACTTTGTTCAGCCGGTGTCAAGAGGTTGAAAAGTTGTCCATCGCAATGTTTTTTTAAGATATAAATTTGAGATAGCTGAAAGACATATGGATCCAATAAAAATGGTAGCGGGGTATCGTGGCTGACACCTCATCTGCAGATGTTTATCTTAAAAACCTAAATATACTGGGGCTTAAATCAAATTCTATTTGATTTTATTTGTATCTTCTAAAAAAAATGGAATTCTGTATAATTTATCACTGTGGTGAATGACACATCGTGAGTTGTTTCCCCTTAAATGAGGTTATGAATGTCTTCCAGAAACCAATGTGTTTGTGTATGGAATGGAATAAAATAGCTTGATCAGCTGGTCTTTTCCTATAGTAATTATCAGGCAGGATCATATTTGATAGGGTTTTTTTTTATAACTGTCTTTTATTAGCCAGAGTTTGCAAACAAAGTCAAACTGGAAATCTTCAAAACGCTGACCATTTAACACCACCATGACAGTTTTTTTGGTCTCAAGTGGATTGCATATAGTGTGGAAAAACTCTATGGCTTAGATTATGGGTTCTGGTTGTTTAACACCACTTTCAACAATACTCAAGTCATATCATGGTGGGAACCAATCTCCCAACTTTTGTGGGATAGGGATTGATGGCTGATACATGTACAGTCAAACCTGTATTAAGAGGTCACCTTTGGGAAATTTTCTATGACAGGACAAGAAAAAGGTGACCTTTTAGTACAGGTGACTTCTTAATAGAGGTGACTGCATGGGCAGGTTTGACTGTAGTTAGAAGTAAATTTAAATCTAAACCTATGGTCCTCACAATGATGGCTCCTAAAGAAATATGTTAACCATTGTATCAGGTGACAATTTATTTGTCAGTAAATTGCAATATTGTATAAACCTGAAATATGGAGTGTTTTATCTTATTATTTGTTAGCATATGTTGAACATAAATCATTCTCTGTTTAAACAAAAACATCACCACTACCCAGATCATCTGTTTCTTTTAAAATCAGGGTCAGCAGTATGTTTTGTTTTATTACACATTGTATATTAACTCAAAGTTTACATTATATGAAGATTTGTCAGTTGTCACTTCTCAGCATCTGTACATAAAAATGGCTACTGGTTTCTCTGTCAGTAGTCTGCCACATTTCTTACAAAAAGAACACCCAGCTTGCAAAAGCTTCCCATTTATTAATTGATGGTTAATTTATGATACATTCCCCCAATGTTTTCATAGACGTTTTTATCAGAAGAGGAAATAGAAAACAAGCATGGGATAGTAAGATTTATGGACTTCATATTTTAATTGTGACATGTAAAAAGGGGAGATAATCAATGGAATAGGAACATTTGCATTTCAACAGGACACGTATGACCTGTCCTAACTAATGTATGGAATCCAACTTATGGATCAAAATAGATGTGTTGTCATGACTTTTTCTAGATCCTCGCCTTACTGCTTACCCTTTCGGAGGACCTGAGTTCACCCCTATTTTTTTGTGGGGTTCATATTGCTCGATCTTTAGTTTACTGTGTAGGGTTTTGTATATTGTTGTTTGTTCTTTTGCCCATTGTGTTGTCTGTCATTCTTCGATTTACGGATTATGATTACCCATTTGGCATCATCAATCTCTTCTTACAATGATTAGAGCATGAAAGAGCAAAAGACTGGTTAAATTGGAAATCGTGCAATGATGTCTATTCTATATCATTAAATGTCTTCTTTATAAAGGATTCAACAAAAGTACACATGACATGATTAATTAAAATACAACTAAATATGATTTTGTATTATTTGCTTATTAAATATGAAATATGATATAGGACGCTATTACAAACGGTCTGTATAATAATCTAGGTCTTGTTATTTCTTACCTACCGACAGTATGACTTAACAAAATTCTGACAAACAATTTTTAAATTTGATTAGTCAGTTAGAAAACAAATATATTGTATGTTTGTTTTAAGCATATAAAGAACTTTGCTTTTGATAACTTGAATAAAATTTGGTTGGTTTCAAGTTTCTATTAATTGCATCAGTGGTGTAATGTGTTAGTGTGCTTGCCTTGAGTGTGTCTCAGTCATCGACTTTAGCAGTGGTCCGGTGGCCCACGGCCAGTGAAAATTGATGCGGACCAGTGACTTTTGCCAAATTTTTTCAATAGAATCTATATAAATATTCTAATTTTGAAGTTTTCTGGCCAGTAAATTCGAAAGTCTAATTTCGAAGACTGGATTGCCTTGGGTCTAACCAAAGAATATAAAATTGGTATTTGTTGCTTCTCCATTAAGGTGTAAGAGCAAAGGCTTTTTGACTCTGAATGAAAATAATGTGTCTGAACGCGGACTGTTGTTTCAGTGAACTACCGCTATAAAAATCCAACTCAGTGTGTTGGTCTAGTACAAAGCGTATATCATCATCATCTCAATGTAATATAAATGTAATGTGTTCTCGCCATAAAATTGCTGAACAATAATTGCTCATTTACCATTAACAAGAATCACCCACTCATTCTTTTTGAATGCATTAGGGCTCGGTGGAGAGTAGAGTGGGGTTTATCTGTTTATGATACTTTCGTCTTTGTTGCTTAAATATGGATTAACAACAGAAAATGGAGTACAGTTGTATGAATCAGGGTACACGACCTTGAATGAAGAGTGACAAAGTCACATCCTTTTCTTTAAATTTGATTTTCCAACTTTATAAGGTCAAGCACCACAAGAGGAAGATATACATATAGGAAAACACATCTGGCACTTTAAATTAGATATTGTCGTCTTTAATGTATATTGTTCCATTATCATTTACATCCAAATTTTCATTTTTCCTTTTTTTTTTGTATAAAGAAAGGGTAATTTTAAACAAATAATTTGCATAATATCAAGGACGACCGTACTCACATTGTACCTGTTTCAATAAAGGCTACTAAATAAAAATTTAAATTTCGGATAATTATTTATATATTCTGAAAATATGGTGAGAAAAAAAACCAGACAGTTGTAATTTGTAGAAAATATCTCCATAATTAGCATTACACCTATTATCATTTATTTATAGTAAACGATTAAAATTAAGATTAAAATTTAAAAATGTTTAAATTTTCGATGTAAAATTAGGATATGTTGATTTAAGTTTTAAGGCATATTTTGCATTGCTGTTTCACAGAATTGAGATGTTTAATTCAAATTCAAATAATTTATTGATAGTAAACCATACATTGGCATGCATCAAGACAATACAATATAATTATAATACATTACATAAATATGGATAAGTAAAAGATATGCATATACCGGTAATAATGATATAAAGTATATTAAATTATTCACAGGAACCCGACGTCTAGGGTCAATGGGAAGCACCACTACCAACGGAAAGAACCTCGTTCTTCCCATTGATAGTGGTACCCCCACCGAACCCAAACGCTGAACTCCTGTGAACTATGCATTACGTATATTGTTTGCTTCTTTTAAAAATTTGCAAATTTGTTTTGTTTTGAATAGATCCTTAGGGTCAAGAATCTCTCTGATAAGATCATCATCAGTTCTAATACTTTGAAACAATGTATTGTAACTGTTTCTGATATTCTGGTATTTAGGGCAATGTAATATTATAAAACGTTTTTCATCATCAACCGATGAGGGACGAAATTTACAATAATTAAAAAAAACTATTTTTTATTTCCCCCCCCCCACCCCCCGAATAATATGTTTTAGATACCAGTTGTACTTCAGATATGTAATTTTTGTACTGCAGCTTCACAGTACATTGTATTAGAGGCTCAATTTTAAAAAATCAAAATTTTTTATTTCCAAATAATACAAATGTATGTTTTTGAATAGAAGTTGTACTTCAAAATTTGGCCTAGATCAGATGGGAAGTATTATTAAATTACAATAAATTACCCATAATCCTCAGATAAAATCAAGCTCCAATCAATACCCATTGTACTTTAGTAACAATAAGAACTTATTAACAAGGTACTAGATCATTTCTGATCTTTGATAACATATGTAGACCATAGTGGACATTTATGCTGAACGCCTGAAAAAAAAAAACGTAGCCGTGAACCGGATTGTGAGATATATCATGTACCAGTAGTTTTTTGTTGTGGACACTCACAGTGATCAGATACACTAAAGGCTGGTACACACGATAAGATTTGTATCATAAGACTTGAATAATAAGATTTTTGTATTATAAGAGTCTTGTACACACACTAAGATTAATCTTATCAGATTATAAACAAAGGATAAAAAAACTCATGTTTTTTCCCTGCCAAATGGTGTCAACAATTGAAGATGAAGTAATTGCAACTGTATCCATTATTTTGCTATGTGCCGCTATGAAATTATTGAAAAAGAGGAAAATTAAGAGGAACTGCTGGACAAGACCTTGGATAAAACGAAGAAATGTCTTTGGAGCACACTGTGCCTTACTAAAAGAGATTGAGAAGGGAAGATCCAAATAGCTATAAAATCTTAAAAACAATGCTCTGTGTCTTGTATCTTTTTTGTGGTAATTCCCCCCCCTGACTGTACACACTATCAGATTATGTATTATAATACAAGTCTTATGATACAAATCTTATCGTGTGTACCGGCCTTAAGACGTTTGAAAAATAAAAGTGTATATATATAAATGTCTAAAAAGTTTGCACAACATCAGTAACAAATAGTTACTGTCTTTAAAATGACTAAATTTTCGTCTCACTGAGAGACTTTATCAATGTCAAACTTCAATCTGTAACGCTGATCTAACAGTCATTTATCCTTGAGTTCATCTGTACTTGGAATAGTTGCCGTAAATGACTTCAAGCACATTTCCAACTTTGATTCTAAAATATTTTTTTTCAGGAGTTATTTCCCTTTTAGGCAGACAAAGTTCAATGAAAATATTAATAATTTTTCCTATAATCTTTTCAAATTTTTAATGTTGTAACAACGTGTGAATTTTCTATTTGCTATAACTTATCCTCTGATTATTTACAAGGTTCAAATATCTACAAATTATGAGAAACTAATCAAACTATACTAAAATTCATTATCATATCCATTGCACTTGCTACACTGGTTACCATTTTGTCCGTCATAAGGGAAATAACTGGTATAAAAAAAGGATTTTTTTTAGAATAAAATCGGAAATGTGCATTTCACATTTTAAAGAATTTCCCCCATCCCCCTGGGGTAACCCTATAGTAAAGAAATAGAATAATATTTGTCTGCTGCAGGGTACATACCCCTCCAAAAAAAACAAATTGTGAAGGACAAATCAAATACACTGCTGACCACTAGGAGAGGGTGTGAATGTTTACATTGTGCATTGAGAATCAATATCAGGTTACTTGCATGTAAAGAACAACTTGCAGCAGCTCCTAAGGGAATGTCAAATTAACTTTTAAAAAGAGGGGGCGTGCTGTTTTGTTTAAAAAAAAATTATGTTGCCAAATTTTATAGAAAAATATAAATTGACCTGAAAGATGAAAAAAAAATGAGTAAAAAATGTTCTCAATGCAGTTTTCAACATGAAACTGGTAAAATTTGAAGAAAAAAAAAGAATGACTGATTTTTCATGTAAATTCTTTTTTCCTTTTTACAGAATGAAAAAAAAAATGAGTTTATTTATATTTAAGAATTTGTCTAATTTTTGTTTTCATCGCTTATACTTTGTTTGAGAAAAATATTTACCAGTAATGATGATTAAAGCATGTCTGTTTCTTTTTATACTTGTTAATATACATGAATTTTATTGTAATTATATAGAAGCCAAGTTTAGAATTAAGAAGATGAATTCACATAAAATTCCTTCGGCATGAGTATGTATGTGAGAACATCGAGCGCATCAAATTCGTATAAGTTTTCATTCCCTTAATTATAGCATACAGCATTGATTATATGATCAAATCTATAGCAACCATTCAATTGTTGATTTTTTTTTACGGCCATTTTCTTTGTTTGCACGTTAATTTCTTACAAAAATTAACATGTAAACAAGGGAAATGCCCCTAAAAATAGAATTAACATATAAACAAGGGAAATGGCCGTAAAAATAGAATTAACATGTAAACAAGGGAAATGGCCATAAAAAAAGAAATTAAAATGTAAACAAAGAAAAAATCTAAAAAAATTACATGTAAACAAAGAAAATGGCAGTTAAAAAGAATTTAACATGTAAACAAAGAAAAGGTCTGTAAAAAAATTAACATGTAAACAAAGAAAATGGCCATAAAAAAGAAATTAACATGTAAACAAAGAAAAGGTCTAAAAAAATTAACATGTAAACAAAGAAAGGGTCTGTAAAAAAATTAACATGTAAACAAAGAAAATGGCCATAAAAAGAAATTAACATGTAAACAAAGAAAAGGTCTGTAAAAAAAATAACATGTAAACAAAGAAAAGATCTAAAAAAAATTAACATGTAAACAAAGAAAAGGTCTAAAAATAGAATTAACATGTAAACAAAGAAAAGGTCTGTAAAAATAGAATTAACATGTAAGCAAAGAAAATGGTCATAAAAATAGAAATTAACATGTAAGCAAAGAAAATGGTCATAAAAATAGAAATTAACATGTAAACATAGAAAATGGTCGTAAAAAAAGAAATTAACAATAATTTTTATTTTTACGACCATTTTCTTTGTTTAAATATGTTGATTTCTGCATTTTGCTTTTTGCTGTGAAATCAACAGTTATGAAATAGATAAAATAATTTTAAAATCGGTAATTTCTTTCCTTGTTGTTATAGTAATAGTGATGAAATATATAAACACCAATAATTGTAAAGTGGTAAAAAAATAATTTTATTATGGAGGAGCTTGATGGTTTTGTAATGTAAAGTAAAATAACATTTGCTTTGAATAAAGATGATTTAATGAGAATAAACTGAAGTGGCCACATAAAGTTAATGGCTGCTGATAGTGTGTGTGTAAAAAATAAAATATAACAGTGAAGGGAGATAATTCATTTGAATAAAACTGCAGTAGTCTCCCTTCTTTTAAAATCCCTCTTAACCTTATCAGGCCAGATAATTGATGCATTGAGATAGTAATACACTAATTAATTGTCCTCCTTCAGACAAGCCACCCTTCTTATAAATTCAAATTCAAATAGTTTATTGATGAAAACCACATGTTAGCAAGCATCAAAAGTACAAACATAAATACTCAACAAATAAACAGTACATAAAGTATCTTGTAAGGCCACTTTTTCATTTGATCAAAACTACAGGAGTTCTGCTTTTTAAGGCCCCTCTCACCAAAGCCTGAAAGGCCACTCATCTTATTTGACCAGATTTTAGATGCAATGAAATAGTAATAAACTACTTTAAGTAAATTTTCTCCCTAAAGAGAAGCTACCTCTTTTATGAGGCCATTTTTTTCATTACAGAAAGGAATGCCTTATAAAAGGGAGACGATAGTATCATAATTCATCAAACATGTAGAGGCGACCACAAAGTTTTGGTTCCAACGTGGAACAGGCACAAAATATGTGTTGGGATCCCTACCCTCCTCCTTTTTAAGAACACTAAAAACCTGAACAGGTTTGCTTTAACTAAAATTACTATCAGTATATTCTTGCACTATTATGGACTTTATAGGTAGCACAGTTGTTACAGTACAACATATTTTATCTCCCTTATTGGATTCGAATCAGAGACCTCTCTCATTGTAAGCCAAAGATCTAACAACTGAGTTAAAAGAGATCTCAAATAATGTGGTTAGCGGATGTAGTTATGAACCTGCTATGGTTCTTATAACTTTAGAATGGGGGGTTGTGGCCGTGATCGTATGATTGTTGGATTTACACCTACCTATGCAATCTGCCTATCACCACTGATGTTGTGAGTTCGAATCTCGATCAGGGCGAGGTGTACAACATTATGTGATAAAGTTTGTCAGTGACTAGCGACAGGTGGGTGGTTTTCACTGGGTACTCTGGCTTCTTCCACCAATAAAACTGATATAACTGAAATATTGTTGAAAGTGGTGTTAAACAACATCAAACAAACAAACAATAAATAGATATCAATAACAATATTTTGCACTAAGTTAACCCTATTGCACTAATGTGAGTAAAACTGCTGTTGTGTTTGTACTATAGACCACTTTTCTGCTGTTTTTTGTTAAATTTTATGTCAGCGGTACTTATTGTAATTTTTATGGTAAAATTATATAAAGCATTTGTAAAAGTACATGCAAAGGTATCTAACAAACGGTAAATAATTTAAAGTTGATGATTTAAATCTTAAAATGTATAAAATATAAAAATTTAATAAAATTTAATCTTGTCTTCAAATTCTTAAAAGTCACGTTCGATAAAAGGTTATTTGTAAAAGACTGCAATAAAAAAACGTAGATATCAAATTCAGTGTGTGAAACTAAATTTTGCTGTATCATAGACCAATCTTTATTTTACATAGACCTCATTGTACATTATATACAAAATTTTGAAAATCTGACTCAGACCAACTTGATTTTACAGAGACATTGTCTATAGGTCTAGTGCTAATTTCGCACACTGCAAATTTAATGCGCACGACACAGGACACGTTTCTGGAATAACCTTCATCATGTCAAAAGATTGGAAAGCCAAATAATTAAAAAGTTGTGGGGACAAGAAAATCAGAGGGTCTAAACAGGATAGCCTAAAACAGCTACTGTCACCTATGTCTGAGGGAGGAGAACCTTAGTATTAAAAATAATCAAACTTTTATTTTGATATTATGGTATGGGTTTTCTACCTTTTACTTGCTGTATTTTTTTTTGGGGGGGGGGGGGGGGGAGGGGGGAGGTAGGGGGGTGGGTTTGGGGCATCAAAAGGTTTCTTACAAATCCTATTTAACATGCAATTTTAATGTTTTATTGCGATTTCCTTTTTCTCATTTGCATTTTTTTATATTTGTTTTTTGGGGTATTTACATTAATCACATTCTATAGTATTTTTTCTTTGTTGATATAGTAACATCTGACTACATCTGTATGGGGTCATGTCAGAGTTCATATTTTTGAACCGACCAAGCAGCAATGAGCCTACTAAATCTGTAGGTATCAGAACCGAGTAAATGCCAAGAGCTGTTGTCTGTTTGGTCAATATATTAAAATGTGATTGAACCGTCAAATATGAAAACGAAAGGTTACATGGCATGACCCCAAACGTGATGTTATTGTTAGTGCATCGCTAAAGAAAAGAATTAAAAAATATACAATAAACATCTAATTTTAATGGCAAACTTCAGCATCCAACTGTTTTTATATATTTACTATAATGTATTGTTTAAACTATACCCCAGTTTTGACCCTCAGTCGGTAATGAGCTAAAATAGATTGCTAACCAACTGTTTTGATATATTTAATATAATATATTGTTTAAACTATATCCCAGTTTTGACCCTCAATCCAACTGTTTTGATATATTAAATATAATACAAATGTATATTGTTTTAAACGCTATCTCAGTTTTGACCCTCAGTCGGTAATGAGCTAAAATAGATCGCTAACCAACTGTTTTGATATATTTAATATAATATATTGTTTAAACTATACCCCAGTTTTGACCCTCAGTCGGTAATGAGCTAAAATAGATCGCTAATCTATAGATTGCTAACCAACTGTTTTGATATATTTAATATAATATATTGTTTAAACTATATCCCAGTTTTGACCCTCAATCCAACTGTTTTGATATATTAAATATAATACAAATGTATATTGTTTTAAACGCTATCTCAGTTTTGACCCTCAGTCGGTAATGAGCTAAAATAGATTGCTAACCAACTGTTTTGATATATTTAATATAATATATTGTTTAAACTATACCCCAGTTTTGACCCTCAGTCGGTAATGAGCTAAAATAGATCGCTAATCTATATGTAATTAACGAAACAATGACTTTGATAGTTCTCCTAATTATCTGTTTTATAGAGGAAATCGACTCTCAACAGTTAAGGATGTCTAAATTAGCTTCTTGTTTTGATGAGTAACTCACTATCATTAATACGTTTATTCATCATTTCGGTATTTTGACTCGTTTTTCATACTTTCATGCATAGTGCCAAGAATTCTCCTACTACAATGTTTTGATTCTTACAGAGAGAATTTTCAGCATGTCAACTATGCATTTAATTAGGCTAGTGTTTTTCCCATAATTCCAGCAAGGCATGGTATTTGTGTAATCATAGGGCACTTATACATCATTGTATGAATTCAGAGGTATAATACAACATAAATAAAGATCAATCATTCATTTTTATTGAATGTTGAATATTATCAATGGTTCTAATACTGTATTTTACTACAACAATAATAATTGAAGCACTTTAAAGGTGAAAAAATGTTGTAATTTTTTTTCAAATTGGACAAGGGCATAGACACTTCCATTGTGAAGGCAGCATTTTGCTAGAAAGAGGAAGCATGGTGCTAAAATTGTGTGATACACTAACTGTTTGCCCTTTGTGTTTACCTGGATCCGTGTTGCTCTGCCCTTTGTGTTTACCTGGATCCGTGTTGCTCTGCCCTTTGTGGTTACCTGGATCCGTGTTGCTCATCTTTTTAGTTTTCTGTCTTGTGTTTTTGGTGGGATTCGTGTTGCTCATCTTTTTAGTTTTCTGTGTTGTGTTTTTGGTGGGGTCCGTGTTGCTCATCTTTTTAGTTTTCTGTGTTGTGTTTTTTGGTGGGGTCCGTGTTGCTCATCTTTTTAGTTTTCTGTGTTGTGTTTTTGGTGGGGTCCGTGTTGCTCATCTTTTTAGTTTTCTGTGTTGTGTTTTTTGGTGGGGTCCGTGTTGCTCATCTTTTTAGTTTTCTGTGTTGTGTTTTTGGTGGGGTCCGTGTTGCTCATCTTTTTAGTTTTCTGTGTTGTGTTTTTTGGTGGGGTCCGTGTTGCTCATCTTTTTAGTTTTCTGTGTTGTGTTTTTTGGTGGGGTCCGTGTTGCTCCTCTTTTTAGTTTTCTGTGTTGTGTTTTTGGTGGGGTCCGTGTTGCTCATCTCTTCAGTTTTCTGTGTTGTGTTTTTTGGTGGGGTCCGTGTTGCTCATCTTTTTAGTTTTCTGTGTTGTGTTTTTGGTGGGATCCGTGTTGCTCATCTTTTTAGTTTTCTGTGTTGTGTTTTTGGTGGGGTCCGTATTGCTCATCTTTTTAGTTTTCTGTGTTGTGTTTTTGGTGGGGTCCGTGTTGCTCATCTTTTTAGTTTTCTGTGTTGTGTTTTTGGTGGGGTCCGTGTTGCTCATCTCTTCAGTTTTCTGTGTTGTGTTTTTGGTGGGGTCTGTATTGCTCATCTTTTTAGTTTTCTGTGTTGTGTTTTTGGTGGGATCCGTGTTGCTCATCTTTTTAGTTTTCTGTGTTGTGTTTTTGGTGGGATCCGTGTTGCTCATCTTTTTAGTTTTCTGTGTTGTGTTTTTGGTGGGATCCGTGTTGCTCATCTTTTTAGTTTTCTGTGTTGTGTTTTTGGTGGGATCCGTGTTGCTCATCTTTTTAGTTTTCTGTGTTGTGTTTTTGGTGGGATCCGTGTTGCTCATCTTTTTAGTTTTCTGTGTTGTGTTTTTGGTGGGGTCCGTGTTGCTCATCTTTTTAGTTTTCTGTGTTGTGTTTTTGGTGAGGTCCGTGTTTCTCATCTTTTTAGTTTTTTGTGTTGTGTTTTTGGTAGGATCCGTGTTGCTCATCTTTTTAGTTTTCTGTGTTGTGTTTTTGGTGGGGTCCGTGTTGCTCATCTTTTTAGTTTTCTGTGTTGTGTTTTTGGTGGGGTCCGTGTTGCTCATCTTTTTAGTTTTCTGTGTTGTGTTTTTGGTGGGGTCCGTGTTGCTCCTCTTTTTAGTTTTCTGTGTTGTGTTTTTGGTGGGGTCCGTGTTGCTCATCTTTTTAGTTTTCTGTGTTGTGTTTTTGGTGGGGTCTGTGTTGCTCATCTTTTTAGTTTTCTGTGTTGTGTTTTTGGTGGGATCTGTGTTGCTCATCTTTTTAGTTTTCTGTGTTGTGTTTTTGATGGGGTCCGTGTTGCTCATCTTTTTAGTTTTCTGTGTTGTGTTTTTGGTGGGGTCCGTATTGCTCATCTTTTTAGTTTTCTGTGTTGTGTTTTTGATGGGGTCCGTGTTGCTCATCTTTTTAGTTTTCTGTGTTGTGTTTTTGGTGGGGTCCGTGTTTCTCATCTTTTTAGTTTTCTGTGTTGTGTTTTTGGTGGGGTCCGTGTTGCTCATCTTTTTAGTTTTCTGTGTTGTGTTTTTGGTGGGGTCCGTGTTGCTCATCTTTTTAGTTTTCTGTGTTGTGTTTTTGGTGAGGTCCGTGTTTCTCATCTTTTTAGTTTTTTGTGTTGTGTTTTTGGTAGGATCCGTGTTGCTCATCTTTTTAGTTTTCTGTGTTGTGTTTTTGGTGGGGTCCGTGTTGCTCATCTTTTTAGTTTTCTGTGTTGTGTTTTTGGTGGGGTCCGTGTTGCTCATCTTTTTAGTTTTCTGTGTTGTGTTTTTGGTGGGGTCCGTGTTGCTCCTCTTTTTAGTTTTCTGTGTTGTGTTTTTGGTGGGGTCCGTGTTGCTCATCTTTTTAGTTTTCTGTGTTGTGTTTTTGGTGGGGTCTGTGTTGCTCATCTTTTTAGTTTTCTGTGTTGTGTTTTTGGTGGGATCTGTGTTGCTCATCTTTTTAGTTTTCTGTGTTGTGTTTTTGATGGGGTCCGTGTTGCTCATCTTTTTAGTTTTCTGTGTTGTGTTTTTGGTGGGGTCCGTATTGCTCATCTTTTTAGTTTTCTGTGTTGTGTTTTTGATGGGGTCCGTGTTGCTCATCTTTTTAGTTTTCTGTGTTGTGTTTTTGGTGGGGTCCGTGTTTCTCATCTTTTTAGTTTTCTGTGTTGTGTTTTTGGTGGGGTCCGTGTTGCTCATCTTTTTAGTTTTCTGTGTTGTGTTTTTGGTGGGGTCCGTGTTGCTCATCTTTTTAGTTTTCTGTGTTGTGTTTTTGGTGAGGTCCATGTTGCTCATCTTTTTAGTTTTCTGTGTTGTGTTTTTGGTGGGGTCCGTGTTGCTCATCTCTTCAGTTTTCTGTGTTGTGTTTTTGGTGGGGTCCGTATTGCTCATCTTTTTAGTTTTCTGTGTTGTGTTTTTGGTGGGATCCGTGTTGCTCATCTTTTTAGTTTTCTGTGTTGTGTTTTTGGTGGGGTCCGTGTTGCTCATCTCTTCAGTTTTCTGTGTTGTGTTTTTGGTGGGGTCCGTATTGCTCATCTTTTTAGTTTTCTGTGTTGTGTTTTTGGTGGGATCCGTGTTGCTCATCTTTTTAGTTTTCTGTGTTGTGTTTTTGGTGGGATCCGTGTTGCTCATCTTTTTAGTTTTCTGTGTTGTGTTTTTGGTGAGGTCCGTGTTTCTCATCTTTTTAGTTTTTTGTGTTGTGTTTTTGGTGAGGTCCGTGTTTCTCATCTTTTTAGTTTTTTGTGTTGTGTTTTTGGTAGGATCCGTGTTGCTCATCTTTTTAGTTTTCTGTGTTGTGTTTTTGGTGGGGTCCGTGTTGCTCATCTTTTTAGTTTTCTGTGTTGTGTTTTTGGTGGGGTCCGTGTTGCTCATCTTTTTAGTTTTCTGTGTTGTGTTTTTGGTGGGGTCCGTGTTGCTCCTCTTTTTAGTTTTCTGTGTTGTGTTTTTGGTGGGGTCCGTGTTGCTCATCTTTTTAGTTTTCTGTGTTGTGTTTTTGGTGGGGTCTGTGTTGCTCATCTTTTTAGTTTTCTGTGTTGTGTTTTTGGTGGGATCTGTGTTGCTCATCTTTTTAGTTTTCTGTGTTGTGTTTTTGATGGGGTCCGTGTTGCTCATCTTTTTAGTTTTCTGTGTTGTGTTTTTGGTGGGGTCCGTATTGCTCATCTTTTTAGTTTTCTGTGTTGTGTTTTTGATGGGGTCCGTGTTGCTCATCTTTTTAGTTTTCTGTGTTGTGTTTTTGGTGGGGTCCGTGTTTCTCATCTTTTTAGTTTTCTGTGTTGTGTTTTTGGTGGGGTCCGTGTTGCTCATCTTTTTAGTTTTCTGTGTTGTGTTTTTGGTGGGGTCCGTGTTGCTCATCTTTTTAGTTTTCTGTGTTGTGTTTTTGGTGAGGTCCGTGTTTCTCATCTTTTTAGTTTTTTGTGTTGTGTTTTTGGTGAGGTCCGTGTTTCTCATCTTTTTAGTTTTCTGTGTTGTGTTTTTGTTGGGATCCGTGTTGCTCCTCTTTTTAGTTTTCTGTGTTGTGTTTTTGGTGGGGTCCGTGTTGCTCATCTTTTTAGTTTTCTGTGTTGTGTTTTTGGTGGGGTCTGTGTTGCTCATCTTTTTAGTTTTCTGTGTTGTGTTTTTGGTGGGATCTGTGTTGCTCATCTTTTTAGTTTTCTGTGTTTGTTTTTGATGGGGTCCGTGTTGCTCATCTTTTTAGTTTTCTGTGTTGTGTTTTTGGTGGGGTCCGTATTGCTCATCTTTTTAGTTTTCTGTGTTGTGTTTTTGATGGGGTCCGTGTTGCTCATCTTTTTAGTTTTCTGTGTTGTGTTTTTGGTGGGGTCCGTGTTTCTCATCTTTTTAGTTTTCTGTGTTGTGTTTTTGGTGGGGTCCGTGTTGCTCATCTTTTTAGTTTTCTGTGTTGTGTTTTTGGTAGGATCCGTGTTGCTCATCTTTTTAGTTTTCTGTGTTGTGTTTTTGGTGGGGTCCGTGTTGCTCATCTTTTTAGTTTTCTGTGTTGTGTTTTTGGTGGGGTCCGTGTTGCTCATCTTTTTAGTTTTCTGTGTTGTGTTTTTGGTGGGGTCCGTGTTGCTCCTCTTTTTAGTTTTCTGTGTTGTGTTTTTGGTGGGGTCCGTGTTGCTCATCTTTTTAGTTTTCTGTGTTGTGTTTTTGGTGGGGTCTGTGTTGCTCATCTTTTTAGTTTTCTGTGTTGTGTTTTTGGTGGGATCTGTGTTGCTCATCTTTTTAGTTTTCTGTGTTGTGTTTTTGATGGGGTCCGTGTTGCTCATCTTTTTAGTTTTCTGTGTTGTGTTTTTGGTGGGGTCCGTGTTGCTCATCTTTTTAGTTTTCTGTGTTGTGTTTTTGGTGGGGTCCGTGTTGCTCATCTTTTTAGTTTTCTGTGTTGTGTTTTTGGTGGGGTCCGTGTTGCTCCTCTTTTTAGTTTTCTGTGTTGTGTTTTTGGTGGGGTCTGTGTTGCTCATCTTTTTAGTTTTCTGTGTTGTGTTTTTGGTGGGGTCTGTGTTGCTCATCTTTTTAGTTTTCTGTGTTGTGTTTTTGGTGGGATCTGTGTTGCTCATCTTTTTAGTTTTCTGTGTTGTGTTTTTGATGGGGTCCGTGTTGCTCATCTTTTTAGTTTTCTGTGTTGTGTTTTTGGTGGGGTCCGTATTGCTCATCTTTTTAGTTTTCTGTGTTGTGTTTTTGATGGGGTCCGTGTTGCTCATCTTTTTAGTTTTCTGTGTTGTGTTTTTGGTGGGGTCCGTGTTTCTCATCTTTTTAGTTTTCTGTGTTGTGTTTTTGGTGGGGTCCGTGTTGCTCATCTTTTTAGTTTTCTGTGTTGTGTTTTTGGTGGGGTCCGTGTTGCTCATCTTTTTAGTTTTCTGTGTTGTGTTTTTGGTGGGGTCCGTGTTGCTCATCTTTTTAGTTTTCTGTGTTGTGTTTTTGGTGAGGTCCATGTTGCTCATCTTTTTAGTTTTCTGTGTTGTGTTTTTGGTGGGGTCCGTGTTGCTCATCTCTTCAGTTTTCTGTGTTGTGTTTTTGGTGGGGTCCGTATTGCTCATCTTTTTAGTTTTCTGTGTTGTGTTTTTGGTGGGATCCGTGTTGCTCATCTTTTTAGTTTTCTGTGTTGTGTTTTTGGTGGGGTCCGTGTTGCTCATCTCTTCAGTTTTCTGTGTTGTGTTTTTGGTGGGGTCCGTATTGCTCATCTTTTTAGTTTTCTGTGTTGTGTTTTTGGTGGGATCCGTGTTGCTCATCTTTTTAGTTTTCTGTGTTGTGATTTTGGTGGGATCCGTGTTGCTCATCTTTTTAGTTTTCTGTGTTGTGTTTTTGGTGAGGTCTGTTTTTCTCATCTTTTTAGTTTTTTGTGTTGTGTTTTTGGTGAGGTCCGTGTTTCTCATCTTTTTAGTTTTCTGTGTTGTGTTTTTGTTGGGATCCGTGTTGCTCCTCTTTTTAGTTTTCTGTGTTGTGTTTTTGGTGGGGTCCGTGTTGCTCCTCTTTTTAGTTTTCTGTGTTGTGTTTTTGGTGGGGTCCGTGTTGCTCATCTTTTTAGTTTTCTGTGTTGTGTTTTTGGTGGGGTCTGTGTTGCTCATCTTTTTAGTTTTCTGTGTTGTGTTTTTGGTGGGATCTGTGTTGCTCATCTTTTTAGTTTTCTGTGTTTGTTTTTGATGGGGTCCGTGTTGCTCATCTTTTTAGTTTTCTGTGTTGTGTTTTTGGTGGGGTCCGTATTGCTCATCTTTTTAGTTTTCTGTGTTGTGTTTTTGATGGGGTCCGTGTTGCTCATCTTTTTAGTTTTCTGTGTTGTGTTTTTGGTGGGGTCCGTGTTTCTCATCTTTTTAGTTTTCTGTGTTGTGTTTTTGGTGGGGTCCGTGTTGCTCATCTTTTTAGTTTTCTGTGTTGTGTTTTTGGTGGGGTCCGTGTTGCTCATCTTTTTAGTTTTCTGTGTTGTGTTTTTGGTGAGGTCCATGTTGCTCATCTTTTTAGTTTTCTGTGTTGTGTTTTTGGTGGGGTCCGTGTTGCTCATCTTTTTAGTTTTCTGTGTTGTGTTTTTGGTGGGGTCCATGTTGCTCATCTTTTTAGTTTTCTGTGTTGTGTTTTTGGTGGGATCCGTGTTGCTCATCTTTTTAGTTTTCTGTGTTGTGTTTTTGGTGGGGTCCGTGTTGCTCATCTTTTTAGTTTTCTGTGTTGTGTTTTTGGTGGGATCCGTGTTGCTCATCTTTTTAGTTTTCTGTGTTGTGTTTTTGGTGGGGTCCGTGTTGCTCATCTTTTTAGTTTTCTGTGTTGTGTTTTTGGTGGGGTCCGTGTTGCTCATCTTTTTAGTTTTCTGTGTTGTGTTTTTGGTGGGATCCGTGTTGCTCATCTTTTTAGTTTTCTGTGTGGTGTTTTTGGTAGGATCCGTGTTGCTCATCTTTTTAGTTTTTTGTGTTGTGTTTTTGGTAGGATCCGTGTTGCTCATCTTTTTAGTTTTCTGTGTTGTGTTTTTGGTAGGATCCGTGTTGCTCATCTTTTTAGTTTTCTGTGTTGTGTTTTTGGTGGGGTCCATGTTGCTCATCTTTTTAGTTTTCTGTGTTGTGTTTTTGGTGGGATCCGTGTTGCTCATCTTTTTAGTTTTCTGTGTTGTGTTTTTGGTGGGGTCCGTGTTGCTCATCTTTTTAGTTTTCTGTGTTGTGTTTTTGGTGGGATCCGTGTTGCTCATCTTTTTAGTTTTCTGTGTTGTGTTTTTGGTGGGGTCCGTGTTGCTCATCTTTTTAGTTTTCTGTGTTGTGTTTTTGGTGGGGTCCGTGTTGCTCATCTTTTTAGTTTTCTGTGTTGTGTTTTTGGTGGGGTCCGTGTTGCTCATCTTTTTAGTTTTCTGTGTTGTGTTTTTGGTGGGATCTGTGTTGCTCATCTTTTTAGTTTTCTGTGTTGTGTTTTTGGTGGGATCCGTGTTGCTCATCTTTTTAGTTTTCTGTGTGGTGTTTTTGGTAGGATCCGTGTTGCTCATCTTTTTAGTTTTCTGTGTTGTGTTTTTTGGTGGGGTCCGTGTTGCTCATCTTTTTAGTTTTCTGTGTTGTGTTTTTTGGTGGGATCCGTGTTGCTCATCTTTTTAGTTTTCTGTGTTGTGTTTTTTGGTGGGATCCGTGTTGCTCATCTTTTTAGTTTTCTGTGTGGTGTTTTTTGGTGGGATCCGTGTTGCTCATCTTTTTAGTTTTCTGTGTTGTGTTTTTGGTGGGATCCGTGTTGCTCATCTTTTTAGTTTTCTGTGTGGTGTTTTTGGTAGGATCCGTGTTGCTCATCTTTTTAGTTTTCTGTGTTGTGTTTTTGGTGGGGTCCGTGTTGCTCATCTTTTTAGTTTTCTGTGTTGTATTTTTTGGTGGGATCCGTGTTGCTCATCTTTTTAGTTTTCTGTGTTGTGTTTTTTGGTGGGATCCGTGTTGCTCATCTTTTTAGTTTTCTGTGTGGTGTTTTTTGGTGGGATCCGTGTTGCTCATCTTTTTAGTTTTCTGTGTTGTGTTTTTGGTAGGATCCGTGTTGCTCATCTTTTTAGTTTTCTGTGTTGTGGTTTTTGGTGGGATCCATGTTGCTCATATTTTTAGTTTTCTGTGTTGTGTTTTTGGTGGGGTCCGTGTTGCTCATCTTTTTAGTTTTCTGTGTTGTGTTTTTGGTAGGATCCGTGTTGCTCATCTTTTTAGTTTTCTGTGTTGTGGTTTTTGGTGGGATCCGTGTTGCTCATCTTTTTAGTTTTCTGTGTTGTGTTTTGTGTTTTGTTTGTTTTCGTCCTGTGTCTTGTGTACCCAATGTTGCCAGTTTCTCTGGATTGTTCATCTTGATTGCCCCTTCGGTTTTCTCTAACGTTTATTCAAATAATGAGCAGCAAACAATCAATCAATCTGATATAATGAAATGTATTTGATTGATTGATTGATTTGTGTGTATTGTGCTTCTATTTGATAGTAACAATCTTAATATATAAATTTTTTTTTTTTTTTTTTAATAGATATTGTTTTTAAGAGTTAAAAAGACAAAAAAAGAACATCCCCCCTAATTCACACAATTTTTTGTTATTTATTGTTCCTTTGTGATGTTCTCTAAATCATATGGTGTAGCATGCTATGATTGTTATCTGTTTATTTTGTGAGGTGAGAACTGAGTGGGCTGACATGTGGTGCAATAATATATTATACAACACAAAAAAAAACAACCTCTTTTTATCTGACTGTTGAACATAGATAAATTACAGAGATTTATGTATTGGTTTGCCTTAAAAAAAATGTTTAAATACAATATTGTGAAAGTACTTTTATTCATTGGCACCGATTTTCATGGTTTCTACAAAATACATTGATCCCTGGATTCTTGAAATCGTGGTTTCAAACATTACAGGCAACAGTCAATGGGAGAATTGTATTTCGTTGGATTTTTATTTTCGTGGCTTAAGTGAATCATGAAATCCACAAAAATTAGAACCCCACGATTAATAATAATTTCACAGTATAGATATCTATAAATAGACCTTGCTTGCTACAAGTCCCTTTCTTCATAACTATCTCACAGGCACTTGTTTTATAACAATCTCACAGGCACTTGTTTTATAACAATCTCATAGGCACTTGTTTTATAACAATCTCACAGGCACTTGTTTTATAACAATCTCACAGGCACTTGTTTTATAACAATCTCACAGGCACTTGTTTTATAACAATCTCACAGGCACTTGTTTTATAACAATCCCACAGGCACTTGTTTTATAACAATCTCACAGGCACTTGTTTTATAACAATCTCACAGGCACTTGTTTTATAACAATCTCACAGGCACTTGTTTTATAACAATCTCACAGGCACTTGTTTTATAACAATCTCACAGGCACTTGTTTTATAACAATCCCACAGGCACTTGTTTTATAACAATCTCACAGGCACTTGTTTTATAACAATCTCACAGGCACTTGTTTTATAACAATCTCACAGGCACTTGTTTTATAACAATCTCACAGGCACTTGTTTTATAACAATCTCACAGGCACTTGTTTTATATATATATTTGTTTACTATCTACATCTATCCATAAGTGCCTGTGAACAATCCCCTTAAAAGCAATTTGACTTTGAATTAAAAGAGGGGGAGGGGTGAAAAAAGCTGATTACTTCTTGAATTAATAAGATTATTAGATAACTAAATTATCAAAGCGAGTAACAGTTTAAGTTTAACCTTTATATATTTTATATAAAAAAATAAATTGACATTGAAAGTTGCATAAAATAAATAAAAATCTGACCCTCCAGTTTTCAAGGTGACATTTTGGTAAAATTTGACAAAAAAAAAAAAAAATCTGGTTTTTGTTTCGCATTAGAAATATTCTGGATCGGCAGAAATAAACATAGCCTAATCCCTATAAACGTGAAATAGTCACTAAGAAAAAAAAACAAAGTTCCAGGTAATGAGAACACCTGTATATATATAAGGTAATTATTTTTAATATACCTAATGAATTATATTGATAGATATGTACATGACATGGGTTTTTTTCTATAAATAATAGCATAGAAATACATGATATGTCATGTAAGTGGTTTTGAAGGCAAACACATTGTAAATGTATGTTATGGACAGACCATTTAACTTTGGAAGGGGGGTCTGTTTTTCCAACCTAGTCAGAAATTTGTTCACACCAAGCAAAATCAGATGTTGTTTTTGTATATGATAAATCTGTAATTTTTTCTTCCTCAAATTTTATGGAGCACATGAAATGTTCAAAATATCAGTGGCCATCTTGGCTACTGCCTGGAAATTTTCAGGGGCCAAGACCAAAATTTAATAGTTTTGGGCTACTGAGGGTAATAAAACTTCTTACATAAAATGATGTAAAATTAATACAAATTGATTTACCATGGTATCTTGGTAACAGAACTGAATGTTTTATACATATGAAAATGTACTAAATCACTGTATTTCATACCACATATTTTTGAACAATAAAATATACAAAAATCAAAAGATAGATTAAGTGGTAGTTTGTGTATGGAAGGAGTCCCATGTTCAAAAATCTGACATCATTTCATCAGCTATGAAAAACAGTAAGGGTAATATTTAACTAATATTTTCAAATACAGTCTGGATGTTATTAGAAAACACATTACTAGAAGTATAATTTTCAAGCTAATTAAAATTAGATGTTGTATCTGTTTTTTCTTTGTTCTTTTCCTTGTTGATACGGTAACATCTAACATCATTCTCTATGGGGTCACGTCAGGGTTCATATTCTCAACTGACTAATCAGCAATGAGTCTACTAAATCTTTAGGTATAAAATCAGAATACACACCAAGAGCTGATTTCTGATTGAATAATATATTTAGCTGTCTTGAATTTGATTGGATGGTCAAAGATGAATGAAAGGTTACATGACATGACCCCAAACAGGATGTTGTTAGATGTTTGTGTATCGATATAGAAAAAAAAAAGATACAACAAAAATCGAATTTTAATTTAGAGACCAGTTTATGTATATAATATAGCTGCATTTGATGATAAATCACAACGCTTAGCGACCTCCCATTCAGAGCACACCCACTATCTGCCACTGTGAAAGGCGCTGGGCAGCTCCATGTGTTGAGCCCTAAGTAACTTTCACCAGTACTCTGATTGATTTTGATTTGATTTTTGGTGTTTGATGCCACTTTCAGCAATATTTCAGCTATATCATGGTGACAAGTTTTAGTGGTGGAAGAAGCCAGAGTAACTGGAGAGAACCACTGACCATGGGCAAGCAACTGGTAAGCTTTATCACTTGCGGCTGCGAGTCGAGTGCACCCTTTTTTGTAATTTGCAAAGCTGGACGCGAACCCACGCCATATTGGTGATAGGCTTGTATAAGTTGTTAGGTAATCCAACTACCTAACTCATTGAGCCACCCGGGCCCTACAACTACCTAACTCATTGAGCCACCCAGGCCCTACCAGTACCCTGGTCTGTGGTTGTTGACATGAATAAATTATTATGATGATGATCATGTAGTGAAATAAATAGTATTGTTTTTTTTTAACTTGAATAATTATTCTTATGAGATTTATAAATATTATTACTTTTTTATGCTTCAGACAAACTATGGGACTAGTTCCAACAAAGAGAAGTCTGTCACTAGCTGATGAGGTCAATGCTACCTCATTCTGCAGGTAAGAATTTAAATGTTGTAATATGGCATAAGGGAGGCAACTCTAGAATAGATTTTTCTTACAAGTTAAAAACCTAAGTGTGTATATTGAGAAATGTATTTATTTATTTAAAATTTTGGGTTTTTTTTTGTGTTTATTTTCTTTTTTGGTAGGGAGTTTAATTTCAATGGGGAACAATTTTTTTAATGTAATATGGAATTTAGATTTGTAAATAATAATACTAATCTAATAAAACATATAGATTTCTATTAGCCCTCCTCTTTTTGTGCACAACATACATTGTATCAGAAATGGGGGAGCTATTAAAGATCTGATTTAAATTGTTTTGATAAAAATCCACAACCATGGTCACCTGTTAGTGAGTGAATCATTGTTGTTTAATGCCAATTCAGCAATTTTTCAGCTATATTATGGCGAGAACAAGTTAATTTTCAATGAGATGATGATAAGGTCCACTTTGTACTAGACCAACACGCTTAGTTGTATTTTTATTGTGCTAGCTCACTGAAACAACAGTCCGCTGGTAGACATGTTATTTCACTCAAACACATTATCCTGAACCAGCCAGTCTTTGTACTTACTGCTTAATGCTGTGTGCTTAGCGGAGAAGCAGCAAATACCAATTGTATAGTCTTTGGTTCGACCAGACTGTGGATCAAACCCATGATCTACCACACTCGAGGCGAGCATGCTAACTATTACACCACCGATGCGTCTTAACCAACAAGCATGGCCACCTGTTAGATGCAAGTGTATTATATTTTATCTACAGATTGTAGTGTTTATTCTTACTTAATCATCACTTCCAAGTAAATTTGCTATTTATCAATCTTTACTTTATACTTTTAATGAATTAATTTTCAAATTTAGTGACCAGAATGAAAATATTGACTGTGTTAAGAGATATTTATTGTTAATTTGGGGATCCCTTCTTGATCTAAAATACTACTAAAGTTGGCATTAAACACCAATCAATCAATCAATCAATCTTTCTTGATCTCACTGTATGATATTATCAGTTTCAATGAAATTACTCTAAATACTGAAAATTATCTGTCAGTGTGATATTACTGATAAAAACATTAAAGTCAGTTTTGAAGGTCTCAACATACATAATCAATAGTATCACATTTTGTCCTGTCAGACTCACTGCTATACTAGTGATAATGTCCGACCTTCAAAACTGACATTATTCTATATTTATCAACAACACAAGGCGGTATTCTTCTAAAGTTAAAACAAACATATTTTCAAAAGGGGTTCTGAAGACTTGTATTATTCTCAACATCTGAAAATCATTTCATTCAAAGCATTCTACATTCATACAAATAATGACAATGTACTGCTAATTAATAATTAAATGCATTATTTTGTATGTTTGCATAAAGAATGGCATTTAAAAGTACTGAGTACGTCATTTCGGCACACACTGAAAAATTAGTCCAGAGTAGAGCAGTTACAAGAATTATGAAGATTTAGACCTACTATACAATTAAAGCAATGTAAGCTGCTATTATCATATCATCTTATTCTTATTTCAGACGGAGATTACCTGTTGTCATGGTGAGGAATCATATGTCTGAAAACCTAAAGACAGCAACAACATTTATAGAACAAGGACGTATCCTACTTGTAGTATTGACTTATCAGATATTAATTTTAATTATTGGTTTGAATGGGATCTGTAAATTAAATCTACTTAAACATTAAGATGTTTTTGCCTTTGCATGGACTTTTTTTAA
This sequence comes from Bathymodiolus brooksi, assembly GCA_963680875.1. Lineage (NCBI taxonomy): Eukaryota > Metazoa > Mollusca > Bivalvia > Mytilida > Modiolidae > Bathymodiolus > Bathymodiolus brooksi. The sequence continues at coordinate 86,495,265 of OY804588.1, read as the reverse complement.
TGTGTCTATCCAGTTGAAAGTTTTTTTCTGAATCAATGGGTAGTTTTGTTAGGTAAATTATTATTAAGTCTCCCAAACAACATTTGGAGACTTATAGTTTTTGCTCCGTTTCTTATTATTATTATTCTTCTTCTTCTTGTTCTTGTTATTCTCCTTTCTTTCCGTGCACCATGAACTTGTCCACGGCAGATCTCAGGAACTACAGGACAGATTTCATGAAACTTGATGGAGTTATAGATATATGTTTCTAGTTGATCCTAAAGTTTTCAGATTTGTGGTAAAGGGGGTCAAAGCCATATTTTTGGGGGTTCAAAGGGGGTGGGGGTTACTATAGAATCCTATTGGAAACTTGAAATTTCGTACATTAATGTTGATAACTTCTAACTGGATAATGATAGAGACATAAATTTTGACATAGTGATATGTCACCATTAGAGGAGCAATTCTGCGTTTTCAAAATTTTCAAGATGTCTGCCATTTTCAAAATGGCTGCCAAAACACGGCATAAAAATGGGGGGTAAAAATTCAACATTGTCCGATATCATCAAAATTTGATATGTGGGTAGATAGTGTCAGTGGCCGGTTTGGGAGACTTCATAATCGTTAGATTATAATCATATCTTGTTTTTCTCTCAATCATCTGAAGAAGAAAAAAAAACTAACTTTAATGCCGAAAAAAAAATATCAAACAAAAACAAAATTACATTAATGAAAGAAAAAAACACAAAACATTAGTGAAAAAAAATTAAAAAAGAAAATAGAAAGCAAAACATTACTGATGCAAAAAAGACAAAAAAACATTACTGAAAAAAGACAAAAAAACATTACTGAAAAAAGAAAATTAAAACATTACTGAAAAAAGAAAATTAAAACATTACTGAAAAAAGAAAATTAAAACATTACTGAAACAATTGTAAAATGGTTTGGGGTAGGGGTAGTTTTTTTGGGTCACAGCAAATCATAAGTCTTTTTTTTTGGACAGCCTTTAACTTGTACTTATCAAATTTTTCTTGACAAACAACAGATGTAAGAGTAGGACCAGAAGTAGTTACAGATCCAGCATACTTAGTAACAAGGTAACATCATAATGTAACATAACCTCCCTTTGTAATAGTTTGTTTGTTTGTTTGATGGTGTTTAATGCCACTTTCAACAATATTTCAGTTATATCATGGAGATTAGTTTTATTGGTGGAGGAAACCGGAATTCCCGGAGAAAACCACCGACCTGTTGAAAGTCACTGACAAACTTGATCACATAATGTTGTACACCTCGCCCTGATCGCAATTCGAACTCTCAACATCAGTGGTGATAGGCACTGATTGCATAGGTACCGGTAGTTGTAAATCCAATTACCATACGATCATGACCATGATGGCCCCTACCTTTGTATTAGTTACAAGGTAACGTAATAATGTATTGCATATATTTACCTCCCTTTGTAGGAGACCCAGCATACTTAGTTACAAGGTAACGTAATAATGTATCACATATTTACCTCCCTTTGTAGGAGACCCAGCATACTTAGTTACAAGGTAACGTAATAATGTATCTGATATTTACCTCCTCTTGTAGACTTTAAATGGATTACTGTCTAATTCCACTAATCCAATTCCTCTTATGATAAAAAGTTTAAACAGTGATGGCCAAACATTCCAACAATATCAACAAAACAAACAATCATCTCTCATGTTGGCTCTTTGAATCAACAAAACAAACAATCATCTCTCATGTTAGCTCTTTGAATGCAAAAAAGGGACCATAAGCCATTGGAAATTGAGATCCTGGTGTGGGACAGACCCAAATTTGATGATTGCAGGGATTCCTGGAGAAATTTGCTTAGTTTATTTGTAATGGTACGGTTGTGGGCTAACATGTGCAGTGTGGTGAGGTGGTTGACAATTTGCGGCTGGAATGATTTACAATATCCATGCAACTGATAACTTGACGACGAATAATATTAACTTCATGATACTTTTGAGGATATTTTGAAAGTTCAAAAAGTGATTGTGAACAGTTCCACTAATATCAACAAGACAAACAATCACCTCTCTCCTTCACTCATTGAACATAAAAGACCACAGCATATAATGTTGGTAATCCAGGTATTGGCTTGGGACATGCATGTCACTATTGCCATATATTTTGGACTTCTTTCTATTAAAGACAATTAATTAAAATTTTGTTCATTTTATTTATAGAAATATGGAAGACTTTATAACATGGACAGATACATCGGCCATCAGAAAACATGTCCTGGAATACAATGAATTGGTAAGATCTTATTTCAGTCTATAAGCTTTTTAGAAAACAAGTTTTGGAATATAGTGAATTAGAAAGATTTAAAAAAAAAAATGGTGATTTTTAACCAAGTCCCATAACTCTGCAAAAGTGATAATCATCAAAATCGAAAGGTACCATACTTTTATCATCATTAATGCTGTGCAATAATTTTGTCAAATTTAAGCTCGAGTTATCGTAGGCTTGATCCTTTACTGTAGATGTATTCTTTAATTGGATAGGTTTTATTTGAAGTACAACCTCCATATTGGAACAAGTCTATAAATCTTTAGTTAGACCATCACATTAGTATACATGTTCTTCCTGGGACCCCTACAATAAAGGCAAAATTTGAAATTGAAATGATCCAACTTGGGACTGCCAGGATCGTCACCAACAGACAGTGATACACATCTAGTGTTGGTCACATGCTATAACACTTGAGGCTGGTGCAGTCTTGAAGACCGTAGTAAATATGCTCTACTTGTCACGATATATAAAATAGCAAATGAAAAAGTAGCTATTATTAAAATGAAAGACTCAAGTCCCCAATAAAACAATCAGGAAACATGCAACCCTCGTCTTTCAGTATCCATCCTTGTAAGATGCTTAACTAGAACCGGCTGCCACAGCAATATAGTTAATAGTCACTTTGTCGATGCTGTAATCTCTTTTCTAAAGCATATGATTTTGAAATTCCTTTTTAGTTTCTTTCAAGGATATTTAATATTTTTAACCGATAGTGCTCTTTTCTAAAGCTTTTAATTTTGATTTTATGATATTTTTTTTTTTTTTTTTTTTATACTGTCTTGTATATCTGTGCCTGCTTATATATATATATTTTTTTGTTTTGTTTTAACTTTTACTTCATATCAATTGGTGTCTTGTATAATTTTTATGGTTTTATAATGTGAAGTGCTTAGAGTAATTGTTATATAATGCGCTATATAAATATTGTATAATAATAATAATCTTCTCTATCAAATACTAATTCATGAAACCTTGTAAATAGTTTTAACCTTTGTCAATTGTCATGTGAAACCTCTGACATAATTTTCAACTTCTCCAAGGTGGTCAGTATTTGGTAGAAAAAGTATTAACCTTTTTCAATTGTCATGTGAAACCTCTGACATAATTTTCAACTTCTCCAAGGTGGTCAGTATTTGGTAGAAAAAGTATTAACCTTTTTCAATTGTCATGTGAAACCTCTGACATAATCTTCAACTTCTCCAAGGTGGTCAGTATTTGGTAGAAAAAGTATTAACCTTTTTCAATTGTCATGTGAAACCTCTGACATAATCTTCAACTTCTCCAAGGTGGTCAGTATTTGGTAGAAAAAGTATTAACCTTTTTCAATTGTCATGTGAAACCTCTGACATAATCTTCAACTTCTCCAAGGTGGTCAGTATTTGGTAGAAAAAGTATTAACCTTTTTCAATTGTCATGTGAAACCTCTGACATAATCTTCAACTTCTCCAAGGTGGTCAGTATTTGGTAGAAAAAGTATTAACCTTTTTCAATTGTCATGTGAAACCTCTGACATAATCTTCAACTTCTCCAAGGTGGTCAGTATTTGGTAGAAAAAGTATTAACCTTTTTCAATTGTCATGTGAAACCTCTGACATAATCTTCAACTTCTCCAAGGTGGTCAGTATTTGGTAGAAAAAGTATTAACCTTTTTCAATTGTCATGTGAAACCTCTGACATAATCTTCAACTTCTCCAAGGTGGTCAGTATATGGTAGAAAAAGTATTAACCTTTTTCAATTGTCATGTGAAACCTCTGACATAATCTTCAACTTCTCCAAGGTGGTCAGTATTTGGTAGAAAAAGTATTAACCTTTTTCAATTGTCATGTGAAACCTCTGACATAATCTTCAACTTCTCCAAGGTGGTCAGTATATGGTAGAAAAAGTAGAAACTTACCTACATAGATCCCATTCTATTTTTAGCTACATAGATCCCATTCTATTTTTATTTACAGAGAGACGATTTTGACCTCATGAGTTAGAAAAAAGCATTCCAATAACAACATCGCAACTATACTATAGTACAGTATACAGAGATTGTTACTCCAGAAGTCCTTTGGACAATAAAGAGCTGTACAGACAGGATAAACCTGGTGACAAAAGCAACAGGACAGTATGATCTACCAAGCCTTTCATAAGGCACAGCAAACCAGAAAATAAATGGATAAATAACACTATTTTCTAGTTACCGGAAAAAAAATCAAGACAATTTTAATATGTTTTTATGCTACCAACCAATGTAACCTGTTATCATCACTTGGTACATGTATCTGTATATTTCATCTGTCTGTTGTATGAAATTATGAAATTAAATAATCATAGAAACAACTTAACCATTGGTACAAAACTGCAAAATTTATTCTATGGAATTTTTGTTTTTTATATGACATCCAATAATTGGTGGATACATGATAATTTCTTGTTGTCCGAAATATTTCAAAATTTAATCTTCAGAAATCACATCATTCAACATATGAACTTGAAATGTCCATTGATTTTTTTGGAATAATTAATAATAAAAATTGTTTTATTGAATTTATTAAAATTGATATTGTCTTATTTTCCAACACCCATATATGCATGCTCAACTGTGTCCAAAAAGTCCTCATGGCCACTGGAAGATTTATGATGTCATAGTGGTCAAGTCAAACATATTAATGAGTTTGTTACCTTAACCTCATATCTGATTTAGTGAGTGTTGTGTAATGTTAGGCCATGTAAAATGAATTATCTGGTTCTCAGATACTGACTTTCAAAAAAATGATGAGGGAGGGAGGGTATTTAATTTTTGTATTTATATGCATATTGGTCCAATCTTTAGGTTCCATTTTATCGATTCTTACCATTCGGAATTACTGGAAGTAACGACTTCGTACAATCAGAGGAAAACACAAGAATGTTCTGAATTCCTTCAACGTGAAATTGGAGTTGTCTCTCTTTGATCAATTCAAGTTAAAGGCACAAAAATTTGAACGCAGTCTTTTTTACCATTGTATTTATTTTTGTTTGGTGATAAATACAAGCTAGCGGCCGATTTTTTGCTGATGCGGCTGTATCTGAGAACCAGATAATTAATTTTACATGGCCTTATGGTGAGCAATTTTTCTGCTTATTCATGGCGAGAACAAGTTACATTTTGATGAGATGATGGTAATGTTCGCTTTGTACTAGAAAAATTGACTTGTTGGGTTTTTATAGTGGTAGCCAACTGAAACAACATTCCTCGGGCATACATTGACACTCGGACACATTATCCTGATTCCATGACAACCAGTGTTTGCTCTTACTCCTTAATGCTGTTATCTTAGCTAAGAGGCAACAAATACAAATTTTATAATCTTTGGTTTAAGCCGACAGAACCAATCAAAATGTTTTAAAATGACTACAAGGATTTCTCTGATAGTTGTTTGACTGTAGATAGTGTCGCTATGAGTAACTAGAGGTATTATAAAAACGTAGATATCAAATTCAGTGTTCACGACGCGTTTCAGGAATAACCTTCATCAGGTACGCTCAAAATCAAAATGTTGAAAAACCAAATAATCTAAAAGTTTTGGGAGCAATAAAACTAAAGGGCCTAAACAGGATAACGAAAATTAGCTAATGTCACCTATGCCTGAGGGAGGAGAGCCTTCATTTTATTATTTATATTTATTTATAAATCTACCCTGGGAGTAATAAAACGAATCTGCATTCGTGTGTGGGGGGGGAAATGTAGGCAATGATCTCAATGGCAGCCAGTACAATACAATACAGGCTACAACAATAAATTAGTGGTAACATTTATTTAACAGTTTAACAGTAAAAATCAATAACAGAAATCAACAATCAATATAAAAACTTAACTATAAAAAAACAACTTTTGTAAATTCTCAATAAAGAACGATAAAACACTCGGAGGAGCCTGCAATTCTTCACAGGGGAAACAATTGCATAAACAATTTTTCTTCTTCTGAAAATGAGGTTGGTTTAGGTTTGGTTTAATGCCAATTACAACAATATTTCAGTTATATCGTCTTCTTTAAATAGAGAATTTCTCATTTTAAAGTCTATTAAAAGTCCTGTTGGCTGGTTTCCTGTTCTGCTGATTATTCCAGTTATTTTTGAATATGGATGACTGGTTTTGTCTACTCTGCTGATCAGTAGCCTGGCACTGACGGAATTGTCTTCTTGCTGTCTCAAACTCACGCTTTGTTCGTAGTATCATTGTGCTGTAAAATTGAAAAATATATATATATATATAAAAGGATTGGAACAAAATTTCCCAAAGAGAATTATTTTCAACATTATGGTCTTTAACCTACAGATTCTACATTCTAAGCTAGTAGTCGGTTAACTACAAACATTAATTGACCCTGCTATTGTACTGTCAATGTTTATGTTGTCATTCATTGACCCTGCTATTGTACTGTCAATGTTTATGTTGTCATTCATTGACCCTGCTATTGTACTGTCAATGTTTATGTTGTCATTCATTGACCCTGCTATTGTACTGTCCATGTTTATGTTGTCATTCATTGACCTTGCTATTGTACTGTCCATGTTTATGTTGCCATTCATTGACCCTGCTATTGTACTGTCAATGTTTATGTTGCCATTCATTGACCCTGCTATTCTACTGTCCATGTTTATGTTGCCATTCATTGATCCTGCTATTCTACTGTCCATGTTTATGTTGCCATTCATTGATCCTGCTATTCTACTGTCAATGTTTATGTGGTCATTCATTGATCCTGCTATTCTACTGTTCATGTTTATGTTGTCATTCATTGATCCTGCTATTGTACTGTCAATGTTTATGTTGCCATTCATTGACCCTGCTATTGTACTGTCAATGTTTATGTTGCCATTCATTGACCTTGCTATTGTACTGTCAATGTTTATGTTGCCATTCATTGACCCTGCTATTGTACTGTCAATGTTTATGTTGTCATTCACTGACCCTGCTATTCTACTGTCCATGTTTATGTTGCCATTCATTGATCCTGCTATTCTACTGTCCATGTTTATGTTGTCATTCATTGATCCTGCTATTGTACTGTCAATGTTTATGTTGCCATTCATTGACCCTGCTATTGTACTGTCAATGTTTATGTTGCCATTCATTGACCCTGCTATTGTACTGTCAATGTTTATGTTGTCATTCATTGACCCTGCTATTGTACTGTCAATGTTTATGTTGCCATTCATTGACCCTGCTATTGTACTGTCAATGTTTATGTTGCCATTCATTGACCTTGCTATTGTACTGTCAATGTTTATGTTGCCATTCATTGACCCTGCTATTGTACTGTCAATGTTTATGTTGTCATTCACTGACCCTGCTATTGTACTGTCAATGTTTATGTTGTCATTCATTGACCCTGCTATTGTACTGTCAATGTTTATGTTGTCATTCATTGACCCTGCTATTGTACTGTCAATGTTTATGTTGTCATTCACTGACCCTGCTATTGTACTGTCAATGTTTATGTTGTCATTCATTGACCCTGCTATTGTACTGTCAATGTTTATGTTGTCATTCATTGACCCTGCTATTGTACTGTCAATGTTTATGTTGTCATTCATTGACCTTGCTATTGTACTGTCAATGTTTATGTTGCCATTCATTGACCCTGCTATTGTACTGTCAATGTTTATGTTGTCATTCACTGACCCTGCTATTGTACTGTCAATGTTTATGTTGCCATTCATTGACCTTGCTATTGTACTGTCAATGTTTATGTTGCCATTCATTGACCCTGCTATTGTACTGTCAATGTTTATGTTGTCATTCACTGACCCTGCTATTGTACTGTCAATGTTTATGTTGTCATTCATTGACCCTGCTATTGTACTGTCAATGTTTATGTTGTCATTCATTGACCCTGCTATTGTACTGTCCATGTTTATGTTGTCATTCACTGACCCTGCTATTGTACTGTCAATGTTTATGTTGTCATTCACTGACCCTGCTATTGTACTGTCAATGTTTATGTTGTCATTCACTGACCCTGCTATTGTACTGTCAATGTTTATGTTGTCATTCACTGACCCTGCTATTGTACTGTCAATGTTTATGTTGTCATTCACTGACCCTGCTATTGTACTGTCAATGTTTATGTTGTCATTCACTGACCCTGCTATTGTACTGTCAATGTTTATGTTGTCATTCACTGACCCTGCTATTGTACTGTCAATGTTTATGTTGTCATTCATTGACCCTGCTATTGTACTGTCAATGTTTATGTTGTCATTCACTGACCCTGCTATTGTACTGTCAATGTTTATGTTGTCATTCACTGACCCTGCTATTGTACTGTCAATGTTTATGTTGTCATTCACTGACCCTGCTATTGTACTGTCAATGTTTATGTTGTCATTCACTGACCCTGCTATTGTACTGTCAATGTTTATGTTGTCATTCACTGACCCTGCTATTGTACTGTCAATGTTTATGTTGTCATTCACTGACCCTGCTATTGTACGGTCAATGTTTATGTTGTCATTCACTGACCCTGCTATTGTACTGTCAATGTTTATGTTGTCATTCACTGACCCTGCTATTGTACTGTCAATGTTTATGTTGTCATTCACTGACCCTGCTATTGTACTGTCAATGTTTATGTTGTCATTCACTGACCCTGCTATTGTACTGTCAATGTTTATGTTGCCATTCATTTTTTTGATAACGTGTGGTTTTTTGGGGTGGAAGTGAATCTGTGCCGGTTTTTTTTTATTATTGCTTTTTTTTATATCTATTGTCATTAGAAATCCAATTGTCAGACGGGGGAGGGTTGGGATCTCATTAAGAGGTTTAACCCCTCCACATGTTTGTGCCTGTCACAAGACAAGACCTGGATTTCCAGTGTTGTATATATTTTTTTTTATGTTCAATGATTTGAGGTGAGAGGTGATTGTTTGTTTTGTTGATATTAGTGGAATTGTTGACCATCACTGTTTATTCTCTCTTTAAGATGTAAGCTAGGGGTTGGTTGGTTGGTTTCTTTTATGGTGTTTAATGCCACTTTCAACAATATTTCACTTATATTGTGGCGGTCAGTTTTATTGGTGAAGGAAACCAGAGTACCCGGAGAAAACCACTGACCTGTCGCAAGTCACTGACAAACATAATGTTGTATTGAGTACACCTCGCCATGAGTGGGATTCGAACTCACAACTCTAGTGGTGATTGATTGCACAGGTAGTTGTAAATCGACCTACCATACAATCATGACCATGACGGCCTCCGTAAGCTAGGGAGATTTGTAGACTGTTAATACTAACTTGAGTTGTGACAATTCTTTGATGAGTCCTTGGATTATAGTCGTTCCATCTTGTTGCTTAGGCAACAGTTTTCTGTAAGATAACAATAATGAATTTACATACATTAGATAACTAATATCTCACCTGCCTATGTTGATTCCCACAGATTTTTCTCAACGCACAGATTAGTGAAAGAGTGAGTATTTGTTGTTTAACACCAAAAAAACAACTTTTCATCTACATCACGACAAGAACATTCAATGAACATGATATCCTCTTTGTACTTAATCAACACGCTTGGTTGGATTTGTTCTACCTCACTGAACAACAGTCGCCCCACTTGGACACTTTATCCTGATTTTGAGCCAACTAATCTTTGCTCTTTCTCCTTGATACTGAGTGTTAACGGAGAAGTAGTGAATACCAATACCACACTCGAGGCAAGCACGCTAACAATTATATCACCGATGTGATTGAGAATATACATATATTTCTAACATGGCGTGCTACTTTAGCTTTGAAAACAATAGAGGGCTCTAAATAGCACAGAACACCCTAAGCACATGTGCAGAAGGCATATCTAATCGACAGCGTACTTTGCAATTTGTACTTTATGTATGTTAAATTAAAAGAATAAAAATAATAAATATACAAAATGAGCATAAAACATGACATGGGAGAATAATTTCGATTCTAATAGGGCATTTACAATAATTTTGTAAATCAATGCGGCCTTATGGATACCGAATGATTTTGCTGTTCCGATTACCTCCCCGAATGACAATTTCGCATTCTATGATGAATTACAGAAAAGTAATGACTAAATTAAACGAAAATAATGTTACCTTTGTTATACAAACTATCTATTCCATGAATTATTTCGATTCTAGTAGGAAATATAATGGAAATGCATAACATAACAAAATCCACCTTCATGTCATACTTTTCCTACATTGATAACTAGACGGTGATGTAATTAAGTTACTGATATTTTCCAATTTGATGGCATTTTGCATTTAGCTACTTAAACAAGGAAAATGCCCACAAAATCGTAAAATAAATCAGTAACCAGCTTGTGTCAATGTCACCAGCGTTCCTTGTAAACTACATTGTACGTCACTGGATGACGACAAATTACAAAAGTCAAAGTCGATAGATGGTTGTCTTAAAGTATTTTTTTCGGAAAAAGTCATATGTCAAGAAACAATTCTAGAATGTTTATGTTTGTATTCACCATGGTCATAAAATGAGTAATGAGATAATTATTTCTTAAATCAGATGAAACTAATTTTTCATCGTTATCAATTTCTATAACGTTTCTGTACCGTTATATATTCTTGTAAATAATAGCAGGAGGTAATTGGAACAGTGCCCAAAATAACCTCTGTCTAGGTACGCTTGAAGGCATAAAATTACCGTAAATGCCCTGTTAGAATCGAAATAATTCTCGGATGCCGGGCTCTATGCTTATTTTAACATGGGTAGGCATTATATTTGTTAAGATTTTACACCTCGCTATCGCTCGGTGTAAAATAATGACTAATATAATGCCTACCCATGTTAGAATAAGCATAGAGCCCAGAATACGAGAATTATTTCTTAAATATTGCATATATATATGTCTATCTTTGGCACTTTTTAAGACGTACCGTACCTGTCATATTTTACTGGTAATGTAATTTTTAAGACGTACCTATCATATTTTACTGGTAGTGTAACTTCATCAACCCATTCTATAGAACATAACTGTGAATCTGATATCTCATCTGTGTCTTTGGTGTTTTCTACAAAAATAAAAAAAATTAAATGAGTGTTCGGCATAAAATATTTATGTTTACTAACAGAATTTCCTCATTCATTAACAAAAACCTAATCACCAAATTAAAAAATTTGAAAAAGAAGCTCAATGGATCCTTTGTCAATGTCTCCCCCATGGGTAAAATTGCTGATACATGCCTGATATCAGCGTGCAAAGGGTCATTCCAATGATTATTAATACAAAGTAGCACATGGAAATCATGCCGATACATGCATTTAAAAGAAGAAAACTTCTCAATCTTGAACAAACCACAAGCTGTTCTTGACCGCTGTGTCAGTTGCCTAATCAGCACAGAATGAGGAAACTTTTGACGTTTGGACCTCCTATACTTCAGTCTTGATAAACTATGATTCATTTGGGAAAGTAAATTTCAGAGAATAAATTTTAGCCAATCAGAATAAAAAATATTTCCTAAAGCAGCCATATTTGTTGCCAAATCAGCACAAATTAAGGAATTTTAACAAAGGAACTACACAACAATTCATTTGGGAAAGTAAGTCCAGAGAATAAATTTCAGCCAATCAGAATAAAATATTTCCTAAAGAAGTCGTATTTGTTGCCAAAATATTGGCAAAAAATAAGGAATTTGAATAAAGGATTTACATAATTATTTTTTCACCAATGATATATAAAAATTGCTTACATATGGTGCTCAAGTTAGGGTTCGAATTTGCATGGATTTTGTGAATGAGGAATATTTGTGAGAAAGATCTTTCACACATGTAGTTCTATCTATAAATTGATAGATAAACATTTAAAAAAAAAATCCCACATACATACAAATTAATTGACTGTTTGCACATTCCCGGATTTGATTCTAAAATATCAGTTTTTAGACCCTTTTTATACAAGTTATTTCGCTTACAACAGGAAAAATGGTACCCAGTCTAGCAAGAGCTATGGGAAAGACAATGAATATGAGAATATTTTTTTCATAATTTGTAGATATTTGAACTAAAGTAAAAATTCAGATGATAATTTTCTTGCAAACAGAAAATTCACAAATTGTTTCAACATTAAAATGATAAAATATATATATGTTATTTTCATTGAACTTTGCCTTGAAGGGGAATAACTCATGTGAAACATATAATTTTAAAATTAAAGTAGGAAATGAACAAATAGTCTATTGGAACAGTAAGCTTAAGGGTTATGACCTTTCACTAAATGTTAATTATTTTAATACCAAATAAATTGTTTTTCTCTCTGATTAACTGGACACCATCTTGTACATGTGGATCTAAACTTTTGACTTCTGATGGCAAAAAACTTTGAATCTGATCAAAATGGCCAACTTCTTTGTCAAATTTTGGTGAAGAGTTCGTATCAGGGGGAATAACACATTCAGCACCAATTTCACAGATTTCTATACCTGTCACATCATCTTTCAACGTTTCATGTTTGATGACCTCTGACCCCATATGTGTATTAGTAGGTATGTGCACTTTTCTTCCTGTTATATTTAAAGCATCAGATGATAATCTCGTTTTTACATTCAAATCTTCATCCATTTCATTGGTCCTTTCTTGCTTCAACGGAAGATCCTCACGATTCATTTCACCGGTTCTTTCTTGTCTCAACGGAAGATCCTCACGGTGATCAATATTATGACTACCTGCCGATTTGTCTGCATCAATTTCAACGTTGTCCGTTGATACAGGAGAACAATTGTTCAGTGGAGAGTAAGAAATGGCAACATCATCTAACGTTTCATCAGCATCATTTAATTTTTCAATCTGTTCAATAGAAATCTGATCAGAGTTAGAAACAACATTTACTTTGTCAAAGTCTTTAATCTGCCCATTGATTTCACAATCAGAAATTGACTTTTCAATACTGTTATTCTGTTTATTGAGAGTTTCATTTTCAGCCGTGTTTCTATTTAATGATGTAGTAATATTTTCAGCCGTGTTTCTATTTAATGATGTAATCTGTTCATTAGATGTATCAATTTTAACAGACAATTCTGGACACTGTTCATTCTTAGTCTTCTGAACTTCCCTTGAAATCACAGAAGTATCTGCCATATTCTTATTTTCAGAATTTTCAGTTATTTCACAGTTGTCTTTTGCAGTTTCAGAAAGAACATCTGGCCCATTATTTTCACAAATTTCTGAAGATGTTGACCTTGTATCTCCTTCATCCTCCTCACACTTTAGAGTTACTTGTAGAGAAGGAACACTACAAACTTTTATATCTGTCAACTCTGTATTTTCTTTATCACAATTTTCTTCTGATGTTGTTGATACTAGATTTGTCTCTCCTTGTTGGTTCATTACCCTACACTGTGCTACAGCTCTGAAAAGAAATATGACTCCTGTAGATTTGATTGGATTATTGTGTATGGGTGTATAAAACCATATTCTGGTGGTAAGTTTTATTAGAAGAGAAACATAAAAATTGTCTCCCCTTGGACTATTGCACTATATTTTGTCGTAGCCTTGAACAGATTTATTTTAATAAAAGAAGTATAGCTCCTGTAGAGCTAAATAGATTATGGTGTATGGATGTATAACACAATTTTCAACAATACTATCTATATTCTGGAGGTAAGTTTTATTAGAAGAGAAACATAAAAATTGTCTCCCCTTGGTCTATTATACTATATTTTGCAATAGCCTTAAAAAGATCTATTTTAAGAAAAGAAATATGGATCCTGTAGAGTTAAGAGCTTGTCTATGTAGATTATGGTGAATGGATGCATAACACAATTTTCACCAATATTTCAGATAAATTGTGGTGGACAATTTTATTAAAAGAGAAACATCAGAATTGTCTCCCCTTGGCCAATTGCACTACATTTGTGTACATATATTTTAAGAACAAAAATATGGCTCCTGTTAAGATTGATCTTGCATTTTAAACACCACTGTCAATAATATTATCCAGATTATGAACCAACCAGTCTCTGTTCTTTCTCTTTAATGCTGCATGTTTAGTGGAGAAGCAACAAATAGTAATTTTATAGCTTTTGGTTTAACCCGACAGGGGCATGAACCCACGATCTACCGCACTCGAGTTGAGCATGCTAACCATTACACCACCAATGCCAATCTAATTACATTAAGTCTATATTTTAAAATATCTCTGTAAAGCTTATGAAATTTAAAACATTACAAAGTAACCCATACATGTTTGCCATGCTATAAAGAACAACCATTAATAGGCAACCATTTCAGTCCTTATGATGAGCACTGGTCCTTCAGCCTAAGACGAGTAAAATTTTGTTCGGACCAGTAAATTTTTCAATTTTTATTTAGATACAGTGAAACCTGTCTAAACTGAACCACCTTGGGACCAACTATTGAGTTCAGAATATACGAATGTTCGGTTTACACAGGTTAAATTAACAAAGATTTCCTACTTTGGGACTTTATTTAAAGTACGGTTTATAAGGATTTCAGTTTATCCAGAGTTCGGTTTAGCCAGGCTTCACTGTATATGTATAAAAAAATTCAAGAATTTGATTCAAACCAGTAAATTCAAATTTTTATTTCGAGGACTGCCATTTAAGATCACAACACACTTAACACTTATCAGTTACTTACGATTCTTTTATATCAGTTGCTAATTTCCGTTTCTTGCTAAATTTTGGCACAATTTTCTCATCTTGATTGACAGACTGGCTGTAAATATCAAAACAATAATTACGGTATATTCTATGATTTGTTTCGATTTAACCTTCAGTCTGAGGATGAATTCCTATTATTGGTAAAAAAACCTTTATTTCACGCTGAAATGTCAATAATTGTTGTTTTTCCATCAGTCATCAGAGATCTATTTCTAAGGTCGATTATACTGGCCTCATGGACATAAAACTTTTGAGTACGAGTTTCGTACTTGTACTGCAAATGAATCCTATCAGAATGCTGTATTTATTGGATATTACATTGTGTTCATTTCATTTAGATAGCCCCATGTTATTGGTCAAAAGGTTGACATGTGACTTCAGAAGTCAAACTTCATCAGTCAATGAAGCACAAAACCATTCAACCTACTATTTAATAATATAAAAATGTAATTATAAGGATTGAATGCAATTGTTTGCAGTTTAATAGGGATGTAAAAAGATTGATAGCAGTTTAATAGGGATGTAAAAGATTGATAGCAGTTTAATAGGGATGTAAAAGCATTGATAGCAGTACATTTTTTATATGAAACTCCACCACTCTTCATATAAGATGTACTTCGCTCAAAGCTTTTATATGTCATTATAACTACAAAAGATTGTATTCAATTCTTTAATTGATATATACAGTCAAACTTGCTCATGTGGTCACCTCTATTAAACAGTCACCTCTATTAAACAGTAACCTATATTAAGCAGTCACCTCTATTAACCAGTCACCTGTATTAAGCAGTCACCTGTATGAAAAGGTCACTCTTTTCTTGTCCTGTCATAGAAAATTTCATATGAATTGAACCTCTTTTAAGACATCACCTGTTCGCCCAAAAGGTGACCTCTTAATACAGGTTTGACTGTACTAGTAATGTGTACATCTACTAACTCATGCTAACAAAATATACATTTTTGCATCTGCTCCAAGCCAGGACCTTGATTTTCATCGTCATATATTGTGGTCCTTTTTTTGCTCGGAGAGTTAAGGTGAGAGTTGTGTACCAGTAGAGCATATTTTATCTAATAAAATGCCTGCGATGGGATTAAATCCCAAGACTTCTCATATTGTGAGACACTCCACAAATGGAGTTAGCAGAGGTGGTTATGAACCTACTACAGTTCCTATATCCTTAGGTAGAAGAGAGAGCCTGTTATAGCTGATTGTTTTGTTAATACTGGTGGAATTGTTGACCATCACTGTTTAAACTTTCTTTTGTTTTGTTAATACTGGTGGAATTGTTGACCATCACTGTTTAAACTTTCTTTTGTTTTGTTAATACTGGTGGAATTGTTGACCATCACTGTTTAAACTTTCTTTTGTTTTGTTAATACTGGTGGAATTGTTGACCATCACTGTTTAAACTTTCTTTTGTTTTGTTAATACTGGTGGAATTGTTGACCATCACTGTTTAAACTTTCTTTTGTTTTGTTAATACTGGTGGAATTGTTGACCATCACTGTTTAAACTTTCTTTTGTTTTGTTAATACTGGTGGAATTGTTGACCATCACTGTTTAAACTTTCTTTTGTTTTGTTAATACTGGTGGAATTGTTGACCATCACTGTTTAAACTTTCTTTTGTTTTGTTAATACTGGTGGAATTATTGACCATCACTGTTTAAACTTTCTTTTGTTTTGTTAATACTGGTGGAATTGTTGACCATCACTGTTTAAACTTTCTTTTGTTTTGTTAATACTGGTGGAATTGTTGACCATCACTGTTTAAACTTTCTTTTGTTTTGTTAATACTGGTGGAATTGTTGACCATCACTGTTTAAACTTTCTTTTGTTTTGTTAATACTGGTGGAATTGTTGACCATGACTGTTTAAACTTTCTTTTGTTTTGTTAATACTGGTGGAATTGTTGACCATCACTGTTTAAACTTTCTTTTGTTTTGTTAATACTGGTGGAATTGTTGACCATCACTGTTTAAACTTTCTTTTGTTTTGTTAATACTGGTGGAATTGTTGACCATCACTGTTTAAACTTTCTTTTGTTTTGTTAATACTGGTGGAATTGTTGACCATCACTGTTTAAACTTTCTTTTGTTTTGTTAATACTGGTGGAATTGTTGACCATCACTGTTTAAACTTTCTTTTGCTTTGTTAATACTGGTGGAATTGTTGACCATCACTGTTTAAACTTTCTTTTGTTTTGTTAATACTGGTGGAATTGTTGACCATCACTGTTTAAACTTTCTTTTGTTTTGTTAATACTGGTGGAATTATTGACCATCACTGTTTAAACTTTCTTTTGTTTTGTTAATACTGGTGGAATTGTTGACCATCACTGTTTAAACTTTCTTTTGTTTTGTTAATACTGGTGGAATTGTTGACCATCACTGTTTAAACTTTCTTTTCATAATTGAATAAGAAACATTAATGAGACAGGGATAAGGTACTGCTACTTTGTGTTTTCAAAAACAAATGTAAAGATCTCATTAAAGAAACTAGACTAGCGGCAACCTTGGTTATGCATGCAGAATTTGTGTTCAATCAATTTTAGATTGTGAGAAACTTTATTTTATTTAGGGGCCATCGTGGTCGTGATTGTATAGTAGTTGGATTTACAACTACCTGTGTAATCACTGCCTATCACCACAAACTTTGTGAGTAAACCTAGTCGGTTGTGTAATGGTTAGCAAGCTCATCCTGAGCGTGGTAGGATGTGGGTTCACTACCGATGAGTTTGAATCCCACTCAGGCGAGGTGTACTCTATACAACATTATGCTGGCACTCTGGTTTCCTTCACCAATAAATCTGACCACCATGATATAACTGAAATATTGTTGAAAGTGTCACAATACATCATAACCCTAACCCCTGACCTGCCCTATTTATTTTCACTTAAGATCTGTAGACTACAGAATCTTACTCTACATCCTTAAGATGGTATAAATTAACTTCTAAGAAAAGAACAAATAATCAAAATAAGTGGTATTCTATCATACCTAGCAGTAACTGGAAATGATTCTACTTGTAATTCAACCATCAGATCTTTAACATCTGTTGTTTTCTTTGGTTGGGCTGAAATGTCAAGTAAATTTTCTGTCAAATTTGGAAGTTATTTTCGACACTACAAGATTAAACACAAAATATGTGTAGGTGCATTGTCCATATAAACAAATTTCATTTGCACTAGCTGTGAAACAGGCCAGAAAAATTAACCAGAATCCTGCTTTTACTTCCTGTTTCTAAAGCTGGTACAAATACATTTCATATTATCTGACAATGTACATATGATATCGCTGATAAAATACGAGTGAGTGATTGTTGTTCAACGCCAATTCGGCATTTTTTACAGCTATATTATGGTGAAAACAAGTTAATTTTCAATGAGACAATGATGATGTCCGCTTTGTTCTAGACCAACACACTGAGTTGGATTTTATAGTGCTAGTTCACTGAAACAATAGTCTGTGGGTAGACGTGTCGCTCCACTCGTACACATTATTCTGATTCCGAGCCAACCAGTCTTTACTTTCTCCTGAATGCTACGTGTTTAGCGGAGAAGCAACAAATACCAAATTTTATAATCTTTGGTTTGACCCGACCGGGGCTCAAACCCACGATCTACCACACGCGAGGCGAGCACGCAAACCATTACGTCACCGATGCGGTCTGATAAAATACGAGTATGTCATTTAATAGATTCTAGTACATTTGAAACCAATCCATCAATTTACAATATATTACCTTTTCTTTTCCTTTCTTTCTTCCCCAGTGTCTCATTAGCCATTCCTTTTTCCTTCTTCATTTCTCTAAAATAATTTTTTTTATACATTTAATGAGAGACACAAGACAAGTAACGTATTTCCCTTAACAAAATTGGTACAGAGAAACACATATTTATTTTTTTCTTTCTCTCTTCTTTTCTTCACGTATTCTATGATATCATTGACCAGTAAATTTGACCCTTTTAACCTTTGAACTCTCAGACTGATATTGTCAGTATCAACAAATTGATTCAGAAAATCATATGTCAGTGTGATGTCACATTATGATGCTACAAATAAAAACAAAAAAAGTTAGTTTTGAAAGTCTTGTTTGTTTGTTTTGTTATTAGGATTAATTTAGGATTATGGATGAACGATTTGTCATCAAAATCCATGGTAACAGTAATAAACACTGATTACAGAGAGAAAGAATCCAATTTAGACATTATCACAGATGACCACATGTTGAAAGGTGTATACAGTCAACAATGTATTAAGAGATCACCTTTGGGACAAGAAAAAAATGGTCCTTTAAGACAAACTCTTAAAACAGTCTTAATCCACACAAAATTTTCTATGATAGGAAAAGAAAAAGGGGAAATATTAATACAGGTGACTGCATGGGCAAGTTTCACCTTATATGTATACAGGTGTATGTAATAATATTAATAAAACAGCAAGGTTATACAGTGGTGCTGAAGGGTGGTACAATCTCAATGCCCACGGGTAGACACGTAGATAACTTATAGTGTCAACTGTCCATATAGGAATACTATGATTAACCTAATGAAGTGTCAGAGTTATTAATCTGTCTATGAATACACTTATTAAAAAAATCATGGATGAATTATTGAAATTGATTGAATGTGTTTTACACCGGAGTTTCCAATCACACAGGAGGGAGTATGTGTAATGGTCTCATATGGTCTCCCGCAGAAACAATTGCAATTGATTATTCAGGTATCGCTTGAGGGGTTCAAGCAAGATTGCAGTTTTCGAGACAAAATCTGCCTATTGCCGAGTTTCGCACAGAAACAAAATTAAATTAAAAAATTTTGTAGATGGAGTTCACATCATTTGTACCAATTTAAAAATTATTTGGACCTGTAGTTTTGGGGGATCATGACCACATGAGGAATCGTCATACAGGACCTGACCCTTGCATACACAGGGCTTTCAACATTTTTCAAGTGTACCAGCACGTCATTATTTACAGGCGGTACTTTTTATTAAAATTTGAACAGTTTTCATGAATATCTTATACAACACTCGTTAAAATCAGGAAGTACCAAAGACCATTTTAAAGTACCTGGTATCACCCCTTATATTGAAAGGCTTGCATACCCGAGATTACCTCATTAGTTCTAAATTAAAAATCATTTAAACTCATAATCATAAATGGAGGAATCTTTGTAGAGGACCTTAAAAACATTATTTGTATTAAGCTACAAATCAGTTAGATGATTCAGCCGTTCAGCTACAAGAATTGCACATGACAGCCATTTTTTTTTTGACAGACCAAAATGAGGAATCTCTACAGACAGAGAGGACCACATAGCCTAAAAGAAATTTGTAAAATCTTACAAATCATTTGAATTTGCTGTTTCATAGATTTTTTGTATTTGAATAATCAGAAACTTTAATTGCCTCTGGCAGCATGTTATTTGACAGATCAGAACAAAATGGAACTTTTTTTGCTTCCACTGATGGCCAAAAAGTTTCAGAGATAATTCAGAAATTTGAATTGTCTCTATAGATCCTTGTTTGACTGATTAGACAGAAATTAGGCATTTTTCTATAGAACATATCAAATAATGTTCCTGAAAAATTTGCATACAATTCGTTAAGTAGTTTCAGAGAAGATTTTTTTTTTGTATATGACATTTGACAAATCAGAAATTTGAACAGGTCTGAGGCCAGGCCATGCCATGTAGTTTGACCAAATTTCCTTTCAACTTTAAAATTGAAATACATAGTACATTATTTACTAGACGTATCAAACACCACATTTTATAATAATAGTTGGCTTAATCCTAAAATTCCAGCTAGGACAACACACCTCTTCTTCTTTCTTCTGTATTGACGTCCAGGTTTTGGACAACCAAGTATAAACTTGTATTAATTTGTATTAATTTTAGAGTTGCACAATATGTGTAAACATAAATTATATCCTCCAAAAACATTATCCCATGGGATAAAATTGAGCCCTAAAATTATCCCATAGGATTAAATTTTGTGAAATTATGGATCAAATGTAGGTGATATTTTATCCCATATTAAAAAAAATATCTGCCATTGTGGATATAAAAAGTTCATAATACTTTATCCATAAAGATAGAAAATGTCCATGAAATATTATCTCATAGGATAAAATTTCTACGAAATAATATCTTTTATTCTTGATGAAATAAGAGTTTTATTATATACATATATTGATTCATTTTTTAAGGTCTTCTTTCATTTGAATACATTCAAGGTCAATCAAAATGGATGGATATGAATATAAAAATTTAGTGAGCAGAACATTTTATTATATATAGAATCAAAAGATATATTACAAAATTAAAGGAGGTGAGTAATTTGAAAACATATTTTGTACATGTATTTATAAAAATCAGTATCGTAAATTGAATAAAAAAAATCATCAAAGATATATTTGAATTAAGAACTATGTATGATACTGATTACATAATCAATATTGTAATTTGATATTTAAACATAGCATCTACACAGATAAAATATCATTGAAATTATAATTATATCCTATAGCAGGGCTCTACAAGGCGACCAAAACACTTGCAATTTGCGAGTTAATTTTGTAAAATTGTAATTTTTGTAAATAAACATACAAATGTACAAACATTATATGTAATGTCATACTCGTAAGTTCATTAAATTATCATGGCTGCTTAATGGTTTTTTTTATGAAAATGATGTCATCATAGGATTTTTTTTTATCTCCGCAGATAAAATATCAATGAAATTATATCCCATAGGATAGCATTAAAAAATATTATCCGTATTGAAAAAAAATATTATCCTACAGAGGGATAATATTTATTAATGTGAGATAATATTTTTTAGAATATTTTATCCTCATGACAGTCATGGATATAATTTCATTGATATTTTATCTGGGGGGATATAATTTTAGGTAGGAACAAATAAATTGTTACATATGCACCATATTTACACCCACAGTATCGAATAATTAAAAAATTCGGATAAAAGGTAAAAAAACCAATGCGGTTGTATTCAATATCCTATATTTATACAGTTAATGGGTCGCTAAGAAGTTCAGCCAATAAAATCTTAAAAATTTGCATTTTATCACATTGAATTTAACGTTAAAGTACTTGTCAAATATTTGATTTGGGAGAAAATCGTGATCACAGTAATTATTGAACAATGTTATTTAATCTTTTTTTTTTTAAATTTTTAAGAGATAACTTCTTAATGACCCAAGGTTGTTCTGTGATGTTACTTTTGTTTTGTCACACAAGTTTTCATAAACAGGAAACAATAAAACTAAAAAAAGATAATAGGACTGTTTGCGGACCAGCCATGGAAGAGCTTCCGGTTTTTTTTTACATTTTTTACATTTTTACTTTAACATTGAGCTTTCATATTAGTTTTAATTACTTATCAATGTATTTTTGGAGCGCCCTGGGAGACATATTTGTTGTAATATCCTTAACTTTGTTATAGAGGAGATTATTTTAAACTGATTCACTCTATTCATTTGAACAAAATACTTATTAAACTGGTCCTGTTATGTCACAATTATTCAGGTAGAAAGTGGTCTAAATCAACATTTTAAATTACTGGTGGTGTGTGGCTACATGTCCAGAAAGATCATTGGATTATATTTTTATATATTTGTTCGCTAAATATTTGCTTACACAAAAAAATCTTTTGCTGGGTAAAACTCTGAAAATATAATTGCAAAATACAAATGTATGATATATACTATTTGCCTTTCAAGATAGTCATGGATAGTTTCACATCTTAATTCCATTAGCAAAGCACTGGTCGGAACTTCACTTTTGTTCGCAGAATTATTTTCCATCCGATATTATAATAAAAACGTAGATATCAAATTTAGTGCGCACGAAGTGTGTTTCTGGAATAACATTCATCAGGTTCACTCAAAAATCGAGACTAGATTGGAAAGTCAAATAATTTTAAAATGTTTGGGAGCAATAAAACCAAAGGGACTAAACAGGATAACCAACATCGGCTAAGGTTGAAATATGAGTTGTGGATCTGCAGATGGGATCCATGTGGAACATCCAAATCCAATAGTGGAGCGTAAAACGGAATTCCATTGCGTAGAATTTTCCGATATTTTATCCGATTGAATTTACCGTGCTGGCTTAAAATTCTTATTCTATTTGGTGTCAATGTTTCCTTTCAAATAGCCGTGGTAGACCTCGTTTGTGGTGTAATGGTTAGCGTGCTCGTCTCGGGTAAGGTAAGGCTGTGGGTTCGAGCTCCGGTAGGCAGTGTCGTCTTAACGCATGGGCACACTGGGCAGTTGCTCGGGGGCCCTACGAAGATAGGGACACCATGTTAATCTATGTATGTTGTGTACGACATGTTTTTAATGTTTAAACACTGACTTTGTAAGAGTACCAACACAATAAATATATATGTTTAATATTATCGACAATTATATTTTTATTCCTGTGAGTGGTTGTGTTGGTATTCAAAAGCGAGCTATCACATTATACTACATATTTGAGTGAGTGATTGCTATTTAACATTAAATTGGGGGCCGTCGTGGTCGTGATCGTATGGTAGTTGGATTTACAACTTCCTATGCAATCTGTACCTATCACCACTAACGGTGTGAGTTCAAATCCTGTTCAGGCGAAGTGTACTCGATACAACATTATGTGATAACGTTTGTCAGTGACTTGCGACAGGTCGGTGGTTTTCCACGGTTACTCCGGTTTCCACCACCAATATATTTTGACCGCCACGATATAACTGAAATATTGTTGAAAATGGCATTAAACACAATAACACTAACCCTATACTTTAAATTCCATTTACATGCAAAAGCATGAGCAGTGTTAAGCATTTTTATTATGCAAATCTGATTGCGTTTCGGCCAAAAAAAAAAAAGAAGAAAAGCGACATAGTCTGCTTGAGACGGCCATGTAATGTCTGAGGACCGCAAGGTAACCCAGAATACTGTTTGCAAGCATGTCTGATAAATCTTTCATCAGTAGGGAAAACAAAATCTTGTTTTACCCCCATAATCTTGGTAGAATCATGCCCACTCGCTGGCTTTGAAGATAACTTTATTTTCAACGTTACCATAGAACTCACGTCGAAGTCACTAAATAGAAACAAATGAAGATACGACATGGTTAAGGCAGAAGCCGTAATTCGAAGAAAGCCTGACAATACAATGGTCAAAGAAAGATTACAAAAGAACAAACACAATGAACCACAAATCATTACGCAGAAAACTAAAGATTGAGCAACACAAACCCACTAAATACTGGAGTAAACTCGGGGTCCACGGAAGAATTAGCAGTCCCTGGACCACTAGTGGCACTCGTCATGTCCATGGTTTACATTTCCCCCAAAGAATTCTCAATACTTAACCAAACGTCTAAGAATACAACAAAAGTTAACTTTTTTTTTCTAAATTGGACATATTCCATTTAATGCAAATAAATGGCCCTCAATACGTCTTTCCTTTCTTAAGGTTATATCACCTATTCATCAGAAATGAAGGGTCTATTTAGACAAAACCTCACCGTTTCAAATCAATTCTCTCTTAAAAATGATTTGTGATCTTTTTAACTTTTTAATTTTTACCTCCGCAAAATAGTTCTCCAAGAAGTGTGTGTGGGGGGGGGGGTCATTTTTAAGAGAGAATTGATTTGAAATGAGTAATTTATTTTCATCTTTATTGATATTTACATTGATTAAACATTTTTTTTTTACTGTTTCTAACTTTTACAAGAATCTTGTAAAATGGGCGTTGACAGAGATAGAGTCTAGCGTAGCAGGAACGACAACTCTGGATAGACAATGCAGTTTTGGGTGAAGAAAATTTTTCCCTGAAAATTCAATTTGGAATACGGCGGTACCTTTACTAAGCTATTCATGCATGTTTCAAGTTGAAATATGTTCCCAACAACTAGAAATCTGCAAATCCGTGTGCATGTTTATCGTCCTCGCCATTGTTATGGAGACGGTTGTTTTGTTCCGAAGATTGCCGATCATGACCTCGTGAAGAAAAGTTTTGGTCCGATGATTGCCGATCATGACCTCGTGAAGAAAAGATAAACAATCATGGATGCTGAGGTAAGCACGCACACATTCCTGACAATGATTATTGAGGAATCTGTCTGTTTCATGTCGTGTGAACCAATTTTTCTTTTGCAATTATTCTTTTGTGGTACACACGAATATATTTTTTTATTTTTTTTTTCATCAACTGAGCATTGCGCATGAGCGATAATCTCCCCGAAAGAGTTCAAATCTTGGGTCACGCGCATATTCTTTGCATTACTGTACGGGAAAACAGAATTATCTGCTGTCAAATATTTTGCGATTTGCTCTGAAAATCTGCTTTTGAGCGAATATTTAATGTTATGCAGTTTATTTTAGTTATTATTCAGTGACATATTAAGTGAAAATATTTAATCCAAAATTTCCACGATATTTGCCTTTCATATTACTTTAAATAAATATCAAGTTACTCTTCTTGTTTTTGAAATTTTGATGAAAACAAATTAACATATCGAGTGCACCCTTTGACTTTGACAAGTGTTATAATGAACCTTAAGTAAAAGTTGTAAAAATGCATTATTCAACATTCTAACATGACGTCCGCAGTACTCGGGAGGAAAAACACCCAACTGAGCATAATTATTTATGTATTATATTTTCTCATAAAGCACGTGTGTATGATAGAAAAAAACTCCCAAAAATCACATAAATAGATTAGTTTTCGCAATTTAAAATTATTTTATAGGCCGAATCGTGACAATCACAAGTGTCAATTGTCATTGAGAAGTACCTCATGTGCATAGTGTCAACAATAATACAGTCACATCTCCCTTAAAGGGCCCCTCAATATAGCAAATCACTGTCTGTAAAGGGCACCTCAATATAGCAAATCACTGTCTATAAAGGGCACCTCAATATAGCAAATCACTGTCTATAAAGGGCACCTCAATATAGCAAATCACTGTCTATAAAGGGAATTCTCATTTTCCGATTAATGAATAGTGCATATAATTCTAACATGTATTAAAAAACCGATTAAGAATTCAACTAAACGTGTTGTTAAAGAAAAATATGATCAAATTATACTTGAAAAACTTTCAAACTTAGATGAAAATTCAAAGCTTTTTCTTTACAATAAACTTAAAAATGAAATTAAAACTAGAGGATTACTTGTCCACACTGAAAAAATTTAATAGTCGTAAAATCTTAACTAAGTTCCGTATTTTAAGCGACCACAAGTTAGAAATAGAAATTGGTCGGTATAAGAAAGTTCCAAGAGAACAAAGAATTTGCAAAACTTGCAAAGTATTGGATGATGAGAAACATTTTTTCCTGCATTGTCATATTAATTATAATATGCGAAACAGACTGATACAAGAAATTGAAAACTATTATCCTGATTTCAATCAGCTTGACTCAATCGCTAAACTTAAAATTATTTTAAATCCCAGTCAAGATATCTTGTCCAACGTTGTCAACTATATAAAGCAATCTATGGAGTTGCGAAAATAGGGTCCACATTGGTCAGTTATCTGTATATATATATATATATAAATTTAAACTTGATTTGAATTCTTACTGTATGTTGTATGTCTTATGTTGTTGTCAACTTGTCATTATTTGTTGTAATTTGCACAGCCCGTCAGGGTTTCCTGTTTTGCAATAAAGTTATTATTATATAAAGGGCAACGACATGTTCAGGTTCCCTTCAGTGGTCTTTATATACAGGTTTGACTGTAGTATAGACAGGTTTGACTGTATTATATACAGGTTTGACTGTATTATATACAGCTTTGACTGTATTATATACATGTTTGACTGTATTATAAAATGTATTATATACAGGTTTGACTGTATTATAGACAGATTTGACTGTATTATATACAGGTTTGACTGTATTATATAATGTATTATATACAGGTTTGACTGCATTATATACAGGTTTGACTGTATTATAGACAGGTTTGACTGTATTATAGACAGGTTTGACTGTATTATATACAGGTTTGACTGTATTATATACAGGTTTGAGTGTATTATATACAGGTTTGACTGTATTATATACAGGTTTGACTGTATTGTATAGCGGTTTGACTGTATTATATACAGGTTTGACTGTATTATATACAGGTTTGACTGTATTATATACAGGTTTGACTGTATTATAGACAGGTTTTACTGTATTATAGACAGGTTTGACTGTATTATATAATGTATTATATACAGGTTTGACTGTATTATAGACAGGTTTGACTGTATTATATACAGGTTTGACTGTATTATAGACATGTTTGACTGTATTATATACAGGTTTGACTGTATTATAGACAAGTTTGACTGTATTATATAATGTATTATATACAGGTTTGACTGTATTATATACAGGTTTGACTGTATGTGATTGTTAAAAAAACTACATGGAAAATCAATGAGTGCTTTAAACGAAATTATATAATTTTATTCAAAGTCAACTAATTTATTTTTGAATAGAGACATTTAATAAAAGTTCATGAGTACATTGATATCTCCCCCGATTTTACACTAATTAAACATGACCCAGCCATGTTTACATAACAATTAACCTATTCAACCTATGACAACATTTTTTCTTACCTTTTTATACCTATTTTTCAAAATGTTGGCATAGGTTGAATGAACCGACCTGAGTCGTCACACATCTATATAAAAATGAATACAATAAACATGGCTGGGTCATGTTTAATTAGTGTAAAATCGGGGGAGATATCAATGTAC
Organism: Bathymodiolus brooksi; assembly: GCA_963680875.1. Taxonomy (NCBI): domain Eukaryota; kingdom Metazoa; phylum Mollusca; class Bivalvia; order Mytilida; family Modiolidae; genus Bathymodiolus; species Bathymodiolus brooksi. Next base: position 86,467,549 of record OY804588.1, on the reverse strand, counting down.
TCATGAACTTTTATTAAATGTAGAGTGAATAACAAAATTAATCAGTATATCAGCACATATACAATGTATATGAATACCAATCTTTATGAAAATAAATCAGGAGATAATGAGCACATGTATTTTATTATCAAACTTTATGAAAATAAACCTGACATTATAAACACATATATTTTAATATCAAACTTTATGAAAATAAATAAGGACATTATTGTAACTTAGGTAATGACTCCCACTGGACTCTTACTGAGTTCCCATATATACCCTTTGTTAGCTTGGTCAACTCCTTAAAGTAGTGATAATTTTTCATTAATTACTATTATATAATCAAATATTATCTAAAATCACATCAATGTGAAAATGACTGATCTTATGAATAATAAGCTTGGAGTGAGCAATTAAAAAATACTCTGATAATTCTAAATTTATAAATAAATATTGTTCTAAAATTTAGATTGTGAGAACATTATTTAATTACATAAGTATCATATAATATTTTAAAATTAAGACTTTTAAAAGATTGTTTATTTAAATTATTCAAAAATTTTAGATTTTCGTCTTTTTTATTTACAGATTTTTGTTTAATTTTAACAGACTTATTATTTTATATATAAATTTTACAAAACTTTTTTGGTTAATTTAACAGAATTATTATTCTATATTCAAATTTTTACAAAACTTAATATTTTCATATTTTTTCCAGTTAACAATCACTTATTTTTCTACAAGAATTATTCGTATCTTATAAATTTAGATTTTTTTATATAAATATCCAAAACTTTTTTGTTAAATGTTAACAGACATATTCTTTTATTTTTAGATTAAAAAAAACCTAATTTCTTTATAAATTTCACTTTTGAGACCTGCATTTCCAAATTTACTTACCTGTAACTATCATTAATTGTTATATAAACACCTGTAATAAAATGTTTGAATATGATATTTCAAAATGTTGGCATAGGTTGAAGACACCCTCAGTTCTTATTTACATAAATTGCTAACTTGTATTAGCTATGACCTCTCCTAGCCAGAAAATACTTTTATCCTGCAATCAGTACATTTTCTATACAAATATGCTATACGAATACATTTTTGCTTTATTCGTACAATACGAATAAACTTTTCAGCCTACGAATAAACTTTCCTGGTACCCTGTAGCTATGTACAGCGGAGGGCGCAGACAAGTATGAAACTGGTACTAATGTAACGCGGACCACGAAGAAGACACCCTTGACAACATTTATGAAAGGCGAGGAATGACGCTTGTTTCTGTCCTTTTTGTCTAAATCTAACAAGTTTTCCGACTTTTTGACATTGCAATATAAACACAAAATACGTACATTGTCGTTAAATATAAAATTCATTTGTACTCTCTGCGAAACAGGCCTGAAAAGCTCGCCTAAAGCCCGGTATACACGATACAAGTTTTGCATCCAAGTCTCCATTCAAGTTTTTTGATCGTGTATACCATACAAGAAACTTGAATCAAAAAACTTGAACGGACTTGGATGGAATAGAAATGCATCCTATTTTACTTTCAACTTGGATGGAACTTGGATGGAGATTGACCAATCAGAAGACAGATTTCCTTATCAGCATCAATTTGTGAATGTAAATAATAACAACTACACGTGTTAACTTGTGCAAAGATGGCGGGAAAAGAGGAAACTCCAAAATGCAGGAAAAATACAGTCACATGGACTAATGACATGATTGAAGAGCTAATAGACTTCATAGAAATACATCCCGTCGTCGCCTTCGAAGCCATTTACGAGCCCATGTTGACCTCTTTTTGGAGCTTAATCTCCTTCGCAGTACAATTGTACATAATAATGCAATACAAAGGGCAGCACCCTCCTCTCCTCCCAAAAATGACATCTTGTTTGTTGTATCTCCCGCCAAAATTTGTGTGTATTCATCAAAATTTCTTGCATCGTGTATACACAAACTTGAATTCAAGTTTTCTTGATCCAAGTTTTCTTGAATGGAGACTTGGATGCAAAACTTGTATCGTGTATACCGGGCTTAAGGCTCGCTATTCTGCCTGTTTCTAAAGCTCGTACAAATAAATTTTATATTTACCGACAATGTACGTATATTGTATATTTCATGTGGAACAACATCAAGTTAGATCTATATTTTTGCAGGAAAAATCGGTATTTTTTCAAATCAGACCAAAATTTCTCGCTGAATACTTCAGGATCAGATTATTATTTTTTGTATCTTTCATGTCAATGTATCCTTTTCTAAGGAAGGGGTAGTTTGGGCAGCCCATAATACTAGCTTAACACTGCCACTTTTTATTGAAGTGCCTGTCCCAAGCCAGGAAAGTGATGAGCGGTCATGTATTTGTGTGTTAAGAGTATCGATTTTGCATCCTTCTGCGATTTTACTATTGAATTTTTGAACCTTTAATAATAAAAATTTGTTTATTATCTTTAGTAAGACCCAAGCTAAATATGCATTTTCCAATAACAAATATTTATAGTTTAGTATAGTATTAATTTATTTGTTGAGGGGTTTGGGGATGGGTTTATGGTGTTTAACGCCACTTTCAACAATATTTCATTTATTTATTGATAGCAAGTCACAACATACATAGATTAGCATGGTGCCCCTGCGTTAAGACGGCACTGAGTCCCCTCCTAAACGTTAAATGGACGTTCTTTTAATGAACTACACAGGTTTGACATAAATAATTTTCACTATTTTTACAACACCAAAAGTACACAACCACAACCCTTGAAATCCATTGATGCAAATATAGGAGGTATTTAAATATAACCGTTTCCTCCTGATAGATGGTGCCTGTTATGACACGTTACCTATTACAAATAATCTGATTATCGATCACACAAATGTATTGATTTTAACGTTCAATGCTCTCTCGATTTAAATGTATATGTAGCTTCACTGATAAGATTGCCTTTCATATTTCCGATTGGTTTTCAAAAGATTTTTGACATTTATCTGAGAATTACGGTAAGCCATTAGAAACAAGATAGGTGTATTTTTCTTGCTGTGTCACGTGTAATATTTGAAAACAATCTGATTTGGAATTGGGTCGATTATTGGAATAGAAAACACGAGGTAAGTTTATATGGACTAAATCTATAATCATTTTACAATTTTAATTTCGAAATTTATTGCATTGAAAACGAGAGCGGAATTCACCGCTCGTAATGGGAAAAAAATATAGTAATATAATATAATAATACGCCTATTGTCACTTCTATTTTTTAATTACCACAATTCACAAAAATTAATTGTAGATCTATAATTTCAATTTCTTTTAGAAAAATATATTTGAATACACAATTCAATTCTTTATTTCTCAAACAGCCAATGCACAATACTGGTAGTACCAGTCTGGTATAGAGAAAACAGTAATAATAAATTATTTACAATATACAAATTGTATAATTATGAAGGCTACAAAGTTAAGATTATTTTTTTTACAAAACCGGTTTTCGTTTAATTGATGAAACTGACTGGAGGATGGGGAAATATAACAACATATTATTTAAAACAAAATCTTAAATCAGGTTTGACGCTGTTTTATATCCACACATTAAAGGGTGGCTTAAAACGAGAATCTGCCATAACCACCACCTCCCCCTTATTTTCGTTTGTCGTGCTATTTTTTTTTATTTTATATACAACAAATAAAAGTACTGAAGCTATTTGAACAACATTGTGTCAGAACATCAATTTGATAATTTCCTTTCCTGTTATATTTGCTGGACCAATTAATTGCGATCTTAGACCCTGTTCACACTAAGTGTATTTAGATTGATCGCGATCGCTTCGAGATCGATTTCAATGTTCTAATTTGAGACCTATAAAATATATGGTTTAAATTAGATCGCTCTAAACTAGAGCGCTTCACAGTTAGATGAGAACAACTAAATCGATTCGAGATCGGTTCAAAACGTGTTCATGCGTTGAATAAAAAGTCTGTAGATCCTCCTTTGAAGCAGTCTTCTGGTCATAAAGTCAACTATCATTGCATTTTTAATGCAAATAAGCATAAACAACACTCTGTTTGCAAGATCAGCCATGATTATATCCAAGCAACAGTCTGCTGATGGCACGTGCCCGGAAGACAACAGAAAATTGAATCGATTCGAGATCGAATCAGATGAGCAGTGTGAACAGTGGTTATTACCGGAAACGATTGCAATCGGTTCGAGATCGATCCAATCTGAACACAAAGCGGTTTCAAACTGAATCGAACTAACCTAAACCGACCGCAATCGATCTATATGTGAACACGGTCTTTCTTGCAAATTTTTTTTAATTTTTTTTTAGAATTGTATTGCAAGGCTTCAATTCTATGCGGAAATTATTATTCATTTAACCATTCACCAAATATTTGAAAGTTTGTCAGTGGTTTTCTCCGGGTACTCCAGTTTCCTCCATCAACAAAACTAACCGCCACGATATAAGAGAAATATTGTTGAAAGTGGCGTTAAACACCAAAAAAAAACCCATAACCAAACCAAATCTAATATTTGTTGAAATTACCTTTTTTTCTAAAATAATAAATAATATGGAGTATAATCGTACTAACACATCTGTTCATGTGCAGTGCCGGATTTATGACAAATGAGGAACTGTGCTAGTTAAGTTATGAGGCCCCTTACTTGGGCCCTGAAGGAGGTAGACCCGGTAGTAGGCCTACACAGGCAGTCCGGCATACATGCTCAGGAAATTTTAAAATTTAAAATTGCAGCACATAAGCAAAAATTCCGTCGTAATTTTTTTTTGGAAAGGAAGATGCCCCCCCCCCCCCCCCCCACCCCTAGCCAACGGGACCCTGTGATTAAGCACACCTAAGCACAATGGTAAATCCGACACTGTTCATGTGGAAGCATGTTATTCTCACAGTTTATTATTGTTTAAAAAAAAATATATATATATTGAGTACACGATTCACTGACGGCCATGATTACCCAAACGAAACGCCATGTCTTCCTATCAATAGAATCATTTGAGTACACGATTCACTGACGGCCATGATTACCCAAACGAAACGACATGCCTTCCTATTAATAGAATCATTTGAGTACACGATTCACTGACGGCCATGAATACCCAAACGAAACGACATGCCTTTCTATTAATAGAATCATTAAATCATTTGACATACTGCAGACAACCACTTCCTTTAGAGCTATGGTTGTCTTTTAGACTCGTACACCCGGGAACTAAATCATTCAGCGGAACCGAAAAATAATGTTATAATCCAAATCATGACTATTAAATGGTGATACACACAAAAGCTTGATAAAATCGATAGAATAAGTAGATCTCGTACATTTTTGTGTTTATGTTTACCTAAGTAATTATCAGATTCTAGGGTATTTAAAAAATCCAATACTGGTTGAAAATATCAGCATAACAATTTCATTGTTTAATTATTGAAATTCTATTTAAAATTATTTTCAAACCTTTTATCTGTTTCACATTTTCTGTTTCTGTTCTGCATACTAGTTAGTCCATACCGACGACATATCGGAAAAGGCACAGTATAGGAACCTGTGTGCCTGAAATCTCTTATTGACGTGCTCATCTGTGGAATTCGACATCTCACGCTTTCACGGCAGGTAAGTTTTTCTATGTTTTCATTAAAGTCTAATAACCTGTATGTCCAAAAACTTGACAGAATGCGTATGATTGATTGATGCTGCAAGGACTGCATCTTTATTTTGTTAATGTATTAGCCCTATAGCGTCATATTTATCATTTTAACAGGTTCTTTTGAACAAGGATACAATAAAATTGTCCCGTTTGACCCTTTATCGTTGAATAATATTCCCGATACTTGTGTTGGTAATGTCAATAGATGTGAACACAGTTTATGCAAAATTACCGATATGAATACCACAGCATTGCCAAATAAATAGACATTTTAAAATATATTCAATGTAAGCTGTTTGACGTCGTCCAATTTGACAACTGTAAGGCTGTTTACAGTGTCGTCTGAAGACTGTTTGACGTGCCAAAAGGTACTGTTTAGAAGTATTTGGTGCTTTATTCATACTTTTATGATTCACTAATGAAGGCAATGCACTATAATTACAAGCAATTTTTTTAAGATCGTCAAATATAAGTAACGCTACCTGGCATCGAATTATATATTAAATGCTCAGTAAATTGCAAAGGAAGTCAAATAGCTGGATCATGTTGGCTTTGGGTAATCTTGCTAAAACGCAGAAATCCAAACTTTAAAGCACTGACAATGACATATATTATGCTACAGCAGTTTCAGATGTCGTATAACTGCTAATTTTCATTTACTGCAAATACCAAGTATATCACATTCAAGGCAGGCATTGCTTCCTTATGCCGTAGTATACCTGATGAATCTAAGAATTCCGCCTAAACCGGCGATAAAGGTCATCTTGAAACTGAAATTGGCTCGAGCGTATGCTCCATGTTAAAGCCTTGCTTTAGCTTAAAATGAAGTCGTTTCTTTTCATTAATTTGATTAAAAATAGTTCATTTCCTTACCTGAATTGATCTCATGTATTTTCCACCTAATGCAGCTGTAATGAGTAGACCATTTGAATTTCGGGGAAGGAGGTTAGCTTGGGAGATCTAGAGAGATCACATTATCTTTTTAATTCGTTCGCCACTATTTTTTTCTGCCAAAGCAGAGGAAATTTAACCTTTTTCATACAATTCATAATATGAGCGCGGATTGAAGAAATTTAAGGTTTCTATAGTGCTAGAATAAAATCATGTGTATTTATTTTCACAAATATTAAGATAATCATATTTATTTGAAAAAAATCAATTATAGTTTCCGTATCCAAAGAATTATGTCTTGGTAGTTTACGGAAAGCTAGTGTTGTCTACATTATGGTAAACTGAGGATCGATATTTACTGCCGATATTATATTTCTCTTCAGTTTTCCAATTTAAATCGATGTAATTAGTCATGCGCCTCATTTAAAGAGAAATTATTTCCCATGTAGTAAAAAAAAAAGAACTATTAAAAGTCAAAGCAACCATGTATACAACGACTTTTTTTACTACAAGATCTATCCTAACGTTTCCACGGTTGATGCCATCGGAGAAACGACGCAAGACGTAAACTGAAAGATTTAAAACTTCTCATTTTAACTGCGTTTTCTTCTGAATACATAATAATGGAGATAACTGTATTGTTTTTGAAGCTTTGCCGGCATCAGTTTTGATTTGATGGTCGCAAATACCCGTTTACTTGCTCAGCTTACGCGTAGCCAGTAAACTCAATTTGCGATTATCAAATCTACAATTAATGCCAGCGAATCTTCAAATACAATACTGTTATCTCCTAAGTGTTACTAATTCCATTATCAACCCTTACACGCTCTTTTACGAGAGAAACTAGTGGGTTAATTTATACTAGCAATAAAGTTTGGTATAGTTGATACAGAACAGCACTTTGACACTGTATATCATCTAAAGGTTTTGATTTGTAGTTTACTGTTGTATATCCTAAGACACCTTCCTTTTCGCAAAATTTTAATTTTTTAATCTTAAATATTTCTGCATTATGTTTCTCAATGAGGTGGTTGAATATGTCTTTGAATAAATCGAATTTTTCATTGCAATAATAGCATAGGTACCCGCTCTCCATTTTGCTACAAAAGACAAAATATGCCATTAAAAATCAATCTTATATGGATATGGCATCATCACCTAGTACACTGTTTTCTGTTTTGTTTGAAATGTAAGAGTAATAAAGCATAAATGTTAGTCGATTGTTAATAAATACAAATTTAGCACGTCAATCAGGTTACAGACCGTTTTCAAACGCGACGTCAAACAGACTTACACAGCTACAGTAAACAGCCGACAGCACACTCATTTTTTCAATCCAATTTTTTAGTAGGAAAAATCATGTTTTCTTCATCGCTTCTTTGTAAAAAGAATGCCTCTCACATCCAAAACTATCCGTTCAAATACAGTCTAAATTGGAAGCCATTTAGGCATAAAGATTTACCTTTTCTGGCAGTAACAACAAACGTTTGATACTCCATTCTGAATTTGTTGTGTTATTTTATCCAAAGAAACTTGAGCGTCCGTTAGAGTAATGAATCTTACACAGATACATCGTATCTGTCGATAATAAATTCCGAAAAACTTACCCGCTTTGAAAGCGTGGGCAGTCGATTTCCACCGAAACCGTAATGCAGTTTACAGAAGAGCACGCCCCCCCCCCCCCCCCCCCACCTATACTGTGAAAGGGAAGCATATCAAAATATAATTTTAATTCACATCCGTACAGATAAAAAAAGGAGGGGGGCGTGTGCATTCGTTAAAAAACAAGAAAAACTATTTAAGTCAATATTCTTTTATTTAACTGACTATTAAGGTCCGGATTTTGAGTCTGTCGACCCACTGGCCACTGGTCTGTAATTTCATTAGAACTTGGAGTGACACAACGCTGAATTCCAGCAGCACCTGCATATGGAGTATATATCTTTCAGTTGATACGATATTCCAGAGCTTGTGGTTTCTATCAGGATTTTCTTGATAGAGGGTTGCTGCTTACAAGGAAGCTACTGAACCAAGGGTTCCTGTTGCTTCAGTTGAAGTCATCACTTCGAAAGTTTTACGGTCGCCACCATGACTTGGTTGACCGTTATGGAATATCTGTGTCACAAATGACCATGGATATGTTCCACTTGTCGTAAACACTTTCCGGTTCTTTCCTCATTTATTACTTATCATCGGGTTTGTAACTAGATTAACACGACGGGTACCACTAGTGGAACAGGAACTGCTTACCCTTCCGGGGCACCTGAGTTCACCCCCGGTTTTTAGTGTGGTTCGTCTACTCGATCTTTAGTTTTATGTATGTTTTGTGGATCGTTGTTTGTCTTGTCGTTCTTTTTCTTTTGGTCTTGTGTTGTCTTCGATTCCGATTACCCTATTGGTATATTCAAGCTCTTCTTATTTGAGAAACCTTACACTGTTTTATCATGGCGGTCATCTAATTTGCTGCAAAGAGACACATATTTTACAGTTAATTTATTTATATGTACAGATAAATAGTCAACTAAGAAAGACACTCACTGCACATGCATTTCTCGTCTTTCATTATCCCTACTTGTAAGACCAAGGGCCCGTCGTGGTCGTGATCGTATGGTAGTTGGATTTACAACTACCTGTGCAATCAGTGACTATCACTACTAAAGTTGTGAGTTTGAATCCCGCTGATGGTGAGGTGTACTCGATACGACAGTATGTGATAAAGATTGTCAGTGACTCGCGGCAGGTCGGTTGTCTGGTTTTCTCCGGGTACTCCAGTTTCCTCCACTAATAAAACTGACCGCCACGATATAATTAAAATATTGTTGAAAGTGGTGTTTAACTTCATAGCCCTAACCATAACCCAACAATTAGATTGAGCTAACATTGAGACACTCACTGTACACACCTTTATCGTCTTTCATTATCCCTTGTTGTAAGATTCAACAAAGACAACACTCGTTTATTTCCCCTCGCGCGATATCTGCCACTGTCCATCGTTAGGAGACGCTCAGTTGAGACATTCAAGGCATTCTCTATCCAGAGTTGTCGTTCCTGCTACGCTACACAACATGGAGTGTAGCGTAGCAGGAACGACAACTCTGGATAGAGAATGACATTCAAGGCTGTTGTCTTCTCTATCTAATACTAATTTATGAACCCTGTAAGCAGTTTTAGCCTTTATCAATTGTCATGTGCAACCTCTGGCATAATCTTTAACTTGTTGAAGGCGGTCAGTATTTGGTAGAAGTAGTGCATCCTCTGGGATAATCTTTAACTTGTTGAGGGTGGCCAGTATTTGGTAGAAGTAGAACAACCTCTGGCATAATCTTTAATTTGTTGAAGGTGGTCAGTATTTGGTAGAAGTAGTGCATCCTCTGACATAATCTTTAACTTGTTGAAGGCGGTCAGTATTTGGTAGAAGTGAAACAACTTCTGACATAATCTTTAACTTGTTGAAGGCGGTCAGTATTTGGTAGAAGAAGAACAACCTCTGGCATAATCTTTAACTTGTTGAAGGCGGTAAGTATTTGGTAGAAGTACAACAACCTCTGGTATAATCTTTAACTTGTTGAAGGCGGTCAGTATTTGGTAGAAGTACAACAACCTCTGGTATAATCTTTAACTTGTTGAAGGTGGTCAGTATTTGGTAGAAGTAGAACAACCACTGGCATAATCTTTAACTTGTTGAAGGCGGTCAGTATTTGGTAGAAGTAGAACAACCTCTGACATAATCTTTAACTTGTTGAAGGTGGTCAGTATTTGGTAGAAGTAGAACAACCTCTGGCATAATCTTTAACTTGTTGAAGGCGGTCAGTATTTGGTAGAAGTACAACAACCTCTGGTATAATCTTTAACTTGTTGAAGGTGGTCAGTATTTGGTAGAAGTAGAACAACCTCTGGCATAATCTTTAACTTGTTGAAGGCGGTCAGTATTTGGTAGAAGTAGAACAACCTCTGACATAATCTTTAACTTGTTGAAGGCGGTCAGTATTTAGTAGAAGTACAATAACCTCTGGTATAATCTTTAACTTGTTGAATGTGGTCAGTTTTTGGTAGAAGTAGAACAACCTCTGGCATAATCTTTAACTTGTTGAAGGCGGTCAGTATTTGGTAGAAGTAGAACAACCTCTGGTATAATCTTCAACTTGTTGAAGGCGGTCAGTATTTGGTAGAAGTGGAACAACTTCTGACATAATCTTTAACTTGTTGAAGGCGGTCAGTATTTGGTAGAAGTAGAACAACCTCTGGCATAATCTTTAACTTGTTGAAGGCGGTCAGTATTTGATAGAAGTACAATAACCTCTGGTATAATCTTTAACTTGTTGAAGGTGGTCAGTATTTGGTAGAAGTAGAACAACCTCTGGCATAATCTTTAACTTGTTGAAGGCGGTCAGTATTTGGTAGAAGTACAACAACCTCTGGTATAATCTTTAACTTGTTGAAGGTGGTCAGTATTTGGTAGAAGTAGAACAACCTCTGGCATAATCTTTAACTTGTTGAAGGCGGTCAGTATTTGTTAGAAATAGAACAACCTCTGGCATAATCTTTAACTTGTTGAAGCCGGTCAGTATTTGGTAGAAGTGGAACAACTTCTGACATAATCTTTAACTTGTTGAAGGCGATCAGTATTTGGTAGAAGTAGAACAACCTCTGGCATAATCTTTAACTTGTTGAAGGCGGTCAGTATTTGGTAGAAGTACAACAACCTCTGGTATAATCTTTAACTTGTTGAAGGTGGTCAGTATTTGGTAGAAGTAGAACAACCACTGGCATAATCTTTAACTTGTTGAAGGCGGTCAGTATTTGGTAGAAGTAGAACAACCTCTGACATAATCTTTAACTTGTTGAAGGCGGTCAGTATTTGGTAGAAGTACAACAACCTCTGGTATAATCTTTAACTTGTTGAAGGTGGTCAGTATTTGGTAGAAGTAGAACAACCTCTGGTATAATCTTCAACTTGTTGAAGGCGGTCAGTATTTGGTAGAAGTGGAACAACTTCTGACATAATCTTTAACTTGTTGAAGGCGGTCAGTATTTGGTAGAAGTAGAACAACCTCTGGCATAATCTTTAACTTGTTGAAGGCGGTCAGTATTTGATAGAAGTACAATAACCTCTGGTATAATCTTTAACTTGTTGAAGGTGGTCAGTATTTGGTAGAAGTAGAACAACCTCTGGCATAATCTTTAACTTGTTGAAGGCGGTCAGTATTTGGTAGAAGTACAACAACCTCTGGTATAATCTTTAACTTGTTGAAGGTGGTCAGTATTTGGTAGAAGTAGAACAACCTCTGGCATAATCTTTAACTTGTTGAAGGCGGTCAGTATTTGTTAGAAATAGAACAACCTCTGGCATAATCTTTAACTTGTTGAAGGCGGTCAGTATTTGGTAGAAGTGGAACAACTTCTGACATAATCTTTAACTTGTTGAAGGCGATCAGTATTTGGTAGAAGTAGAACAACCTCTGGCATAATCTTTAACTTGTTGAAGGCGGTCAGTATTTGGTAGAAGTACAACAACCTCTGGTATAATCTTTAACTTGTTGAAGGTGGTCAGTATTTGGTAGAAGTAGAACAACCACTGGCATAATCTTTAACTTGTTGAAGGCGGTCAGTATTTGGTAGAAGTAGAACAACCTCTGACATAATCTTTAACTTGTTGAAGGCGGTCAGTATTTGGTAGAAGTACAACAACCTCTGGTATAATCTTTAACTTGTTGAAGGTGGTCAGTATTTGGTAGAAGTACAACAACCTCTGGTATAATCTTTAACTTGTTGAAGGCGGTCAGTATTTGGTAGAAGAAGAACAACCTCTGGCATAATCTTTAACTTGTTGAAGGCGGTCAGTATTTGGTAGAAGTACAATAACCTCTGGTATAATCTTTAACTTGTTGAAGGTGGTCAGTATTTGGTAGAAGTAGAACAACCTCTGGCATAACCTTTACTTGTTGAAGGCGGTCAGTATTTGGTAGAAGTACAACAACCTCTGGTATAATCTTTAACTTGTTGAAGGCGGTCAGTATTTGGTAGGAGTAGAACAACCTCTGGTATAATCTTTAACTTGTTGAAGGTGGTCAGTATTTGGTAGAAGTAGAACAACCTCTGACATAATCTTTAACTTGTTGAAGGCGGTTAGTATTTGGTAGAAGAAGAACAAACTCTGGCATAATCTTTAACCTGTTGAAGGTGGTCAGTATTTGGTAGAAGTAGAACAGCCTCTGGCATAATCTTTATCTTGTTGAAGGCTGTCAGTATTTGGTAGCAGTAGAACAACCTCTGGCATAATCTTTAACTTGTTGAAGGCGGTCAGTATTTGGTAGAAGTACAATAACCTGTGGCATAATCTTTAACTTGTTGAAGGCGGTCAGTATTTGGTAGAAGTAGAACAACCTCTGGCATAATCTTTAACTTGTTGAAGGCGGTCAGTGTTTGGTAGAAGTAGAACAACCTCTGACATAATCTTTAACTTGTTGAAGGCGGTCAGTATTTGGTAGAAGTACAATAACCTCTGGTATAATCTTTAACTTGTTGAAGGCGGTCAGTATTTGGTAGAAGTAGAACAACCTCTGGCATAACCTTTACTTGTTGAAGGTGGTCAGTATTTGGTAGAAGTACAACAACCTCTGGTATAATCTTTAACTTGTTGAAGGTGGTCAGTATTTGGTAGAAGTATAACAACCTCTGTTATAATCTTTAACTTGTTGAAGGCGGTCAGTATTTGGTAGAAGTAGAACAACTTCTGACATAATCTTTAACTTGTTGAAGGCGGTCAGTATTTGGTAGAAGTACAATAACCTCTGGTATAATCTTTAACTTGTTGAAGGCGGTCAGTATTTGGTAGAAGTAGAACAACCTCTGGCATAACCTTTACTTGTTGAAGGCGGTCAGTATTTGGTAGAAGTACAACAACCTCTGGTATAATCTTTAACTTGTTGAAGGTGGTCAGTATTTGGTAGAAGTAGAACAACCTCTGGCATAATCTTTAACTTGTTGAAGGCGGTCAGTATTTGGTAGAAGTAGAACAACCTCTGACATAATCTTTAACTTGTTGAAGGCGGTCAGTATTTAGTAGAAGTACAATAACCTCTGGTATAATCTTTAACTTGTTGAATGTGGTCAGTTTTTGGTAGAAGTAGAACAACCTCTGGCATAATCTTTAACTTGTTGAAGGCGGTCAGTATTTGGTAGAAGTAGAACAACCACTGGTATAATCTTCAACTTGTTGAAGGCGGTCAGTATTTGGTAGAAGTGGAACAACTTCTGACATAATCTTTAACTTGTTGAAGGCGGTCAGTATTTGGTAGAAGTAGAACAACCTCTGGCATAATCTTTAACTTGTTGAAGGCGGTCAGTATTTGATAGAAGTACAATAACCTCTGGTATAATCTTTAACCTGTTGAAGGTGGTCAGTATTTGGTAGAAGTAGAACAACCTCTGGCATAATCTTTAACTTGTTGAAGGCGGTCAGTATTTGGTAGAAGTACAACAACCTCTGGTATAATCTTTAACTTGTTGAAGGTGGTCAGTATTTGGTAGAAGTAGAACAACCTCTGGCATAATCTTTAACTTGTTGAAGGCGGTCAGTATTTGTTAGAAATAGAACAACCTCTGGCATAATCTTTAACTTGTTGAAGCCGGTCAGTATTTGGTAGAAGTGGAACAACTTCTGACATAATCTTTAACTTGTTGAAGGCGGTCAGTATTTGGTAGAAGTAGAACAACCTCTGGCATAACCTTTACTTGTTGAAGGTGGTCAGTATTTGGTAGAAGTACAACAACCTCTGGTATAATCTTTAACTTGTTGAAGGTGGTCAGTATTTGGTAGAAGTATAACAACCTCTGTTATAATCTTTAACTTGTTGAAGGCGGTCAGTATTTGGTAGAAGTAGAACAACTTCTGACATAATCTTTAACTTGTTGAAGGCGGTCAGTATTTGGTAGAAGTACAATAACCTCTGGTATAATCTTTAACTTGTTGAAGGCGGTCAGTATTTGGTAGAAGTAGAACAACCTCTGGCATAACCTTTACTTGTTGAAGGCGGTCAGTATTTGGTAGAAGTACAACAACCTCTGGTATAATCTTTAACTTGTTGAAGGTGGTCAGTATTTGGTAGAAGTAGAACAACCTCTGGCATAATCTTTAACTTGTTGAAGGCGGTCAGTATTTGGTAGAAGTAGAACAACCTCTGACATAATCTTTAACTTGTTGAAGGCGGTCAGTATTTAGTAGAAGTACAATAACCTCTGGTATAATCTTTAACTTGTTGAATGTGGTCAGTTTTTGGTAGAAGTAGAACAACCTCTGGCATAATCTTTAACTTGTTGAAGGCGGTCAGTATTTGGTAGAAGTAGAACAACCTCTGGTATAATCTTCAACTTGTTGAAGGCGGTCAGTATTTGGTAGAAGTGGAACAACTTCTGACATAATCTTTAACTTGTTGAAGGCGGTCAGTATTTGGTAGAAGTAGAACAACCTCTGGCATAATCTTTAACTTGTTGAAGGCGGTCAGTATTTGATAGAAGTACAATAACCTCTGGTATAATCTTTAACTTGTTGAAGGTGGTCAGTATTTGGTAGAAGTAGAACAACCTCTGGCATAATCTTTAACTTGTTGAAGGCGGTCAGTATTTGATAGAAGTACAATAACCTCTGGTATAATCTTTAACTTGTTGAAGGTGGTCAGTATTTGGTAGAAGTAGAACAACCTCTGGCATAATCTTTAACTTGTTGAAGCCGGTCAGTATTTGGTAGAAGTGGAACAACTTCTGACATAATCTTTAACTTGTTGAAGGCGGTCAGTATTTGGTAGAAGTAGAACAACCTCTGGCATAACCTTTACTTGTTGAAGGTGGTCAGTATTTGGTAGAAGTACAACAACCTCTGGTATAATCTTTAACTTGTTGAAGGTGGTCAGTATTTGGTAGAAGTATAACAACCTCTGTTATAATCTTTAACTTGTTGAAGGCGGTCAGTATTTGGTAGAAGTAGAACAACTTCTGACATAATCTTTAACTTGTTGAAGGCGGTCAGTATTTGGTAGAAGTACAATAACCTCTGGTATAATCTTTAACTTGTTGAAGGCGGTCAGTATTTGGTAGAAGTAGAACAACCTCTGGCATAACCTTTACTTGTTGAAGGCGGTCAGTATTTGGTAGAAGTACAACAACCTCTGGTATAATCTTTAACTTGTTGAAGGTGGTCAGTATTTGGTAGAAGTAGAACAACCTCTGGCATAATCTTTAACTTGTTGAAGGCGGTCAGTATTTGGTAGAAGTAGAACAACCTCTGACATAATCTTTAACTTGTTGAAGGCGGTCAGTATTTAGTAGAAGTACAATAACCTCTGGTATAATCTTTAACTTGTTGAATGTGGTCAGTTTTTGGTAGAAGTAGAACAACCTCTGGCATAATCTTTAACTTGTTGAAGGCGGTCAGTATTTGGTAGAAGTAGAACAACCTCTGGTATAATCTTCAACTTGTTGAAGGCGGTCAGTATTTGGTAGAAGTGGAACAACTTCTGACATAATCTTTAACTTGTTGAAGGCGGTCAGTATTTGGTAGAAGTAGAACAACCTCTGGCATAATCTTTAACTTGTTGAAGGCGGTCAGTATTTGATAGAAGTACAATAACCTCTGGTATAATCTTTAACTTGTTGAAGGTGGTCAGTATTTGGTAGAAGTAGAACAACCTCTGGCATAATCTTTAACTTGTTGAAGGCGGTCAGTATTTGGTAGAAGTACAACAACCTCTGGTATAATCTTTAACTTGTTGAAGGTGGTCAGTATTTGGTAGAAGTAGAACAACCTCTGGCATAATCTTTAACTTGTTGAAGGCGGTCAGTATTTGTTAGAAATAGAACAACCTCTGGCATAATCTTTAACTTGTTGAAGCCGGTCAGTATTTGGTAGAAGTGGAACAACTTCTGACATAATCTTTAACTTGTTGAAGGCGATCAGTATTTGGTAGAAGTAGAACAACCTCTGGCATAATCTTTAACTTGTTGAAGGCGGTCAGTATTTGGTAGAAGTACAACAACCTCTGGTATAATCTTTAACTTGTTGAAGGTGGTCAGTATTTGGTAGAAGTAGAACAACCACTGGCATAATCTTTAACTTGTTGAAGGCGGTCAGTATTTGGTAGAAGTAGAACAACCTCTGACATAATCTTTAACTTGTTGAAGGCGGTCAGTATTTGGTAGAAGTACAACAACCTCTGGTATAATCTTTAACTTGTTGAAGGTGGTCAGTATTTGGTAGAAGTAGAACAACCTCTGGTATAATCTTCAACTTGTTGAAGGCGGTCAGTATTTGGTAGAAGTGGAACAACTTCTGACATAATCTTTAACTTGTTGAAGGCGGTCAGTATTTGGTAGAAGTAGAACAACCTCTGGCATAATCTTTAACTTGTTGAAGGCGGTCAGTATTTGATAGAAGTACAATAACCTCTGGTATAATCTTTAACTTGTTGAAGGTGGTCAGTATTTGGTAGAAGTAGAACAACCTCTGGCATAATCTTTAACTTGTTGAAGGCGGTCAGTATTTGGTAGAAGTACAACAACCTCTGGTATAATCTTTAACTTGTTGAAGGTGGTCAGTATTTGGTAGAAGTAGAACAACCTCTGGCATAATCTTTAACTTGTTGAAGGCGGTCAGTATTTGTTAGAAATAGAACAACCTCTGGCATAATCTTTAACTTGTTGAAGGCGGTCAGTATTTGGTAGAAGTGGAACAACTTCTGACATAATCTTTAACTTGTTGAAGGCGATCAGTATTTGGTAGAAGTAGAACAACCTCTGGCATAATCTTTAACTTGTTGAAGGCGGTCAGTATTTGGTAGAAGTACAACAACCTCTGGTATAATCTTTAACTTGTTGAAGGTGGTCAGTATTTGGTAGAAGTAGAACAACCACTGGCATAATCTTTAACTTGTTGAAGGCGGTCAGTATTTGGTAGAAGTAGAACAACCTCTGACATAATCTTTAACTTGTTGAAGGCGGTCAGTATTTGGTAGAAGTACAACAACCTCTGGTATAATCTTTAACTTGTTGAAGGTGGTCAGTATTTGGTAGAAGTACAACAACCTCTGGTATAATCTTTAACTTGTTGAAGGCGGTCAGTATTTGGTAGAAGAAGAACAACCTCTGGCATAATCTTTAACTTGTTGAAGGCGGTCAGTATTTGGTAGAAGTACAATAACCTCTGGTATAATCTTTAACTTGTTGAAGGTGGTCAGTATTTGGTAGAAGTAGAACAACCTCTGGCATAACCTTTACTTGTTGAAGGCGGTCAGTATTTGGTAGAAGTACAACAACCTCTGGTATAATCTTTAACTTGTTGAAGGCGGTCAGTATTTGGTAGGAGTAGAACAACCTCTGGTATAATCTTTAACTTGTTGAAGGTGGTCAGTATTTGGTAGAAGTAGAACAACCTCTGACATAATCTTTAACTTGTTGAAGGCGGTTAGTATTTGGTAGAAGAAGAACAAACTCTGGCATAATCTTTAACCTGTTGAAGGTGGTCAGTATTTGGTAGAAGTAGAACAGCCTCTGGCATAATCTTTATCTTGTTGAAGGCTGTCAGTATTTGGTAGCAGTAGAACAACCTCTGGCATAATCTTTAACTTGTTGAAGGCGGTCAGTATTTGGTAGAAGTACAATAACCTGTGGCATAATCTTTAACTTGTTGAAGGCGGTCAGTATTTGGTAGAAGTAGAACAACCTCTGGCATAATCTTTAACTTGTTGAAGGCGGTCAGTGTTTGGTAGAAGTAGAACAACCTCTGACATAATCTTTAACTTGTTGAAGGCGGTCAGTATTTGGTAGAAGTACAATAACCTCTGGTATAATCTTTAACTTGTTGAAGGCGGTCAGTATTTGGTAGAAGTAGAACAACCTCTGGCATAACCTTTACTTGTTGAAGGTGGTCAGTATTTGGTAGAAGTACAACAACCTCTGGTATAATCTTTAACTTGTTGAAGGTGGTCAGTATTTGGTAGAAGTATAACAACCTCTGTTATAATCTTTAACTTGTTGAAGGCGGTCAGTATTTGGTAGAAGTAGAACAACTTCTGACATAATCTTTAACTTGTTGAAGGCGGTCAGTATTTGGTAGAAGGACAATAACCTCTGGTATAATCTTTAACTTGTTGAAGGCGGTCAGTATTTGGTAGAAGTAGAACAACCTCTGGCATAACCTTTACTTGTTGAAGGCGGTCAGTATTTGGTAGAAGTACAACAACCTCTGGTATAATCTTGAACTTGTTGAAGGTGGTCAGTATTTGGTAGAAGTAGAACAGCCTCTGGCATAATCTTTATCTTGTTGAAGGCTGTCAGTATTTGGTAGCAGTAGAACAACCTCTGGCATAATCTTTAACTTGTTGAAGGCGGTCAGTATTTGGTAGAAGTACAATAACCTGTGGCATAATCTTTAACTTGTTGAAGGCGGTCAGTATTTGGTAGAAGTAGAACAACCTCTGGCATAATCTTTAACTTGTTGAAGGCGGTCAGTATTTGGTAGAAGTACAACAACCTGTGGCATAATCTTTAACTTGTTGAAGGCGGTCAGTACTTGGGAGAAGTAGAAGTAACAGAATTTGTGGTTTTAAAATTAATTTGTAAGATTACAGATATTGTGCCTTTCAAGATTACTTTTTAAAATTAAAAAAGTATTGCAATTTTGGTGAAATTCTGAACAGAAAGTTTAAACGGTGCTAAGCAGTGATGACTGATGGTTTAAAACAATTTCTCCAATATCAATAAAACTACCACCTCTCACTTCGATTCACGGATCTGATTACAGTATTGGTATCGTCAAACTCTTCTTATAGGCAATTCTTGTTTCTGGTTGGTCGATTTCTAAACATCTTCTCCTCTGAAACTGCACAGCCAAAATGAACCGAAACTTGACAGGAAGCATCTATTGAAGGTCCACTACTAAGAATGCCCATTTCGTCCCGATCCGTTAACAAACATGACCGCCAAACACAATTCTTGTTTCCAATTAGTCGATTTCTAAAACTCTTCCCTGACACCGCCTGGCCAAATGAACCGAAACTTGGTAGGAAACATCTTTGGAAGATCCTCTAGGAAGATTGCCCATTTCGTCCCGATCCGTTAACAAACATGGCCGCCATAGGCAATTTTGTTTTCTTGTTGATCGATTTCTACAAATATTCTTCCCTGAAACCTCTTGGCCAAATGACACCCCTCTCCCCTAAGACGCACACTTTCGGTTGTCCACTTATTGACCAAAATTTCACTTATATGGGGGTTGGCATGTCTGCTATTGGCACAGACATTATAACATCCTTGTGCTACATAAGAAGTTGTTTGTAAACCTCCTATTCATAAATATTCATGATATTGATCATACGTTATTCTAATATGACGTCCTTTAAACGCTTTGAGTCCAAACCCGTGGTAAAAATAATATATACCTACACCCATTGTAATTTATGACGTCATCGACAATTTATAACGATATTTTACCAATTTTTACATATTGGAATCGAAATAATTCATGGAAGCCATATGTATATATTGTTTTTACCACGGGTAGGCCTTTATGTCAGCTTCTTACCCCTCGCTAACGCTCGGGGTAAAACTTCGTGACATAAAGGCCCACCGGCCATGGTATAAACAATATATACATATGGCTTCCATGAATTATTTCTTAAACAACAATCAGCCAATCATAGTTAAGTTCAGAGATGGTGTCATGTATTGGCACAGTACTCTATGAATAAATCTATTGATCAAGATTTAAAAATAATAATAGTATTAAATGTATATTTAGAATATTTATAGCATACATATTCAGTCACACCACAAGAAAATTCGTGTACAAAAAGAATTAAACACGGTGTAAAAAGCCATTCATTACTGGTACAAATCAAAAACTAGAACGAAAGATTAGGATTAATATTACTTATTATTAATACTGTAGATATGTTACACAAACAAACCATTGAAACATTTAACTTCTCTATACCTTTTTGTAACTTGTAATGGTTTATGATATAAACGACTTATAGCAATACAATAAATCATTTAAAGTGTAATAAAAGAATGTCGGCTCGCTAGCTAACCAAAGGTTCGAGAATAGCATTTTTTCCTTGAAGTTAGTAGGTATATGTAATCTTTATGATGCTTTTATCTATTTCCATGATTTGTTGGCAGAAGCTTGTTTTATTGATTGGTTTATGGTGTTTAACGCCACTTTCAACAATATTTCAGTTATATCGTGGTGGTCAGTTTTATTGGTGGAGGAAACCGGAGTACCCGAAGAAAACCACCGACCTGTTGCAAGTCATTGACAAACTTTATCACACAATGTTGTATCGAGTACACCTCGCCATATTGACAACGTACATGTATGCGTGGCGTACAAAACATCACGATTGGAATATCGTTCTATCAAAGCAAAAACACTGTAAAATTTATTCACCCGGTATTTAGAAGAATACTGACGCTCTATGCAAGAACAAAACAGAGTGAATATAGTCGATTTATATAATTTATGTATAGTAAAAAACAAAATTCGTACTGGACATAATAGTTGAAAATTTAGATGCTTGGTGGTATAAACATATCTTTTTAGTAGTTCGCTCACATGAAGGATGAAAATGGGGAATGTCAAAATGGTGATGATAAACGTATGTGTTGATTCAAACGGAGTGCACTCAGCGCTCTAAAATCGTCTGCCATCATTTGATGTAAAATTAGACAATATACATGTACTATATTCTTTATAACCATGTATATTGTCTAAAAATTAATTTCTAGGAGCGTATACAGGAATTTACCTTCTCCCCACAGGCGCTGCCATGGATCCGATCATGACAGTTCTCGAAATGAAAATTTGAATTTGCTGGTCCGAATCAAATTCCAGAATTCATTTTATACGCTGATGAAGCTTGTCGGTCAAGCGAAATATCCGTCGATTTAATTATAATTATAGTCTTTTTGTAGTTATTTTTGTTACATTTTAACATCTTTTTTTGATATCTTTGTGCTAACATTTTAGACGTTTATATACTAGTATATATATATATATATATATATCAACTGAATAATTTACTGGTCCGCACAATGCTTAACTTGTCTTGGGCCGGAGGGCCGATAATCATCGCGAGGACTGTGCTGACCTTGAACTCACCGTGTACAAGAGGTATCGAGTCCGTTCGCCCTAATTACACATTCGCCCTGGGTCCGGTTCGCCTTAATAGTGCGCTCCCTCTAGTGATGTGAATTGGTTTATGCCACCAACCAACTGATTATCGATTATAATCGATCATCGGAACACCACTAGCTCCCTCTAATATAAAATCCTGCTTCGGCGCATGTTAGTGTTTGTTGGTTGCTTAACAACATTTATACAAGTATTTCACGACGAGATACTGTAGAATTTATAGGTAAAAATTCTCATTAAGCGTTGCTTTTATTCATATGTTTACAGAAACTGGTGAAAATGTTAGAATGGCTGAATGAGAAAATTAACAGTTTTCAACCGAACTTCGTCAGACAGGAGGATCTGCAAAAACTACCTCATGATGGTTATATTCCAAAACTTTCCGACATAGTGATTCCGTCTGTTGTCATAGCAACGATTCTTGTAATATTAAGGCATCTTCTAGATAGGTAAGTTGTTGAATAATTTAGATATTTCTTAAAATGCATTTGTTAAATTTTACTTTCGAAGATAATGAATAAGAACTACATTTGTATGTCTTCTCTACCAGGCTTGAATTTTTATCCTATAGAAATTATTGTTGTGTTATCACCGTGTCTATTACCGTACACCGGATATTGATGGTGGTTATTGGTGTTTTATCGTATTTAGTAATTTATTAGCTATATTACGACTACCAGTCCTAATGGGGGAGATTATCCAATCGTAACTACTCGGCCATTCTCGCTACCCTGCAAATAACCTCGTACGTACATAGTAGAAATTCTTCTTAAATTGTTTGCCGGAAGTTAAGTTAAGTTAAGCCGCACAAAAATATAGTCCACGAAAATCCAATATGGAATACATACTAAGTAAAATCTAATCATGCAAAACTAATTAAAACTTTAATTGAAATATAGAAAATTGCTTAAAATATAACTTTATCAAACTTTCATATAACTGACATGTGAAAAGAAGTGCGATTTATGCGCCTAATGCATACGAGGTTATTTGCAGGGTAGCGAGAATGGCCGAGTGGTTACGATTGGGAGATTATCAGCATGTATCCCCGTACACCGGTGTTGTCATCGTGTTTCTTCGTACACCGGATATTGGTGGTGGTTATTGGTTTTTATCGAATTTAGTAATTTATCAGCTATATTACGACTACCAGCCATAATGTTATCACAGTGTATGCCTGTACACCGGATGTTGATGATGGTTATTGCTTTTTATCATACTAAGTAATTTATCAGCTATATTACGAGTACCAGCCTTAATGTGAAAGGTTATCACCGTGTATCCCCGTGCACCGGATATTGATGGTTATTGGGGTTTATCGGATTTAGTAATTTATCAGCGACCCATATTACGAGTACCAGCCCTAATGTGGGAGGTTATCACCGTGCATCCCCTTACACCGGATATTGATGATTTGTATTGGTGTTTATCCTATTTATTAATTTATCAGCTATATAAGAACTATCAGCCCTAATGGGGGAGGAAAACCTGGACTGTTAGAATGACAAGTGAAACCACCACCCATTGGTAGGTTTCATGAAACCTTAACTTTTGATGTGAGTATAAACAAATTATACCCATAGACGTTTGGTCCAAGATTTGGAAATAAAGATAAAATTTTGAATCTCAAAAACGTCAAATGACGAATACTATTAATTCAATAAGATAACTATCATTTATTTCTTTGGAGTAATGAAATGTGTTTCAGAACATTTTTTGTTTTGAAAAAAACATAAGTTTATTTCTTAGTGTGTTTAAAAATAATCTTTAATAATAGTTCAGTTTCAAGGCAAATAAAACCAACCGATGATTTTGTTTGATCTAAAACAGGTATGTTGTGACACCATTTGGAGCTTACTTTAATTTAGTAGAAAAAATATCAAAAGATCAAGTTATTCTACACCCATTATTAGAGGCTGAATACAACAAGTGTAAAAATCCAACTACAGCAATTATAACGGTAAGATTATTTAATTAGAACCAGTCCTCACGATGGGCACCGGTCCCGTCCCAAAACCAGCAAAACTTTGACGGACCAGTAAATTTTAAAGTTTTTTTTAGAACTATATATACAAACAAATTCAAGAATTTGATTTGTACCAGTAAAGTCAAATGTTGATTTCAAGGACTGTAGAACTACAAATAATGGGGTTCGTGTTGCTCGATCTTTAGTTTTCGGTATAGTGTTTTGTAAGTCATTGTTTGTTCTTTAGTTCTGTTTCTTTAGGCCATTGCATTGTCTTCTCCTTCTTTCATGTACAACTTTTTATTACCCCTTTGATATTTTCAGTCTTCTCCTTAAACTTTTTATTGTGGTTTCGTTGTCCAAGTTAAATTTTATATATGTACATAAAACCCTTTACATAACCTCTTTGGAAGTTTCTCCCTTCAGGACTTGTATCAACAGATGTTTATTTCATTATTCCAAGGCCTCTGGAAATTTGAAACAAGAATGAAATTGATTGCGTAATTAACATTAGATCAAACAGATTGCATTGCTATTAAAGGAAAAGGTCATGGTCTTAGCAAGTTAGCCTGAAAATTTAAATGACAGTAAATAAAAGACATTTGTTTTAATGAATGTTAAAAATAGTATACCGTAAGGTAGAATTTGGTGATTGAAGTTGCCTGTAGTACCAAATAATAGGGATCGCCATTTTTCAAAACTCTTCTTATGTCTTATGCTGCATGTGCTATTTCCAAATATGCTTTGTGTATTGTGTGTTTTACGCTCCATGTGAAGTTAACCAAAATTAATTTTTCTGGGTGTGTGCGACAGTTTGGATGCGTTTACCTTGTATGACCAAACGTGCATGGGATCTACACGTCCACACTATCTAATTTTCTGTTTGGATAATATAAGTATCTATACGATACTTACAATTTATTAAACAACTTCACATGTAGTTATCTTTGTCCATTATATCCTTCTTAAACATGTATGTCTTTTACCATGTCTGTATCTGTATATGATTGTTTTGTTATACTTTTGCTGTTTTGTTTTAAAATATCAGTCGATCAAAGAGCTCCTCAGAGCTCATGTTTGTCATGTTGATTTGTATATACTTTTGCCGACTTTAAATAAAATTTACTTACTTACTTACTTCAATGTGGAGGAGACAAAAGGCATAATCCATTCTCGGATTTATCCTGCCCGTGACGTCGTACAATCGGTATGGTATAATATATCAGCATTGATCAGGTGCAATTTTATCATTAAAAATTATGTAAATCGTAAAATAACGTCGTATATTTATCTTTTGATTTTTACAATATCATTATGACTTCATGTCAAGCATTTTATTGCACTAACGAAAAGGGAAAGTGTGAGAAGAATTTTTTTTTGTAATTACCGGTCAGGACTATCCTTGTCAACACATCGACCAGTGACCACGAAAAACACGGGAAAGTACGACAGTATTGGCGACAAAAAAAGAAAAAAAACATGTGTACGCATAAAACGAGTTAAAACTGACAGTTATTTAACCTACAGATATTTACGTAAAAAGATGAAATTATACGTTATAGATACCATCCCCCAACTACAAATAAACTCATTTGTTTTATGAAAATATAACAATGGGATGGGAATATTAAGAAAAAAAATTTAGAACGGTATACAATTGTAAACATTGTATTGCAGTTGATCTGATATTAAAACATAACCAAAAGGGCACGATGTTGGGAAGAGTCAGATAGACTATTTATTCAACTAACATGATCCGTCCATGTGACGTCACATGAAGAGGTGTCATGGCCGCTTACACTACAACAGGAAATTCCAAATATTCATATTTTTAATTGGGCATATTAATGTTAATAAAGGTGTTTTTTGTTTAATAATTAGTTATTTACAAATAAAAAGTTACAATGTATTGAATTATAACAATTGTTCAATTGACTGGCCTTTTCCTCTAATACAAATTGATAACAGGATCAAACACAAGTCTATTGTACTAGTTATAGGGCCATCGTGATGGTAGTTGATTTTACAACCACAATGTGTACCTGTGCAATCAGTGCCTATCACCAATAAAGTTGTGATTTCGAACCCAGCTCATGGCGAGGTGTACTTCATACAACATTACGTGATAAAGTTTGTAAGTGACTTGCGGCAGGTGGGTGTTTTTCTCCGGGTACTCCCGGGTACTCACCAATAAAATTGAATGCCACGATAGAACTGAAATATTGTTGAAAGTGGCGTTAAACACCATAAACCTAAACATAAACATTGTACTATGAAATGGGTTGAGTAGAATCACCGCTGTTTATCATCACCCGTCAGCAAATTGTAAGCTTCATTTAGACAACAGACTAAGTAGGGAAGGAAAGCACAGATAAATATACATCTAACTGGCCGGTGAAAATACTGCCTTGTGAGGATTCAGGAAACGATAACACTGAAGGTAGGTATGGGCGATGTCCACTCGCTGATACCATGCAGTAAAGTATATACATGTACACTACAAAAAAGTTACTACATGTGGTTTTCTATTTTTGGCTGTCTATTTAGGCCTTTTGGTTTTCTTGGGGTGCAAGACAAATCGGCACTGAGACAAATCGGCACCTGGACAAATCGGCACTTAGACTAATCGGCACTCAATAATATAGACAAATCGGCACTTGGCTCGACAGATCGGCACTGATTATAAAAATAAAGTTTATTACAAATAATAGATAAAAATATTTTAAAATACAACAATACGTTGCATCGTTCGTTTTCGTTTTCGTTTTCAGGTAATTTCCTCCATAAGCTGGAGCACTCCAATTTCCATTGGATAAAAGCACAATGATTTCAAAAAGACGTAAAATAGTTCAATATATCACAAAAGTTCATTTTCTGACCTTATAAAAGCGTCTGATGGCTACAGTGACGTTACGCGCGATGTTGGTGACACTTTACGTTACACATAATTAACGTTGAAAAGAACGTTTCGCGTCTTCTTTTTCATTTTTCTTCTTCCTTATTTGTGTTTACATACCGTGGGTTTGGTTAGGAAGGAGGTGGTGTGGGTGTGTTTTATTTGTGTTTACATACCGTGGGTTTGGTTAGGATGGAGGTGGTGTGGGTGTGTTTTATTTGTGTTTACATACCGTGGGTTTGGTTAGGATGGAGGTGGTGTGGGTGTGTTTTATTTGTGTTTACATACCGTGGGTTTGGTTAGGATGGAGGTGGTGTGGGTGTGTTTTATTTGTGTTTACATACCGTGGGTTTGGTTAGGATGGAGGTGGTGTGGGTGTGTTTTGATGTATTGTTCTTCATTTCGAAATTTCACTTTTTGTTTTTATTGATTTTTATTTTGTTTGTTTCAATGTTTGTTTGTTTACTTATTTGTTTTGTTGTTTTATTTCGTTTTCATTCCATTTTTTGTATTTATTTATTGTTTATGTTATGTGACTGTACTTTATCAATTTTTCTTTGAAAGTATGTGTTGCTCTAAAATGAGATTATCATATTCTGTTTGTTTATTGATTGATTGTATACGTTGTATTCTTGAAAATTTATCGTAATATCGTATGCATAATCCAGTGAAATTATAATTAAAATAATTCAGTTCACATTTAATTTTCATGTAAATCAATTGCAGACAAAATATCAAGGTGATTATTCTCAGTCAATTGAAGTAAATCAGTATATATATCAACTAGAAGAATATGTTTAACCGATAAAAATAGGACACATTTTTCACCAGTCTGTAATTTAAAATATTATTGTTAATCTTTTCAAAGTAATATCCCTTGACAACTTTTGTTCCTCTTTCGTGTGTAACGCCCCACCCATCTTTGATTTTCCGTTTTAAAATGTCCGGTGCGGATACTGCTTTAAGTAAGTAATAGTCGGCATTTTTGTCATCGGTGAACAGAGCCAATATTGTATCTTTTTCAATTAGAGTCAAAGGTCAAAGTCAGGCTCCTCATTTTCTTCATCATCTGTTTCACCTATTTGCTGTTCTTTTTGCATTAAATGTTTTCTTGATATTCCCGCTTGCGGATTTATACAATCAGCATATTGTCCTTCAGAACAATATACACATGTATAACAGCTTAATTCCCGATTTTGTTTGTTTTATGTTTCGCTTTTTTTTTATTGTTGTTTATTTATCTATTTGTTTTCATTTTAATAGAAAACTTCCCTTTGAAAAATATAACAAGATTTTATGTGGCGCGACGTTATTTTGTCGTTGATAAGAAAAAAACGTTCACTGGACAAATTGGGTAACGTTCTACAATTTTACGTAGAAATCATAATTTTTATCCGAAATGAAGTTTGTTAAGTTCATTCTCTGCCACTGAAAATGAACATTTGTGTTATTTGGATTTGGCACGAAAATTATGAGCGAAAAATATAGTTTTGAATGTGTAAAGTTTTATACTTCGTGATTTTTTTACGTCAAGTTGCAACTGGACATTTTGTTGACCTTACTCCTTTAGAAATATTTTTTTACTTTCTTTAAAAAAAACATTCTTGAAAAGATTTTTTCGTTTTTAAAGATAATAACATTTGATATGTATACTTTTTTTGTGAAAAGTTTGTAAAACGTAGCTGAAATAAAGCTTGTGTTTTGGCATGCAGATGTTTTTCCTTCAGCGTTATATTCTTTTCTTTCCGTGAATTTACCGATTTTTTTCCTTCAACTTTCCTTTAAGCAGAAACCGTTAATGACGTCATAAAGTACGCTGACTCTGCTTCCGGTCCCAGAAAAATTGGTCCGAAAAACGTTTTGTTTATGTTTTTACTGAGAAAATGTAAAAAAACATACGGACATTTTGTAACGCGTTACATGAGAAAAATGTGCGTTAACGGCGTTTTATTCCGACAAATTCGTTTTCAAAAGCAAAAATAATCCATATCTAAATTAATAAAACAATTATTCGTATAATTCCCTATAGCAGCATGTATCGGAAATCAAAATCCATCAATTAAAACAAAATCTACATTCGTTTTACTTATTTTATGTTCTATTTAGTCAAAGTAACACCAACATCGTGCGTCACGTCTGTATAATACAAGCAAATAATTTGATTAAACCAAATTATGGATGATAAAATTTGTAGTGTAATACATAATTAATATTTGTAATGATAGTTAATTAATTATTTCACTTGATCAAAAGATTGTAAACTAACGGGTTAATTTGATCAAAGGAATGATAGTTAATTAGTTTATTTGAAATATAACGTAATGGAAACACATCATCTGAGGCTTACAAATTTGTTTGTTTAGGGGCCCAAGCTGAAATAGAGGTACTTTCATTGAAGTCTTATTGAAGAATTTTAAGGAGTTTCAATTGAGTGTCAATCAACTTATTAAGTAATAATAAAAAAGGTGGCAGACCGTGGGAAAATCGTTGACTGTGAAATTTCTCCTACAATGGGCAAACAAATTGATTTGTCCCCATTAACAAGTATTTGACTATTTTTTACTAAATGTAGAATAAACATGAAAATACATTAACATTTTTCCAAAGTGCCGATTTGTCCAGGTGCCGATTTGTCTCAGTGCCGAGATGTCTTCGTAAGAGCCGATATGTCTTGGTGCCGATTTGGTGTCGATATGTCAAGCATTCGTTTTCTTGCTCTCGAAGATTTTAAAGTTACTTGACTTTCTAATATTTTGGCTTTGAGCGTTCCTGATGAAAGTTATTTCAGAAACGTGTCGTGTGCACTAAATTAGATATCTATAGATATTCTTAACTATCTAATTCAGAATTTATCAAAGAAAACACAGCTAACAGAAAGACAAATACAGATATGGCTCCGGAAGCGGAAAAACCAAGATAAAGCCAGTGACCTAAAAAGACTACAGGATGCAAGGTACAATTAGATTCGTTTGTGAAGATGGCATTGTCCGTTACTGTTAGACCTTAGATGCCATGTCAGGGGCGTAGCTAGCCTTTTTTGCAGTGCAAGCAACCAAACCTGGAAGGGGGGGTCTGGGGGAGAAAATTTTTTTTTGACTAGTGGCAAAATGGTGCGTTCTGAGGTGTTTTCATGGGTAAATTGAATACATAAGCAACACATAGATTTCATGATTTTGTTAGACAGAATTTACTTAAAATTGCCCAAAATCTGTTCTTCGTGTCTTAGCAGACACGAACTTCTCCATAACTTTGTCTGAATCCACACTGAAATCGCGATGGATCCCCATTAATGCTAGCGATGACAACCTATCGTTATTCATTGTTGATCGTGCATATGTCTTCAACCGACGTAGTACACTGAACGATCGCTCTGCGGTAGCACTTGTTACCGGCTTTGTCAACATGATGCACAAGATGGTATCTATAGAAGGATATAGCACCGGGTTTACCGCATCAAGTGTCTCACAAAGTGAAGTTGGCATCTGATCGTGAGGTGTTATTATTCCTTCTTTTTTTTATATCTTTATTTTTTTTTCAGCACGCCGATGTGCACGCAACTGCGTGTTGGCGTATAGGGAGCTACGCGCATGCATGTTTTCGTATTGTTAGTGATTGTGAAATTGTTGTTGAATTACTGTATAGTTATAAAATGGAAAAAAATGTCATGCGGTTGTCACAATTCTGAAATCTAATAGGATAATGGTAGAAAGAGGCAAACTAGATACCCATAACATACAAATATGCACGACCGCTAACTTTCCTGGCTTGGTACATTTGTTAATTATTATTATTTGTTGTTTAAAGCAGGGGCGGATCTATGATTTCCAGTTAGGGGGGGGGGGCGCACTTAAAAAAAATGCGTCGAGCGGAGGAAGGCGCGAACATTTTTGGGGTATTTCGTGTGAAAAATCACGATTTTACGCCAAAAAATCATATTTTTTCCAATTGCGAAGGGAGGCGCGAAAATATTTGGGGTATTTCGTGTGAAAAATCACGATTTTACGCCAAAAAATCATATTTTTTCCAATTTCAGGGGGGGGGTGGGGGGTGGCGCGCGCGCCGGGTGCGCCCCCCCCCCCCCCCTGGATCCGCCCCTGTAAAGAGATTCTACCTTCATAGCTAATATATGTAGTAATTTAACTATGAACATTCATTGACTCTGCTATTGTACTGTCCATGATGATGTTGTCATTAGTTTTTGTGATGTCATGTAGTATGTGGTGGTTTTGAGTGGAAGCGAATCTATGCAGGATTTTGTATCGTCTGTTTATATATGTATTGCCGTTGATCAAGAGGACGAAGGTATCCCATTAACTGCTTTACCCTCGCCACATTTTTGTGCATGTCCCAAGCCAGGAGCTGGATTTCCAACGTCATATATATATATAAATATATATACATATATATATGTCTGAAAATTAAACCAAACAGTGTTAGAATTAGATTTTAGAGCTGTCAAAATTTTGTTCTTCCCTCGACGGGATTTGAATCCACACCATTGATACACTGCAGCACCGTTCGCTTAGCCTTACGTCCAGAGCCCTAGACCACTCGACCACATCCACTCCCTAGATATATATATATATGTATTACCATACATCACGGCCACGACGGCCCCATACATTTTATGATATATACATATTGAAATTACTTAATTTATTTAGGTCAATCTTTTATTTCGGTCAATCTGTGTAAAAGGTTTAAAAACAAGAATTACGTTTCAACATGTTTGAGCGGATTATTCTTGTTTTCAATATTGTAAAGTTATAAAGTATATTGCCGTTGATCAAGAGGACGAAGGTATCCCATTCAATTTTCAATTTCCCATAATTATTATTATAATAATTCCCATTATAATAATTCCAATGAATATTATAATTAAAATTGAATATTCCCATTAACAATATTCAGCTCTTATCACCTAAGTCCATGTAAATTGATGTTTAAACACACAAAATCGTCACATATATATATATATACACACTTATAAACATTGTACCTGAAGATCTGCAACAGCAGTGAAAACGTTAGTACAAGAATGTTGTGAAAATTCCGTTTTGTTCTTTTTTCACTAATTTCTTTTATATTTATATATATACACGTCTGAAAATTAAACCAAACAGTGTTAGAATTAGATTTTAGAGCTGTCAAATTTTTGTTCTTCCCTCGACGGGATTTGAACCCACACCATTGATACACTGCAGCACCGTTCGCTTAGCCTTACGTCCAGCGCCCTAGACCACTCGACCACATCCACTCCCTAAAAAAAGGAGCTTCAATAATCGTAGTGTTACCTTTTCTCGTAAGGCAAATCTAGGGATAGACGTAAGACATGTGTATAAGCGTGTGTAGATGGTACATATATACTTAATATTATAATTTGACAGCAATCTAACTCAGCAATTTTTAATATATTGTATAGGATAATGAAGAATTCATTATACAGTCACAGGAAATAAAGTATATTATACAAACGTCTAGAAGCAAGTGACAACCATACAATATATCTGTCCCACTGGATCTCAAAGTTACTAAGGATACTAGGTTAATACTATAGTATTAATAGATGGGTGTTTTCATAATGGACCGGTTATATGTCCAAGGAAGGTTGTATTGGCCCTAGGCAACGCCGAGGGCCAATACAACCTTCCGAGGGCCATTATGACTTATCCGAGGACATATAACCGGTTCATTATGAAAACACCCATTTCTTAATACTTTTATTAACCAGTCAATTTCAATTTTAGGTAATCTTCATTCTTTTTAAAGAAGGCCATATTAATATTGACCGAAATGGTAGACTATAATTGTTTTATCATTTTTCAATATTATTATTTAGATATTAAAATTTTGAAATTTTATGAAAACTGAAAATTTTTAAATTCTTAGAAATTTTTGAAATATTGAAATTTTTTGAAAATTTTTAAGTTTTTAATTTTTTTAATTTTTTTATTGATCGTAGAATTTTGAAATTTTTTGGTAATCTTCATTCTTTTTTAAGAAGGCCATAATGGACCGGTCCATTACGGCTTTTACCGGTCCATTATGGCCATAATAGGACCGGCAAAGCATTCTGGAGCAAAGTAATTTTCTTGCTGTATAAATACAAACCAGTCTGTAGTATTCATAATATAACCTACTGGTTAATAATAAATATTATATACGTCTGAAAATTAAACCAACCAGTGTAAGAATTAGATCTTAGAGCTGTCAAATTTTTGTTCTTCCCTCGACGGGATTTGAACCCACACCATTGATACACTGCAGCACCATTCGCTTAGCCTTACGTCCAGCGCCCTAGACCACTCGACCACATCCACTCCCTTAAAAAAAAGAGCTTCAATAATCGTAGTGTTACCTTTTCTCGTAAGGCAAATCTAGGGATAGACGTAAGACATGTGTATAAGCGTGTGTAGATGGTACATATATACTTAATATTATAATTTGACAGCAATCTAACTCAGCAATTTTTAATATATTGTATAGGATAATGAAGAATTCATTATACAGTCACAGGAAATAAAGTATATTATACAAACGTCTAGAAGCAAGTGACAACCATACAATATATCTGTCCCACTGGATCTCAAAGTTGCTAAGGATACTAGGTTAATACTAAATATTATATACTTCTGAAAATTAAACCAAACTGTTAGAATTAGATTTTAGAGCTGTCAAATTTTTTTTCTTCCCTCGACGGGATTTGAACCCACACCATATGACCATCACTGTTTAAACTTTCTTTTCATAATAAGAGAAACAATAAAAAATAAAAACTCCCAAAAAAAAAAACACCAAAAAAAAGCAAAGCAAAACCAAAAAAACCCAACAAAATAACCCCCCAAAAAAACCCAATAATCTTCAGCTTGTAAATTTTCAAATTAAGTAATGTTGGAGTCATTATGTACATTTCCATTTTTCTTTATTTCAAATCGCATATAATTCAGTATTGTACTAACTTTTGTTGGTATTGTATTAAATCATTCCTTTATAGTATGTATTTATTTATTTTGGACATGTATTGTTTATATAATATAGCATTTTTCCTTTACAATACTGAAAACAAGAATAATCCTCTCAAACATGTTGAAACGTAATTCTTGTTTTTAAACCTATTACACAGATTGACCGAAATAAAAGATTGACCTAAATAAATTAAGTAATTTCAATATATATATATCATAAAATGAATGGGGCCGTCGTGGCTGTGGTGTATGGTACTTGGATTTATAACTACCTATGTGATCAGTGCCTATCACCACTAACATTGTGAGTTCGAATCCTGCTCAGGCGAGGTGTACTCAATACAACATTATGTGATAAAGTTTGTCAGTGACCAATTTAATTAAAATTAAATCTCAGAACTTGCTCCCTATTTTCATTTTGTTGTTTACATGTCGCGCGTTTATGTAAACAACAAAATGAAAATAGGGAGCAAGTTCTGAGATTTAATTTTAATTAGATTGGTCAGTGACTTGTGACAGATCGGTGGTTTTCTCCGGGTTCTCCGGTTTCCTTCACCAATAAAACTGACCGCCACAATATAACTGAAATGTTGTTGAAAGTGGCGTTAAACACCAAACACCAACCAACCAGCCTACCTACCTACCTACCTAATAGCTTGGTTATCGAAATGTTTTCCTTCTCTTTTTTTTTGCAATAGCGAAATTAAAGTAGAATGGAAATACGCAAATATAACTATTATGAAACATATTCCTGATAACTTTCTCTACAACTATTCCTTTCATCTTCTTTCAGCTGGCAGTTAATATTTTACTTCATTTTTTCATGGTATGGAATCTACGTTCTCTGGGATGTAAGTAAATCTACATTATTTTTTATCTTTACATTTTTTTTTTTTTTTTATTATTTGTTGGGTACTTGTGAGTATTTTCATAATATTCAGCTCTTATCACCTTGTAATTGGGATAATGACAAATTTAAGAACAGCATCACAACATGATCGAAAAATAAAAATATAAAGCCAGGTATATTAAATAAAAATAAAATAAAATGAAATAAAATAAAAACGTTTGTTACCGTTATATTTAAGTATTTTGCAAGTTCTTAAATATATTCTGTGTTTTGACATCTTTTCATTTTCTGCTCTTTATTTTTATGGCAATATATCACTTAATACATGTAGTATTGGAATTTTGTAAACTATTTTGAATGAAATTGAATTGATGTGAATTGTTATAATGTATAACTTCTATGAGACAAATTATTATAAAATAAATAAATAATTTGTTTTTAGAAACCATGGTTTACGAAATCTGAGAATATTTGGCCAGGTTGGCCAGGACAACAGGTATGTGGATATAATTAATACACAAACCAAGTTAGCTTTCATTCCACACATAAAGACAAGGCAAATGTTAACTAAATGTGTTTCAGTTTATTTTACATTGTTAACAGCATCTATATAGGGGCCGTCGTGATCGTATAGTTGTTGGATTTACAACTACCTATGCAATCAGTTCCTATCACCACTAACATTGTGAATTCGAGTCTCGTTCATGGCGAGGTTTACTCGATTAAACATTATGTGATAAAGTTCGCCAGTGACTTGCGACAGGTCGGTTGTTTTCTCAGGGTCCCTCCACCAATAAAACTGACAGCCACGATATAACTGAAATATTATAAAAAGTGGCGTTAAACACCATAAACACTAAAAAAACCACAGGACTGTTGGATAAAATGGTGACAGGATTACATACGTACCACAATTGTACTTGCTTACTGTTCATAATGATTGGTTGATTGATAGATTATTGCCTAACATCCCACGAGCAGTATTTCTTTTGTCAGCTATATTCAGGACGAACAATGCTCAAAAATGTATAAAGACTATATACAAATGAGAGAGGTGTGGAGCGAACTGGGACAACGACTTTTGTCTGCAAATAGAAAAGTATGGAGAGTTGGGTAGGAACAAAGTCTTTTGTAGAGGCTACAATGCTTCTTCTATTTTTCGAATGTAATAGAGATCTTCAACGTGCAGGAAACGTGACCCTCTACAAACACGTTACCCATTATGGTCCACGGCAAGGCTTTCTGTATTACAACATAAAAAAAAGCATCTATTCGCTACACACAAACCAAAATATTAAAGAACAAGAACAAAACAAAGCACAAAAAACCTGTTTTTTTGTCTGTTTGTTTAACAGACAAAAAAAACCAAATCAAAACAAACAAAAAACAAAAACAATTGGAAAAATAAAAAAAATAAAAAAAAACCCAACAAAAAACAAAACTAAACCTGACCTCCATTATCACTTCAACAGATGAAGATCAAGGAACCATTACTTATATAATAATGTTGTGTTAGCAATGACTATGCCAATATAGTGGTCAGGGTTGAAGACATAGTGCACACCCGATGTCTTCAACCCTGACCACTATATGGCATAGTCATTGCTAACACAACATTATTATTATTATTATGCTGACTTAAATGTAGACAAAATATATTGAGAACTATTACAATAAAGGAGGTCCTGATATTGGTGACTAATATATTGGATCAGATAGTCTTGAAAATGAGAGAATATTCTTTGTTACATTTAAGGCTTTAAAAATATAAAGATTTTTGAAGTTTGAAATTTAATTAACAACAATAACAAGTATTAAAAAACAGTAACATGAATAATAGACGACTATAATAGATTGACAGATTGGATCCGCCCCCTTGCACGTGGACTAGCTATACATAGCTTGACAGACAGCTGAAACCCCAACCTTCCCCGCGTGAAACTGGCATAGTAGATGTACTATTTTCGCATAGTATATCAACGCTATATAATTCTTTGTGATATATGCCAAAATATCGTATGAACTTATATTACAGAAGGAATTTACAGAAAGCATAATAATCCCCAATATAATCACGGCCACCAATCTCTCTAATGATATGCTAACGGTAAAGTTATCGGGATTTCCGGATATGCATTGGCGGGATCTTTTCACGTCTACA
Source organism: Bathymodiolus brooksi (assembly GCA_963680875.1). NCBI lineage: Eukaryota > Metazoa > Mollusca > Bivalvia > Mytilida > Modiolidae > Bathymodiolus > Bathymodiolus brooksi. The sequence goes on along the minus strand of OY804588.1, from coordinate 86,430,996 downwards.
AGGAGGCAAGTTGCACATTATTATCTTGTATTCAAGCACTTTTTACAAAAAAGACCATGTAATTCGACGCAATTTAAAAATTCCTAATGCCAGAGTAAGCCGTTTCATTGACTGTTGTGCCGTAATGAAGCTATAATCTTTCTCCTGCGTGTTTTGTCAATCAAAAGAGTTCGATCGTGTATAAAGTCTTAAATCAAAATAAATTTTCTAAAAATTAGATTGATAAAAAAGCAGTTGAAGGAACTAAATATTCTTTATTTGTTTGGCAGCAATATAGTATTTCAAACCCAAACATGTTTAAGAACCAAATTTTGGTTGGAAGACGTAATTTTGACAGTAGACACAGCAACGATAATTCGATAAATCTATGGTCCAAATCAATAATGTGATCATACTTATGTTACGGATAGAACTGACAAAAGTTGACAAACTCGAACACTAAATTGATTTCAAATTGTTTTTCTTAAGTAAAACTGCATGTGCTAATACTAACTTACTAGAGCAATAAAAATACGAAAGGTAGTACGAGCAAAACATTCATTGGGATTCTCATCGATTATGAATACTATCTAGCCGATTTATTTTTATACTCATATGAGTCGGAGTTTCTTCAAAAGCTTGTAAAAGATAAGAAGATTCATGAGGCTAGAGCCTTTAATTTCACATACAGGTATATTGATGACGTTTTATCTATCAATAATTCTAGATTTGCAGAATTTCTTCCATTGATATATCCTCCAGAGCTGGAAGTTAAAGAGACCACCGATACAGCTTCGTCCGCATCATTTTTGGACTTATACCTCGAATTTGACGACAGTGGTCAACTCAGACTAAAATTTATGATAAGCGGGACGACTTCAATTTTAAAATCATAAATTTTCCAAACATGTGCAGCAATATACCAGCTTCTCCTGCATATGGTGTTTACATCTCGCAATTGATTCGCTATGCAAGGGCCAGTAGCAATTATTCTGATTTCCTGAAACGTCATCTTCATCTGAGAAACAGGCTACTGGACCAGGGCTATAAACAGATTCGCCTTATTCGATCTCTTAAAAAGTTTATATTCCGATACCAATATCTTGTCGAAATATATTCCGTCTTTGCAGAAAAAATTACAAGCGATGCATTTTCATATATGGAAAATGTATAAAGATAAAGAAGTCAAAAATGTCAATAATTTTTTTGTCAATGTGTGACGTAAAAATATTTTTGACATTTACGTCACCGAATATGGTACTGCTTTGACAACTATTTTACCTATTTTGTTCCTGTATTTAAATACTGTTACAGTGACAGTCGGTACCTTTGAACCGTAATGAGAGCGGGAGGTTTGGCGCCTTAAAAATGATCTGATTCAACCCACCATTTCTTTAGAAATGCCTGTACCAAGTCAGGGTCATTACGGTTTTCACAGTTTTCCGGTTGTTGACTGATTTTGTCTGTTTATATATTTATGAGTTTTGACTTTCCCTTTGTAAGATTGTTCGGAGTTCGGTAATTTTGTTATTACCGTTACTTATCTAACTCATATCTGATCCCGATAACTCATATCATTTGAATTTTCGATTGACATACAACAATCAATAGTCAATGCTACAAATTACACTGTGGCCAAGTCTTTTATAATCATTTTGGAACATAAAAAGATACTAGACATACACCACAATTGTTTGTAGACTGTGCTTCAGTCAATCAGTTACACGATCGAACTCTTTTGATTGACAAAACATGCAGGAGAAAGATTCTAGCGTCATTACGGCACATCAGTCAACGAAACGGCTTACTCTGGCATTAGGAATTTTTAAATTGCGTCGAATTACATGGCCCTTTTTGTTAAAAGTGCTTGAATATAAGATAATAATGTGCAACTTGCCTCCTTGTAGAGGTGAAAAGATCCCGCCAATGCATATCCGGAAATCCCGATAACTTTACCGTTAGCATATCATTTGAATATGAGTTAGAGAGATTGGTGGTCGTGATAATTGTATGAATGTTTGTTATGTTATATTTCTCTTTCTTTTTTGTAGACTGTATCTGATGGTATATACTGGTACTATTTAATCGAGTTGGCCTTTTATATTTCATCCCTTGTCACTTTGTTTACAGATCACAAAAGAAAGGTTAGTATGTATAAAAAATAGGAAAAATTCCTAGGAACCATGTATGACAGTCGGCCTGTGCATATGTCCGTCTGTGATATTTAGCTATACCATAAAATGTACCTCTTCCTCTACCAAATATTTACTGTCTTTAACAAGTTGAAGATTGTGTCAGAGGTTGCACATGTATGATGACAATTAAAAATATTTATTAGATGGAAATCATAGGGGTAGAATTACATACTTGTATAATAGTCACTGATATGGAGGGCAAATATCAGGATATACAGACTGCCCACGGGTTGTGGTATACACCAGTGGAAATGATATTGCCGGGGCCAACCAGTCGGGGATCTTTTACCTTAATACTGCATGCTGAGCGGAGACGGAGAAGCAACACATACCAGTATTATAGTCTATAGTTCGGCCGCTAACCATTACAACACTGATGCCGCTTTTCTTGAATGAAGGACAAAAATACCAAACTCTCCGAACTTTCCAAATCCAATAAAAATATCGTAGAAAGAGTGAGTGAGTGAGTGAGTGAGTGAGTGATTGTTGTTTAATGCCAATTCAGCAATATTCAGCTAATTTTTGGCGAGAAAAAGTTAATTTTCAATGAGATGATGATGAAGTCCACTTTCTTCTAGATCAACACGCTGAGTTGGATTTTTATAGTGCTAGCCCACTGAAACAATAGTCCGCGTGTAGACATGTTGGTCCACTCGGACACATTATTATGATTCCAAGCCAACCAGTCTTTCTCTTGAATGCTGCGTGCTTAGCGGAGAAGCAACACATACCAATTGTATAGTCTTTAGTTTGACCCGACCGGAGCTCGAAGAGGCAAAATATATATCCCTAACACACAAATGACACACGACAGCTCACTTTCACTGTTTAAATGTTCTTCTCATAAAATTTCTATTGTAGGATTTTACAGAGATGGCTGTTCATCATATAGTAACTATATTATTAATAGTTCTATCCTGGAACTATAACGCTGTTCGTATAGGCTCACTTGTCATATGTATTCATGATCCAGTAGATTATATTATGGCGGTATGTATTCAGATCAATCTAATTAGAATTTTACAAGTACCTATGCAATCAGTGCCTATCACCTCTAAAGTTGCGAGTTCGAATCCCGCTCATGGCGAGGTGTACTCGATGCAACTTTATATGATAAAATTTGTCAGTAACTTGCGACAGGTCCGTGGTTTTCTCCTGGTACTCCGGTTTCCTCCACCAATAAAATTGACCACCACATATAACTGAAATATTGTAGATAGTGGTGTTAAGCATAAAAAACCAAACTAATCCGAACTTTAAAGAGAATGACATGATGATGTAAGAAACCTATTACTTAAATCTCAAATATTACAGATCTTTAAATACACACAACATAATAATTTGCATTCAGCGTAAATGCTCAGTAAACCTCGTTTCTAAGCCCATATTTAAAGACATGTATTGCTTTTGTATGTCATGAGCTAACTCCCATTTGTGATTACCCTATTTATATGAATACAAGTACTGTACAATGTATTTCTGCAATAGTTACTTTTGGATTACGTCACTTCCGTTTGTCAAAATATTTAGGAGATAGCTGTATTGTATTTGAAAATTTCACGGCATCAATTTGAGATTTGATGGTCCCAAATTGAATTTACTGGTGACGCGTTAGCGGAGACAATAAACGGATATTTGCGACCATTAAATCGAGGGGCCGTCGTGGTCGTGATCGTATGGTAGTTGGATTTACAACTACGTACATGTGTAATCAGTGCCTATCACCACTAAAGTTGTGAGTACGAAGATGTACTCGATACAATGTTATGTGATTTAGCTGAAATATTGTTGATAGTGGCGTTAAGTACCATAAACCAAAACCAATCAACCAATTGAATGACAGATCGAAAACAAACAAAAGCGAAACCAATTATTGAGTGAAAACCACCATCCCCTGCACCTCATATACTGACATGCACAGGGAAAATAATAATGTGACCCTAAATCAGATAGCTAAATACAAACGTATAAAATAAACAATATCATTATATTTTTTCAGTGCGCAAAAATTGCTCTTTATTGTAAATATCCAGGATGTTCGGAAGTTGCTTTTCTGTTGTTCTTTATCGTTTGGATTATAACTAGACTTATCATATATCCGTACATGTAAGTATTATTTAATAACTATATATAATTTCTAATGATATACAGTAAATTCGTTATGGATAACGGAACCTTCCTAAAACCTTTCTAGATTAGAAGTTCAGAGAACACACTAACTATTTACATTCTGTGCGGTATTATTATTTTTTATAGAAACGTCTGAACTTTCAAACCAACGGTGTTACAGTTAGAAATTTAGCTGACACATTTATGTATATGTTTATGTGCTTTACGATGCTAAATACGATATTCGGGATGTGGGTGACCAAGGGGTTAAGACAATTGACCTCTGACCATAAGCCTAGCATAATTGATGTGGATTAGAGCCCCTAACCCACCTCAGGTGTTACTACCAATATATTCAAAACGTATATCTAAATTATCAATATATTCAAAACGTATATCTAAATTACCAATATATTCAAAACGTATATCTAAATTACCAATATATTCAAAATGTATATCTAAATTATACTTGCTTAATTTAATTCATTGTGTAATCTCATGGTTTAATTTCCTTATTTCTCCCGTCAATTTCAGGGTTTTATACTCAGCCATTGTTGGTCTTCCAGAATACGGAATGAATAATGGTCCTCACGAAGAATTTTATGCAAATACAGTAGTAATGAACATTCTAAAAATAATGTTAGTTACTTTACAAATACTTCATATATTTTGGACTATCCTAATTATAAAAACAGCAGCAACCAAGTTTAATGGAGGAAAGGTAAGTTGAAATATAAACACATAATAGGGAGGAACGGTAAGCTTAAAGATAAACACGTAGCGTAGAGGAACGGTGAGTTGAAATATGAAATAAAACAAAGCATGACCGAATTTCTTTGGTTCGTGTTGCTCAAACTTTAGTTTTCTGTATAATGTTTTGTAGATCATTGAGTATCCTTTTGTCCTTTTTTCATGTGGCCATTTTTTAATTTTTTTTTATCACAATTTATGGCACTGATTGCCCTTTTGGTATCTTCAAATCAGTTCTCTCACACCCAAACATATAGATCTGTAAAGGGGAGTAAGTTAACGATTTGATTTTAATCAGAATTGTGTTAAGTTATGTACCGACAACCGTTCTAAATCAAATATAAATTTTTGAAGAAAAAAAAAAAGGAAATGGCTTTCTTTGAAATTTAAAATGATAAGAAGAGATGAAAATAAGGGTAATAACAAAATTACCGAACTCCGAGCAATCTTACAAAGGGAAAGTCAAAACTCATAAGTATATAAACAGACAAAATCAGTCAACAACCGGAAAACTGTGAAAACGGTAATGACACTGACTTGGTACAGGCATTTCTAAAGAAATGGTGGGTTGAATCAGATTTTAAAGCACCAAACCTCCCGCTTTCATTACGGCTCAAAGATTCCGGCTGTCACTATAGCAGTATTTATAACAATACTGGAACAAAATAGGTAAAATAGTTGTCAAAGCAGTACCAAATTCAGTGAAGTAAATGTCAAAAGCACTTTTACGTCACACATTGATAACAAAATATTTTTGACATTTTTGTTGACTTCCTTATTTTTATACATGTTCACTATATGAAAATGCATCGTTTATTATCGTCTCTGCAGAGACGGAATATATTTCGACAAGATCTTGGTATCGGAATATAAACATTTTAAGAGATCGAATAAGGCGAATCTTTTCATAGCCCTGGTCCAGTAGCCTGTTTCTCAGATGAAGATGACGTTTCAGGAAATCAAAATAATTTCTACTGGCCCTTGCATAGCGAATCAATTGCGAGATGTAAACACCATATGCAGGAAAAGCTGGTATATTGCTGCACATATTTGGAAAATTTATGATTTTAAATTTGAAGTCGTCCCGTTTATCATAAATTTTAGTACTGAGTTGACCACTGTCGTCAAATTCGAGGTATACGTCCAAAAATGATGCGGACGAAGCTGTATCTGTGGTCTCTTTAACTTCCAGCTCTGGAGGATATATCAATGGAAGAAATGCTGCAAATCTAGAATTATTGATAGATAAAACGTCATCAATATACCTGTATGCAAAAAAAACCAAACTAGAACAAACCAATTAATGCCGTTTGGTTGATGTGTATTTGAAAAGAAGCTGTTCTCAGCCTTAAAATTTGTGGTGACGCCGTTGTTCTGATGGTATGGTATGGTAATTGCCCATGGATTTTAAAGATAACTGCTACATCGAACAGCTAGGTCGTATCTTTCATAATCTGTTCAAACCGTATGGTAGGAGAATTTGAATGGTGTACTTATGTTTTTTTTTCTAAATTACTAAAACTTATATCAGTAATGGAACAAACCCGACACGACGGTTTTCACACGATGATCGGTCGTGGATAACCTACTATGTTGAGTGAGTAAGTAAGTGCTGTTTAACGATGATCGGTCGTGGATAACCTACTATGTTGAGTGAGTAAGTGAATGCTGTTTAACGATGATCGGTCGTGGATAACCTACTATGTTGAGTGAGTGAGTAAGTGCTGTTTAACGATGATCGGTCGTGGATAACCTACTATGTTGAGTGAGTAAGTCAGTGCTGTTTAACGATGATCGGTCGTGGATAACCTACTATGTTGAGTGAGTAAGTAAGTGCTGTTTAACGATGATCGGTCGTAGATACCCTACTATGTTGAGTGAGTATGTCAGTGCTGTTTAACGATGATCGGTCGTGGATAACCTACTATGTTGAGTGAGTAAGTAAGTGCTGTTTAACGATGATCGGTCGTGGATAATCTACTATGTTGAGTGAGTAAGTCAGTGCTGTTTAACGATGATCGGTCGTGGATAACCTACTATGTTGAGTGAGTAAGTCAGTGCTGTTTAACGATGATCGGTCGTGGATAACCTATGTTGAGTGAGTAAGTAAGTGCTGTTTAACGATGATCGGTCGTGGATAACCTACTATGTTGAGTGAGTAAGTAAGTACTGTTTAACGATGATCGGTCGTGGATAACCTACTATGTTGAGTGAGTAAGTCAGTGCTATTTAACGATGATCGGTCGTTGATAACCTACTATGTTGAGTGAATAAATCAGTGCTGTTTAACGATGATCGGTCGTGGATAACCTACTATGTTGAGTGAGTAAGTGAGTGCTGTTTAACGATGATTTGTCGTGGATAACCTACTATGTTGAGTGAGTAAGTGAGTGCTGTTTAACGATGATTTGTCGTGGATAACCTACTATGTTGAGTGAGTAAGTGAGTGCTGTTTAACGATGATCGGTCGTGGATAACCTATGTTGAGTGAGTAAGTGAGTGCTGTTTAACGATGATCGGTCGTTGATAACCTACTATGTTGAGTGAGTAAGTGAGTGCTGTTTAACGATGATTTGTCGTGGATAACCTACTATGTTGAGTGAGTAAGTGAGTGCTGTTTAACGATGATCGGTCGTGGATAACCTACTATGTTGAGTGAGTAAGTGAGTGCTGTTTAACGATGATTTGTCGTGGATAACCTACTATGTTGAGTGAGTAAGTGAGTGCTGTTTAACGATGATCGGTCGTGGATAATCTACTATGTTGAGTGAGTAAGTCAGTGCTGTTTAACGATGATCGGTCGTGGATAACCTACTATGTTGAGTGAGTAAGTCAGTGCTGTTTAACGATGATCGGTCGTGGATAACCTACTATGTTGAGTGAGTAAGTAAGTGCTGTTTAACGATGATCGGTCGTGGATAATCTACTATGTTTAGTGAGTAAGTCAGTGCTGTTTAACGATGATCGGTCGTGGATAACCTACTATGTTGAGTGAGTAAGTCAGTGCTGTTTAACGATGATCGGTCGTGGATAACCTATGTTGAGTGAGTAAGTCAGTGCTGTTTAACGATGATCGGTCGTGGATAACCTACTATGTTGAGTGAGTAAGTAAGTACTGTTTAACGATGATCGGTCGTGGATAACCTACTATGTTGAGTGAGTAAGTCAGTGCTATTTAACGATGATCGGTCGTTGATAACCTACTATGTTGAGTGAGTAAGTGAGTGCTGTTTAACGATGATCGGTCGTGGATAACCTACTATGTTGAGTGAGTAAGTGAGTGCTGTTTAACGATGATCGGTCGTGGATAACCTACTATGTTGAGTGAGTAAGTCAGTGCTGTTTAGCGATGATCGGTCGTGGATAACCTACTATGTTGAGTGAGTAAGTGAGTGCTGTTTAACGATGATCGGTTGTGGATAACCTACTATGTTGAGTGAGTAAGTGAGCGCTGTTTAATGCCAATTGAGCAATTTCTCAGTTTTATCAAGATGAGAACAAGCTACATTTCGACGAGATGATAAAGATGTCAGAATTGTACTAAACCAACAAGTTTAGTTTGATTTTTATAGTGGTAGCTGACAGAAACAGCAGTCCGAATAAACATGACACTTCTCGGACATATCATCTTGATTTTGAGCCAACCAATCGTTGCTCTTTCTCCTTAATACTGCGTGCTTAGCGGAGAATCAGCAAATACCAATTTTATAGTCTTTGACTTGACTCGAACCCACGATCTACCGCGCTCGAGGTGAACACGCTAATCAATACACCACCGATACCGTTTCGACGATGTTGAAGGCTGGTTGATTATTTTATGTATAATCATGTCTGTAGAAACGATACATCTGGTTGTACTTTAGCTTTAGCTGTTTCTTTCTTGTTATAGTTACAGGATGCACGTAGCGACATTGAAGACAGCGAGAAAGAAGATGAGCACCATGTCAATGAAACTAGAAAAAAACCTTCACAAATGAATGGCACGAAATGAATTATATTATGTTCTTTTAAAACAAATAACACCTTTTGTACATTCCCGATCATCGTCGGTAACCCACGGTTGATTCCGATATGGAGAGAGAGGAACGTATCGGAATCAACGATGGGTTACCGGCGATGATTCCCGATCTGAATTTAAAATTATGTTTTATACTCATCATGATAAACTTATTTGATCGCTATTTATTATAATATTGTCTGTGTTCATTTCCTATTAAACTACGGGTTGTGATCGTATGGTAGTTGGATTTACAACTACCTGTGCAATTATTGCCTATCACCACTAACGTCGTGAGTTCGAATTCCGCTCAGTCTAGTTGTACTCGATACAACATCATGTGATAAAGTTTGTCAGTGACTTGCGGCAGGTTTTCTACCAGTACTCTGGTTTTCTCCCCCAATAAAACTGATCGCCACGATATAACTGAAATTTGGTTGAAAGTGGCGTTAAGCATCACACACACACACACACACACACACACACACACTTTTCTTTTGATGAAAAATGACGTTCAACCCTTCGGTCAAAATACGTCGGTTTACAATAAATACGTACGCTTGAAATCAATTAAAATATACGGAATATGTCTATGGATAAATAGAAATTTATTGCATCACTTCAGTTTTTATTTATATAGTGCACAAACATCGAATGTTGCTACTTGAAGTGGACTCAATTTCAAAACAAATGTCGAGGTGGTTCTATTTAAGTCAGCAAATTTAATTAAAACAATATGATGGCTTTCTGTAACATCCATTGCCTGAGGAAATCATCTAGGATCATTGTCATACCGACAACTAGTGTCAATGTCTTGTGGGATGCAATTGTGTCACTTAGTTCTACACCCACCTTGATCGATCGACCATTTGCCAAACATCGAAATTGTGTTGTCTTTCGGAACACATCGGTGGTGTTTCTTAACATCAACAATAAACGACACCTAAGCGTACATCCGAAAGAGGCTATTTCATTTGGGAAAGGGGTGTCTATTTTTATGTTTTGTATGTCTTTTTTTAATTTTCTTGTATTAATACCGTATTTTTCAGTTTATTTTTATTGCAATATTGTTTTAGACATTGTGCATTTTGTAATTTAGACTGGGGAATTACTATTTATCATCACTTTAAATAAAAAAAAATCATCTATGATACTAGATTTAGGGGATGTACAACAATTAATAATTTCAATTTAATTTAATTTCAATACAACAGCCTTTTCAGGTACAAGATAAATAGAAAGAAACAAATGTGTGGAAAAAATAAAAGCATGTAAACAAAAATTAAGTGAATTGAAAAAATATGAAAATATTATAAAAAAAAACATGCCAGTAAAACAATTACAAAGTAATAAATTTTTAAAAATCTAAAAAAAATGAAACCTTGAGACAAAAAGGGACATACAAAATTGTATTGAGATATCTTAACCCTTCATATTATATCAAGGCAAATTAAAAAAAAATTCAGTGTAAGCAAATATTTTTCTTGAAATTAGGAAATTTTATTATCTGAATGAAAGCTACCAAGTTTCATGTTTATCTGACAATGTAAATATCAATGTATTTGGAATATTCATGTGTTTGACACAACTACAAACTAGCTTCTATAACATATAGGGGTGGCTAAGTTGTAATAATTCTTTCCCCTTGACATTCACAAAATGACCAGCATTTACAAATATAATAAGATAATACAACCATAAATACTTTTAGTTTTAGTTATGCTAATTAAAAATAATAAGCTTACATGAAAGCTATCATGTAAGCTTATTATTTTTAATTCTGTTCAGCTATAATATCTGCTTTTAAATTGCTTTTAATTTCATGTTTTAGTTATTTCAGATTTCTTACCAACTTACATGTCTGTGCTTTTCTTGTAGTGCTAGCTTTGTTTTTCTTTGTTTTTAATTTATTTTTGCATGCCTTAATTATTGTTATTTATGTTGTATGTCGGTCAAAGGCTCATTAGAGCTTATATTTGTATGCTTGTTGTTTTTAACCATGCCGACTTTAGATAAAACTTATTTATTTATTTATTTATTTATTTATTTATTCAGCGTCATCTTTATCAAAAATGGCGGCTGACAGCGTCCTAAGTTACAAACCTCGTTTTGCAAATTAAAGGCGGAATGATGGCTATTTTTATATTTCGTTACACATTTGAATGATGGGTAAACCTATTTTTGACCATAGTTTTTACTGACAACCAATGGGATGCGTTTGTGTCAGTTATTCTTAGCCTCGAGAATTTCCCGCCATATATTCTTAGCTATAACAACAAAAACAAATACCTCGGGAAATACCTAGTTTTATACCGATATTATGTCTAATAAACACTTTCTTGGGGTTTTTTCTGCAACTTATATATTTAACCATGATAATTCACGTTTTTTGGGAATGTATTTATCTATATTTATCTCTCATATAAGGTTTATTCTGTAATCGTCATGGTAAACAAACGTCAATACCTATTACGATTATGGGCGACACCTGGTGGGTTATTATTATCTGCCCTTGCGTAAATGTTTTTAGCCTTACGGGAGGAGTTACGGAAGCTGACGTTGGTTTCCCGACTGTTGACCCTTTGATATATAGAATCTTTCTTTGCGAGCAGTCGATTATCGTATTTCTACAGTCGAGATAGAGAAATTTTAAAGTTTAAATATCGAGACTGTAGAAATACGATAATCAACTGCTCACAAAGAAAGATTCTGTTTCTCTAATTCTTTAATACGTCAATTATTTCGTTTTAGAAATATAGCACTTTAAATACCCCGTGGGGAACCCATCACATTCCATTGATGACGTATTTTAGTGTTGATATTAATACGTTATTCATAACGATGTCGCTTGTTGAAGAAAACAAAATATTGAAATGACAGTTTTTCATTTGAAGTAAACAATAGTTAATAACAAATTACAATTGAAGAAAGTATTTGAAAGGCACTAAAATACTAATAGTCCGTCTGAGTCATGACCTTTCGAAGATTCAATCAGAAACCGAGAACAAAAAAATCACACGTGATGGAAAAATGTTTTCTCTCACCGGTAAAAAACACGAAGAACAGCCAAAGAATTAGAGAAATATAGATTCTTACTTTGTTGTGAGTGAAATATCGGAGTTCTCCAATCTCGGTAGTTAAATTATGGAATTTTAAATAAATCGAGGTAGTTAAATTATGGAATTTTATTTAAAATTCCATAATTTAACTACCGAGATTGGAGAACTCCGATATTTAAAATTCCATCATTTAACCACCTCGATTGGAGAACTCACAACAATGTAAGAATCTGTTTCTCTAATTTTTTTAAACAACAAAATTTAAATCGATATGCAAATTCTCCCAACCTTTATACCACCCCTTTAGTCTTTCCCTTGAGAGATTGCTACGCATCCTGTTACCATGGTTGCAAAATGATATAGATGTTTCAAATATTTAAAGGAAACCAAATTAATTAACGACAGTATATTTTTAAATTTGTCTATATTTCCTGAAAAATGAGATGTCCAACGAAAATTTTTGCGCGGACGGATCTCCAATTACAATAACAACAATGGCGGAATAGCTGAAACCGATGAATCATCTGATTCATATATTTCAGACTGAAATAAATGCATAAGCTCCTCGGGTACTGCAGGAGGTGAGTCAGAATTTCCTGGATCGTTTGATACCTCAGGCTCAGTTAGGACGTCAAACCTGTATCTTGCTTCAGTGAGAATTTTTCCATTCTCGAGTTTGATCTCCATAATGGGAACTCAAAGTTTTCATTTTCCCCTATTGTGATCCCCTTTTCACCCGAGAGAAGTCTGACTCTTTGTCCCCTTTCCAAAACTTCGTTTAGGGACATCTTTTATTTTGCAGACGACACGATCGCGATTTTGTTTACACGGTAACCAATAAGGGTAATAACAAAATTACCGAACTCCGAACAATCTTACAAAGGGAAAGTAAAACTCATAATTATATAAACAGACAAAATCAGTCAACAACCGGAAAACTGTGAAAACCGTAATGACCCTGACTTGGTACAGGTATTTCTAAAGAAATGGTGGGTTGAATCAGATTTTAAGGCGCCAAACCTCCCGCTCTCATTACGGTTCAAAGGTTCCGGCTGTCACTATAACAGTATTTAAATACAGGAACAAAATAGGTAAAATAGTTGTCAAAGCAGTACCATATTCGGTGACGTAGGAAGCTTTACGTGTATCCATGTATCGAGTAGGCTAAGTCCGAAACGTTCGAATGCCAACTGTTCTGTCCCCGGTAAGTCCCTCCAAACAGGGCGCACATCACAGCAGTAAAACGTTTAACCACACGCATCACGAAAATGGAATTAAGTTACTTTTTACATGTAAATGGTATTTAGGCCTACAATATCTTTCAATATTTTATAAAATGATCGATCACAGTTGGAGAGAAAGTAGTCCCGACAGAATAAAAATTGACCAATCAGGTGCCGAGAACAGTTAAATTCACTAGTGAGGAGAACAATTTTTTCACAATCGGTTGTGAAATGTGGAAATAATAAAAAAAAATAGAGAAATATTTAATACATGTTCATGCATAGTGAGAGAACGCACCAACTAGCGATGACTATCCAAAACCGAAATGGAACGACTTAGATACAAAACTAGAGGCTCACAGGAGTATGTATCGTCCCTTTGTTCAATTTCACATTTGGTCCATTGTTAATATTTGATCCATTGAAACAGGACTTTTAGTCTTATCATATCTCAGAAACAGTAAAAGCAACAAGTGGTTTCAGAGAAGAATATTAAAAAGTAAAAGTTTACGGACGACTACGACAGACTTCAAGTGACATTTGGGTCAGGTGAACTAAAAATTAGAGTACACACAAAAGGGGTAGAAAAACAAAACTTAGAGAACAAAAGCTTGGCAACACATAAACAGGCAGCGAGATCAGGTGCCCCGGAAGTTCTATCATTTCTCAGTGTCCCATTAATAAATGGCACTGGTCGAAAACTCCTTACTTAAAGAAGCTAGATATTAAATTTACGTAAACCCATTACATTAGACTCCAAGTCTTTAAAATATGTCCTCATAATTAGGTGCTTGGTCTATACAGTTCAAATTAACAAAAGATTGGCATGATATTTATTCACTATCATTTTGTATAACTAAAGATACAAAACTACAAATCTTTCAGTTTAAACTATTGCATATAATATTACCTGTCAATTCATTCCTATATAAATGTGGGCTTAAAGAAACAGAATTATGTACTTTTTGTATGGAAACTAAGGAAAACTTGCTACATTTATTTTCGAATTGTAATTTAGTTAAACAATTTTGATTTGCTGATAAAAACTTTTTAATGATTTGTGGTATTGCTCTGCCATTAACAGCAAGGGAGATAACTCTTGGAATATCTGGGAACATTGAGAACCAATCAATATACAGTGAATAATAACTTGTTGATTTTAAAATGTTATATATAAAAGTACAGATGCAAGGGAGAAGTCCACTCTTACACGGAGGTCTTCAATACCTAAAATATTATATTGAAATAGAGAAAAAATCCCCTTTTTACAAATTAATCAAAAATGGCTTAATATTGATGCGGCAATGAATGACTGATTATTTTTAGATATATATATATTATTGTCTTTGTTCTTGTATTTTAAACTGTTTGTATGAAAACAAAATATCATTTATATATATAATTTTTTGTGTATTATATGTATTGAAATTCATTTGTATGGAACACTTTTTCTATTTTTAAAATAAACAATTACAAAAAAAAAGCAAGAAAGGATGATGGTGTTTAACGCCACTTTCAACAATATATCAGTTATATCATAGCGATCAGTTTTATTGGTGGAGGAAACCGGAGTACCCGTAGAAAACCACCAACCAGCCTCAAGTCATTGACAAACTTTATCACATAATGTTGTATCGAGTCCACCTCGCCTGGGCGCGGTTCGAACTCACAACGTTAGTGGTGATAGGCACTGATTGCATAGTTAGTTGTAATTCCATCTACCATACGATCACGACCACGTTAAGCTTCGAATTCAATTTACTAAGTTATTATGACACCTTTTATTTTGAAACTTTATCGTTCCCATGGCATCATCAATATGCATGATGTCGAAGTGTTATTGGTCTACGTGATTCAAACCTTTCAAAATATGGTTCGTAACTTGATTTATGTCTTCTTGTAGTTCTCATCCTCATTCCATTTCGTGACATCGGATTTGCATATTCCATATGCATATTCATATCATTATTCATCATGGAGGCATCATTTCCAGTTGACATTGACTCATAATCCATTGTAACAGAATCCATTCTAACACGCATATCTCTTGAATAAAGGTCAAAAGGCTTTGCGTTCGGTCCATTATTCATCATTCCCATGTCCATAGCCATTGACATGGCTTCGTTTCTTTGACCTTCATACTCTTGTGGTGGGCGTTGTCTGCTAACATGTGCTTGTTTTCTATTGTCGCAAAACATACCTGGACCACTCGAACAGACTGGGAATTGTGTACGTGAGCTGTATGTGTAGAGGTTTGCTATCATTTTTGAATACCCGTCGATGTTGTAATACCCTGTTAGCCCCACAGCAGGGTCAGTCCTATTTTGAAATTCAACTGTATCTGGTGGGGTCACTGTTTCAGTATATGGGTTTATACCATTTTCCATTTGTTTCCTTCTAAATTGTTCCCATACATAATCTACAAAACAATGGTGATTGTAGAATATAGGATCATGTGGTGAAAGGGCTAGATTGTTCATCAGTCCGTCTACCCAGATATGGACGCTATTGTGGTGTCCTTCTAGAGAGGACTCCTCCATGGCAGTTGGTTCTGATATTTGCGATAGTTGTGATTTCCTTAAAACATTGTCTATCCCCTCCATGGAAAAAAGACTGCCATCACTTCCAATGTTTCTAAACAAGAGGCCAATAGGCGTATTAAAATTTGCAAAAGGACCGGTCTTGACCATTCCAAATCCATTTCCAAAATATTTGTGTGTCCAAAGTATTGATTGTGTTGGATTTGTCATTTCAAAATCCATTCTTGAATCCCAGTATGGAATTGGAACACCTAAAGCAGATTCAAAGCTGAAATGTATAAATATTGTATTAATTGTTATAATTATAATGAAAACGTAGATATCAAATTTAGTGCGCACTATTCAAAGTAACACAACGGGTGCTACTGGTTGAGCAGGTATTGCTCACCTTTCCGGAGCACCTGAGTTCACTCTCGTGTTTTTTAGTAGGGTTCGTGTTGCTCAATCTTTAGTTTTCTGTGTTGTGTTTCATGGATCATTTGTTTGTCTTTTTGTTCCTTTTTTTACCTGGTCATTGTATTGTCTGTCCTTCTTTGATTTACGGTTCCTGGTTATCCCTTGAGTATCTTCAAACTTTTCTTACCATTCTCTATCCAGAGTTGTCGTTCCTGCTACGCTACACAACATCTCTGTCAACGCACATTTTACAAGATTTTTGTAAAATTTAGAAACAGCAAAAAAAATGTACTTAAAATTGTTTTAATTATTGTAAATATCAATAAAGATGAAAATAATTCACTCATTTCAAATCAATTCTCTCTTAAAAATGATTTCCTCCCCATTTCTTGGAGATCTATTTTGCGGAGGTAAAAATAAAAAAGTTAAAAACGATCACAAATCATTTTTAAGAGAGAATTGATTTGAAATGAGTGATTTATTTTCATCTTTATTGATATTAACAATAATTAAAACAATTTTAAGTACATTTTTTAACTGTTTCTAAATATTACAAAAATCTTGTAAAATGGGCGTTGACAGAGATGGAGTGTAGCGTAGCAGGAACGACAACTCTGGATAGAAAATGCTTTTCTCAAAACGTTTGACCAATAGAAACTAAAGATAACAATCGATCCCTACACTTTCTTATAATGCGTTTGTGTGATGACAGCAAATTTTTTTTGGGTGATGAATGTATCAATGCGAAAACTGCGGCCGTACAAAAAGAGTATTTAAGATGATTTGATTTGATTTTTTGGTGTTGAATGCCACTTTCAGCAATATTTCAGCTATATCATGGCGACCAGTTTTTAGTGATGGAAGAAGGCGGAGTACCCAGAGAGAACCACCGACCATGGGCAAGCAACTGGTAAACTTTATCACTTGCGCCTGCACATGAGTGCACCCTTTTTGTAATTAACAAAGCCGGGCGCGAACCCACGCCGTATTGGTGGTAGGCTTGTATGAGTTGTTAGGTAATCCAACTACCTAACTCATTGAGCCACCCAAGCCGGTATTTAAGAAACCTGACATATGTAAATACATTTTCTTGTTTATACCAAGCACTATCATTTTATTTGGCTACATTTAATTGTGTTCACCAGTTACCGATGTACAGTGGAACTCCCCGAAAACCGACCCCTCTGAAAACCGGATTCCTCTGAAAATCGAACATTTAGTTTTGGTTCGGAAAAATGTACAAGAAAAGTGAAGATATCAAAAAGGGTAATCAAAAGCCGTAATTAGTCCACACAATGACCAAAAGAAAAATGAAAACAATGACAAACAATGATCTACAAAACAGTACACAGCAAATTTCGTTGGGATTTGACTCTCGGGGCTATTTTTTTTGTATCCTCTAACAAATCTCATTATAGTGCCGCTTATTTTGATTCTGGACATTAAACGTCTTATCCCTCTGGTGCATTTTGATACATATTTTGTCATGGATAGTTCCCGTGATCCAATTACAGGTAAGATTTCATTCTAGTACCTATACAGGAAATCTTACATGCGCTTATTGATTGATATGATAAGTTTCCAGTTGTAAATATGTCATAATAAGCTACAAAAATGAAGCGTGTATTTTTAATTATTTTTTATTATCTGTAATGTGTTTTCATAATGCATTATTATGTGTCAATATGAATTCTTCTGAATGTCAACCAGTCATTAAGATGTAAACAAACATAATCAGACGACGTAATACACCTGTCATCTTAGATTCAGAAACAAACATAATCAGACAAAGTAAGACGCCGGTCATCTTAGATTCAGAAACAAACATAATCAGACAAAGTAAGACACCTGTCATCTTAGATTCAGAAACAAACATAATCAGACGACGTAAGACACCTGTCATCTTAGATTCAGAAACAAACATAATCAGACAAAGTAAGACACCTGTCATCTTAGATTCAGAAACAAACATAATCAGACAAAGTAAGACACCTGTCATCTTAGATTCAGAAACAAACATAATCAGACAAAGTAAGACACCTGTCATCTTAGATTCAGAAACAAACATAATCAGACGAAGTAAGACACCTGTCATCTTAGATTCAGAAACAAACATAATCAGACAAAGTAAGACACCTGTCATCTTAGATTCAGAAACAAACATAATCAGACGACGTAAGACACCTGTCATCTTAGATTCAGAAACAAACATATTCAGACGAAGTAAGACACCTGTCATCTTAGATTCAGAAGCAAACATATTCAGACGACGTAAGACACCTGTCATCTTAGATTCAGAAACAAACATATTCAGACGACGTAAGACACCTGTCATCTTAGATTCAGAAACAAACATATTCAGACGAAGTAAGACACCTGTCATCTTAGATTCAGAAACAAACATAATCAGACGACGTAAGATACCTGTCATCTTAGATTCAGAAACAAGCATATTCAGACGAAGTAAGACACCTGTCATCTTAGATTCAGAAACAAACATAATCAGACGACGTAAGACACCTGTCATCTTAGATTCAGAAACAAACATATTCCGACGACGTAAGATACCTGTCATCTTAGATTCAGAAACAAACATCAGATATGGCTAAACATTAACAGAGATTAAAATAAAGGTAATATTAATAAGCATTCAAAACAAATCGGGGTCTCTCTAGAAACGAAGATGGCGACCACATAATATTAATTCCCAGTAGAGAAGTTCAAGGACGCATTTATTCATTCGTTCGTTCGTTCGTTTATTCATTAGTATCGTTAAGGGAGAATTTAAAAAAGGGACCATTTACAATAGGATGGTTCATTGTAATGGATATTCAACACAAAAAGATAGGAAACCAGTCATATAATAGATAAAACCCCTATTTGCGAAATCTGTTCATGTAAAATGCTTTTTTTGTATTGTTCAAAATCAATTCGTATTCGTGTCCCAAATCGTCCAATCAGAAAAATGCAACCATTGTTTTTTTGTCCACATTATAGATGCATGCTCTAATTGGTGGGTGTTTTTAAAGTATTACACATTACTCTTATATTTCCAAATCTCTAATGACATTTCATAGATGTCATCGTTGACGATGGCAAATGTCTCTGGTGATGTTAAACAAATCAACAGAGACGTGCTTAAATATTCTATTAATAGAATATAGTTTAAAAGGTATGTCCCTATCCACACTAGAATCGAACAATCTTTTCTACATAAACCGCGTCATTGTGCATATTTTCCGCATGAATATTTAGAAGCAAAATTAAATAATTAATCAGGGCTCGTGTGGCTCAATGAGTTAGGTAGTTGGATTACCTAACAACTCATACAAGCCTATCACCAATACGACATGGGTTCGCGGCCGGCTTTGTAAATTACAAAAAGGGTGCACTCAACTCGCAGGCGCAAGTGATAAAGTTTATTTAAAAAAAACCCAGTTGCTTGCCCATGGTCGGTGATTCTCTCCGGGTACTCCGGCTTCTTCCACCACTAAAACTGGTCGCCATGATATAGCGGAAATATTGCTGAAAGTGGCGTTAAACACCAAAAATCAAATCAATCATCAAATTAAATAATTGATCAAAATATACCACCAATCAGTACTTTTCAAAATATGATATACAATTTTGATTAGCTATATTATGTAATAGAATAGATAAGTAAATTAAAATGAATGCTGATACGAGGACAAATCTCTTCGGTTTTCAGAAGGAATTTCAGTCACGTTCACTTACTTTATAGAATGAAAAAAAAACAAAAACAACGCTGTCGGACCAGATCCAAAATCCAATGGAACAATCGTAAAAAGAGGCTCACGTTCCTGGCTTGGTACAGGCACTTTAATAAAAGGAGACGGGGTTAAACTAGTTTTATGGGACAAACCCTCCCCTCTTAGTGAAATGATCCGGTCATGCAAGTGTTTAAAAAAACACCTTTCTTTTTAACGTTAATTATACTGTATTAATACATACACAACCAGATAGAGTCTGTGCCATGGTAGAAAGTTTGGACCAAAGTGAGCATTATTGACAGCAGTTCTGTGGATGTCGGCAATTATATCATATTTATTCCTTCCTGTACGAGAAATCTACAATGTAATGTAAATAAATTAATGGAAAAAAACCATATTTATCCCAAAAATTGTAATACATTTTATGCCAATGATTTATAAAATTCTTATGACGCTCCAAGAAAAATCGACTGAAACAAAAAATCCAAAAATATTCACACATCTTATAATTTTTTTTTTTTTTTTTTTTTTTTTACAAATATCCTGCAAATAAAAAGTTTCTAGTTTGAATAAAGACGTAGATATCACAGTTAGTGCGCACGACGCATTTCTTGAATAACCTTCATCATGTACGCACAAAATTGAAAGATTGGAAAGTCAAATAATTTTAAAGTACTTGGGAGAAATAAAACCAATGCGCTTAAACAGGATAGTCAAAATCAGCTACGGTGACATATGCCTGAGGAAGGAGAGCCTTCGTTTTGATAAACAAAATTACATATTTATGAACTCTAAATTTCAATAATAAATATATCTAATAAACCATGTCCGTGCCGAGACACTGATTACTGGGCGGGTGATACCCTCGGGGACTAATAGTCCACCAGCAGAGGCATCGACCCCAGTGATAGTAATAAAAACATAGATATCAAATTTAGTGCCAGTAAGACGAGTTTAATGGACATATGATATCTGTGTATAAGAATTTACACCAAAATATATTAAGTCCATCAAACCGTAATGTCGTGAATGATTGAGCAAAATAAAAATTTTGAATAACATGCACACTTTCGATATATATGTACAAATATCTTGTAAAATAAAACAAAAGTTTTAGATTGAAAACTATAAGATGAGTAAGGCTCATGGCTCAGTTGTGTTGATTTTCGTTTACACTTAGGTTTTCTTACTCCCAAAGTCTTTTTAAATTAATTGGGTATACAATCTTTTGACTATGAGCATACATGATGAAGGTCATTGGTGAAGGTCATTTCATACACCCGTCGTGTGCACCAAATTAGATACCTGCGTTTTTGCTTCTAAAACATTGTCTAACTTACATTCGTTTACATGGAGTTTTGATTCGTCCTGCATGACTAGCGAATGATCTTATCACTCTGGCTGTACCAGGAGTGAAGAAAGTATGTCATACTTCTGAACCCTTGAGAGGACTTCACACGAGAAAAAGAGCAACATAAAATTTCGTAGTTGAATATCATATGATGTAGGTGGGTGGGTGTGAAACAAATATCAAAATTAAGAGTAGTGAAATAACTATGCAAAATAATTTTGAAGCATAGGGAGTTGTACAATACTGTGAACTCATTTAAATTCGGGGATGCCAATTTTCGTGGTGTGAAGAAATATTTTTTTATGGATACGTAAATTCGTTGTTCGAGTCAAATATGGTAACAATTTGTTGAATTCTTATTTTGTGGCTTGATAACATTCATGAAATTCACTAAAAGACCACGAATTAAAAAAAAATCCAGTTTGTACACACATATTAAATTACCGTATCAGATATGATATTAAATTACCGTATCAGATATTATATTAAATTACCGTATCAGATATTATATTAAATTACCGAATCAAATATTATCTTAAATTACCGTATCATACTTCAGTCTTCTAACATTACGTGCATAATCTAACCAGTGTTGGTATGGTTCTTCTCGCACTTCACGTCGAACTGGTCTATTGAATAAACGAACATCTCGTTTAAGTCTCGTGTTAACTCTATTTGATTCTGCAGCATCAGATATTACTTTTCTAAATATAGATCTGACGTAATTTTGCTCATCTGTAGTCAAGTTTCCCTTCCATTGGCTAGAATGGTCCAATGAAATAAATCCATCTAAACAATGATTCTGTACATCTTGAATTATATGTGTCGGAAGTTGTGATTGGCCTGTAATTTCAAAGTCTACACATTCTGCAAAGGACTTTGGGAACTTGAAATGTATTGTAGCTTCTTTACGTAAATTGTCGTTCATTACAAGTTTCGCTGAATACAAGGTTTTCACGACGGAGAAGATAAACAATGCCTTAATAACAAGGTACATCTACAAAATAATAAACAAAATATATGACATACAGGTTCGTTATGAAACGGGTACAAATACCAATTTCCAAGTCGTGGAGTGAGTGATAGATTGTTGTTTAACGCATTTTATCAGCTATTGAATAACGAGAGTAAGTTACATGTTGATGATGTCTGTTTTGTACTATACCAACACGCTTAGTTTAATTTTAAATGGCTAGCTCATCGAAACAGCAGTTCGCGTGTAGACATGTCGCTCCACTCGGACACGTTATCTTGTTTTCGAGCCAACCAGTCTTTGCTCTTACTCCTTAATACTGTGTGCTTAGCTGAGAAGCAGCAAATACCAATTGCATAGACTTTTGTTTGACCTGATCCCACGAACCCACGATCTATCGCACTCGAGGCGAGCACGCTAACCAAATACACCATCGATGCAGTTAAATCAATGGAGTCGCAATATGTAATTGATTTTTTGCGAAATAAGACAATTTTCAAAGTCATGATTAAGCAAACAAAAAATAAAATTTTCTCAAGACGCATAAGAGGCTAATAATATGACACTTTTAAAATGATGTGGTCCAGTATAAATATCGAATCTCGAAGGGTATGCAAAATACATAAAGCTGTCTGACGTTTATTGTGGGATTTTATCTATTAATAGCATCATTGTCGAAATTTTATAACAATTTCATAAGACAGCCAACTACTCCCGTCTGTAAATTTGGGGAATCACACAGCCTGGTTCCCGGTAGGTAGAGAAAAGAAGCGGTACCAACAAATAAGTTGGATGCATTATTCTGATTGGTCGATTTTTTAGTACAAATTCAAAACTCATATTTAAGATTTCACATGGCCGGCAAACTTTGTCATATAATACTGACATAACAAACACAACAGGCGACGGACATTTAGGGTCTGACTTGCGAAAGGTACAAGAACGTAGTTGTGATCCCAATCCCTCACTCTTGGTTTTTACGGCTTCTGATAATTTCTTTGGCATCTACAAACTTTTCCTACACACACGTGATGAAAAGCAGTAACAGACCATTTTCACATTTCCGACATTGATTCTAAAATTATACTCTTTTATGAGTTATTTCCCTTTAATGTGGCAATAAGGTCCTTTCATTCAAAGTTCAATGTAGTGGCCAACCACTCGAATTTCGTCCACACTCGTATTTCGTCGATTTTACGTCACGCGCACTGCTGCAAGTAACCATATTATCTTGGAGAAACAAGCTGTAAATATGTTCATTTTAGCGCTTTTATGAACTGTTGACTTTTTGTGACTTTAAAAAAATGAGGATTAAAAAATTGTTAAATAAAGTTGAATAATACAGATGGATATTTTTGTGGACAACCCGACATAAGTGATTTTTCTTCAATATATTTCATTAAGCAACGTTCATTTTTTTTCCCGTTTGTTATTTTTATGGCATGTTTTGCGCATCGTCGACATTCGAGTGGTGTGGCGTAGAGGAAGTTGGGTCAGGGTCATTCAGTTATGTAAAGAAAGACACAAAATCGAAGTGCAGAATGGTTGTATTTTTTTTTATTAAAATCTATAAACAAGTAATTTTCTAACATGAATGTATCGTCAGTCCTGTCCAATCTGCTACCGGTAAAGTGCTACACTGCGCATGACATTTTCATCGACGAAATTCGACAATCTCCCATACAGAGTTGTCGGTCCTTGCAGGTCTCTGACAACTCTGTATGGGAGATTGGAAATTCGAGTGTACTTAACTTGAATAATACTGCGCCCTCTATCGGCACTTTCGCTACAGCGTCTAGCGGGAGAGTAATATAACGACTGGATTATTCGGATTAGAGTGTACTGGCCTAAATAGCAAATGTTTTTCCTTGTCAATTTTCTGTAAAATTATTCTCAGAATTTTACAAGGTTCAAATAGATTATGAGAAAATTATATTCAAATATTCATTGAACTTTCCATTGCTATTCTTAGACCGGAAATAATTTTACCAGTCGCAAGGGAAGAGTTTGAAGATACCAAAGGGGCAATCAGAATCCGTATATCGAAGAAGAACAGACAGCACAATGGCCAAAAGAAAAGCTACAAAAGGACAAACAACGGTCTACAAAACATACATATAAAACTAAAGATCGAGTAACACGAACCCCACTAAAACAGGGGGAAATAACTCGAATGAAAACACATAATTTTAAATTCAAATGGGGAATGTTTGTTTGCTTGATGGTGATTAACGCCACTTTCAGCAATATATCAGTTACATCGTGGCGGTTAAATGGGGAACTTGCAAAAGTTATATTCCAATAAATAAAAATAATTTTACACTCTGTATGTCAGACGCATTAATTTTAAATAAACGTTTGAAAATATCGAAGGGGCAATCAAATATGGGCAAATGAAAACAGAGAAACTGGCAACATAGGGTACACAATACGAAGAAAAACAGAGAAACTGGCAACATAGAGTACACAATACGAAGAAAAACAGAGAAACTGGCAACATAGGGTACACAATACGAAGAAAAACAGAGAAACTGGCAACATAGAGTACACAATACGAAGAAAAACAGAGAAACTGGCAACATAGGGTACACAATACGAAGAAAAACAGAGAAACTGGCAACATAGAGTACACAATATGAAGAAAAACAGAGAAACTGGCAACATAGGGTACACAATGCGAAGAAAAACAGAGAAACTGGCAACATAGGGTACAAAATACGAAGAAAAACAGAGAAACTGGCAACATAGGGTACACATACGAAGAAAAACAGAGAAACTGGCAACATAGGGTACACAATACGAAGAAAAACAGAGAAACTGGCAACATAGAGTACACAATACGAAGAAAAACAGAGAAACTGGCAACATAGAGTACACATACGAAGAAAAACAGAGAAACTGGCAACATAGGGTACACAATACGAAGAAAAACAGAGAAACTGGCAACATAGAGTACACAATACGAAGAAAAACAGAGAAACTGGCAACATAGAGTACACAATACGAAGAAAAACAGAGAAACTGGCAACATAGGGTACACAATACGAAGAAAAACAGAGAAACTGGCAACATAGAGTACACAATACGAAGAAAAACAGAGAAACTGGCAACATAGGGTACACAATACGAAGAAAAACAGAGAAACTGGCAACATAGGGTACATAATACGAAGAAAAACAGAGAAACTGGCAACATAGGGTACACAATACGAAGAAAAACAGAGAAACTGGCAACATAGGGTACACAATACGAAGAAAAACAGAGAAACTGGCAACATAGGGTACAAAATACGAAGAAAAACAGAGAAACTGGCAACATAGGGTACACATACGAAGAAAAACAGAGAAACTGGCAACATAGGGTACACAATACGAAGAAAAACAGAGAAACTGGCAACATAGAGTACACAATACGAAGAAAAACAGAGAAACTGGCAACATAGAGTACACATACGAAGAAAAACAGAGAAACTGGCAACATAGAGTACACAATACGAAGAAAAACAGAGAAACTGGCAACATAGGGTACACAATACGAAGAAAAACAGAGAAACTGGCAACATAGGGTACACAATACGAAGAAAAACAGAGAAACTGGCAACATAGAGTACACAATACGAAGAAAAACAGAGAAACTGGCAACATAGAGTACACAATACGAAGAAAAACAGAGAAACTGGCAACATAGAGTACACAATACGAAGAAAAACAGAGAAACTTGCAACATAGAGTACACAATACGAAGAAAAACAGAGAAACTGGCAACATAGGGTACAAAATACGAAGAAAAACAGAGAAACTGGCAACATAGGGTACACAATACGAAGAAAAACAGAGAAACTGGCAACATAGGGTACACAATACGAAGAAAAAAAGAGAAACTGGCAACATAGGGTACACAATACGAAGAAAAACAGAGAAACTGGCAACATAGGGTACACAATACGAAGAAAAACAGAGAAACTGGCAACATAGAGTACACAATACGAAGAAAAACAGAGAAACTGGCAACATAGGGTACACAATACGAAGAAAAACAGAGAAACTGGCAACATAGGGTACACAATGCGAAGAAAAACAGAGAAACTGGCAACATAGGGTACACAATACGAAGAAAAACAGAGAAACTGGCAACATAGGGTACACAATACGAAGAAAAACAGAGAAACTGGCAACATAGAGTACACAATACGAAGAAAAACAGAGAAACTGGCAACATAGGGTACACAATACGAAGAAAAACAGAGAAACTGGCAACATAGGGTACACAATACGAAGAAAAACAGAGAAACTGGCAACATAGGGTACACAATACGAAGAAAAACAGAGAAACTGGCAACATAGGGTACACAATACGAAGAAAAACAGAGAAACTGGCAACATAGGGTACAAAATACGAAGAAAAACAGAGAAACTGGCAACATAGGGTACACATACGAAGAAAAACAGAGAAACTGGCAACATAGGGTACACATACGAAGAAAAACAGAGAAACTGGCAACATAGGGTACACAATACGAAGAAAAACAGAGAAACTGGCAACATAGAGTACACAATACGAAGAAAAACAGAGAAACTGGCAACATAGAGTACACATACGAAGAAAAACAGAGAAACTGGCAACATAGAGTACACAATACGAAGAAAAACAGAGAAACTGGCAACATAGGGTACACAATACGAAGAAAAACAGAGAAACTGGCAACATAGAGTACACAATACGAAGAAAAACAGAGAAACTGGCAACATAGAGTACACAATACGAAGAAAAACAGAGAAACTGGCAACATAGAGTACACAATACGAAGAAAAACAGAGAAACTGGCAACATAGAGTACACAATACGAAGAAAAACAGAGAAACTTGCAACATAGAGTACACAATACGAAGAAAAACAGAGAAACTGGCAACATAGGGTACAAAATACGAAGAAAAACAGAGAAACTGGCAACATAGGGTACACAATACGAAGAAAAACAGAGAAACTGGCAACATAGGGTACACAATGCGAAGAAAAACAGAGAAACTGGCAACATAGGGTACACAATACGAAGAAAAACAGAGAAACTGGCAACATAGGGTACACAATACGAAGAAAAACAGAGAAACTGGCAACATAGGGTACACAATACGAAGAAAAACAGAGAAACTGGCAACATAGGGTACACAATACGAAGAAAAACAGAGAAACTGGCAACATAGGGTACAAAATACGAAGAAAAACAGAGAAACTGGCAACATAGAGTACACAATACGAAGAAAAACAGAGAAACTGGCAACATAGAGTACACAATACGAAGAAAAACAGAGAAACTGGCAACATTGGGTACACAATACGAAGAAAAACAGAGAAACTGGCAACATAGAGTACACAATACGAAGAAAAACAGAGAAACTGGCAACATAGGGTACACAATACGAAGAAAAACAGAGAAACTGGCAACATAGAGTACACAATACGAAGAAAAACAGAGAAACTGGCAACATAGAGTACACATACGAAGAAAAACAGAGAAACTGGCAACATAGAGTACACAATACGAAGAAAAACAGAGAAACTGGCAACATAGGGTACACAATACGAAGAAAAACAGAGAAACTGGCAACATAGGGTACACAATACGAAGAAAAACAGAGAAACTGGCAACATAGAGTACACAATACGAAGAAAAACAGAAAAACTGGCAACATAGAGTACACAATACGAAGAAAAACAGAGAAACTGGCAACATAGAGTACACAATACGAAGAAAAACAGAGAAACTTGCAACATAGAGTACACAATACGAAGAAAAACAGAGAAACTGGCAACATAGGGTACAAAATACGAAGAAAAACAGAGAAACTGGCAACATAGGGTACACAATACGAAGAAAAACAGAGAAACTGGCAACATAGGGTACACAATACGAAGAAAAACAGAGAAACTGGCAACATAGGGTACACAATACGAAGAAAAACAGAGAAACTGGCAACATAGGGTACACAATACGAAGAAAAACAGAGAAACTGGCAACATAGAGTACACAATACGAAGAAAAACAGAGAAACTGGCAACATAGGGTACACAATACGAAGAAAAACAGAGAAACTGGCAACATAGGGTACACAATGCGAAGAAAAACAGAGAAACTGGCAACATAGGGTACACAATACGAAGAAAAACAGAGAAACTGGCAACATAGGGTACACAATACGAAGAAAAACAGAGAAACTGGCAACATAGAGTACACAATACGAAGAAAAACAGAGAAACTGGCAACATAGGGTACACAATACGAAGAAAAACAGAGAAACTGGCAACATAGGGTACACAATACGAAGAAAAACAGAGAAACTGGCAACATAGAGTACACAATACGAAGAAAAACAGAGAAACTGGCAACATAGAGTACACAATACGAAGAAAAACAGAGAAACTGGCAACATAGAGTACACAATACGAAGAAAAACAGAGAAACTGGCAACATAGAGTACACAATACGAAGAAAAACAGAGAAACTTGCAACATAGAGTACACAATACGAAGAAAAACAGAGAAACTGGCAACATAGGGTACAAAATACGAAGAAAAACAGAGAAACTGGCAACATAGGGTACACAATACGAAGAAAAACAGAGAAACTGGCAACATAGGGTACACAATACGAAGAAAAACAGAGAAACTGGCAACATAGGGTACACAATACGAAGAAAAACAGAGAAACTGGCAACATAGGGTACACAATACGAAGAAAAACAGAGAAACTGGCAACATAGGGTACACAATACGAAGAAAAACAGAGAAACTGGCAACATAGGGTACACAATACGAAGAAAAACAGAGAAACTGGCAACATAGGGTACACAATGCGAAGAAAAACAGAGAAACTGGCAACATAGGGTACACAATACGAAGAAAAACAGAGAAACTGGCAACATAGGGTACACAATACGAAGAAAAACAGAGAAACTGGCAACATAGGGTACACAATACGAAAAAAAACAGAGAAACTGGCAACATAGGGTACACAATACGAAGAAAAACAGAGAAACTGGCAACATAGGGTACAAAATACGAAGAAAAACAGAGAAACTGGCAACATAGAGTACACAATACGAAGAAAAACAGAGAAACTGGCAACATAGAGTACACAATACGAAGAAAAACAGAGAAACTGGCAACATTGGGTACACAATACGAAGAAAAACAGAGAAACTGGCAACATAGAGTACACAATACGAAGAAAAACAGAGAAACTGGCAACATAGGGTACAAAATACGAAGAAAAACAGAGAAACTGGCAACATAGGGTACACAATACGAAGAAATACAAAACAAAACAAAAACACAATATGTGTTGAACACCACTATACGCAAGCAAACACAAATAAGGTAAATAAGACATGAGCACTCCTACAAACAACTGATGCTTTCATAAATAATTGGAGGAAATAATAATGCTCACCTTCTTTCGATACAAACAGCGAAACTTGTAATGATACAGAATTGATATGTAAAAACGTGTTCAACTTAAACAAAAGACATTCATCATTAAATATACCACAAGGTGTTGATTGTTTTCATCTAATAACCCCTATTTTTGTTAATCGAAAAAGGTTAACATAATGTATCTTCATTTGTTATACTTTCTTTATCCATTCAAGCAAATCAAACGATAAAAAATTATTCTTATATATTTCAAATGAATGACACGAATAAATTGTTATTGACGACGACATAGCGTAATTGTTTTCTTATCTATAGATTACAACACATACAGTATGTGGTCAAAAGTATTGGCGCATGTAAAAAAAAATCCCTATATAATCAACCAAAACCATATTTTTTTCAAAAAATTATTGTGAAGTCATTTCAGGAAAGATTTAAAAAAATTTACACCAAAATATTCGGAATTGTCTGTATTTTTGATTGTTTATTTGTTCATTATGTTTATATGAGTGGTTTTTATTTGTACATAATTTAAACACAACAAATAAAAATTGACTTTGATTTTCCTATATATTTCAACTAAAAATAAATCCTAAAAATTAACAATCATGTTTAAATTATGTACAAATAAAAACCACTCATATAAACAAAATGAGCAAATAAACAATCAAAATATAGACAAAATTTAGACAAAATATAGACAAAATTTGTTAAAATCTATCTAGAAATGACTTCACAATAATTTATTTGAAAAAATATGGTTTTGGTTGATTATATAGGGATTTTTTTGCATGCGCCAATACTTTTGGCCACATACTGTACATCTATATAAGAAATTCTAACATCACCTCCTTCTTTCGCTTTGTTAACAAGCGAGCGAGTTATCCATTCGGTATAATCTCATTAGCACACGCGCCGGTGAATGTAACTGACTTTTCCATTGGCAGCATACATTGTGTGCGACATTTTCCGCAAACGTAAATATAAATTGCCGTCTTCCAATCAAAGTATACTACCTTATTTGTACTCTTAGACATATCAGAATCGAAATAAATCATGGAAGCCAGAATGTGTTTTGAGCTTTAACATGGATTGACGGATATTAGTAAATTTTATCCCTCGCTTCTGGCTCGGGATGAAATATCCGCCAATCCGTGTTAAAACTTCCAACACATTCTGGCTTCCATGAATTATTTCTAAATTATATATTTTAAATATCACTCTGGGACAGTGTTACGTGGAGAAGGCACATATATGTTTTGCTGTTTATGGTCTTTTTCTAATTTTCTTCTTTTTTTTGTGAGATAAAAAAGAAGAAAAATTATGGTTCCGCTTTTATTTATCACTCTGGGAAAGTAATACGTGGAGAGGGCACATGTCTGCTTAACTGATGAACCATAGCTTGTATGGTATTTTTCTTCTTCTAATTTTTCCTCTTTATTGTGTGAGAAAAATAGAAGAAAAGCTATGGTCCGGTGGTTCCTCGTCGATCGTTTGTGGTTAGCTGATGAACAATATCTCTTATGCATCCCCTCTAATGTTTCTCCTTTTTTGAGTGAGAAAAAAAAAGCTATTGTTCCGCTGTTATGGTCTGGTGGTTACTAGTCGATCAGTCGTCTACAATAACCAATATCATTTTACCACTATGATATGGAATTGTGCGCAGCTCAACATATATCTTCGTTGAGAAAGTTCTAGGTGCATGGCGATTGAGAACCAGCGAGGTTCTGAACTTCCATGGTACAAATTTGAGGTTTATCGTGGCTGCGATCGTATGGTAGTTAGATTTACATCTACTTATGCAATCAGTGTATATCAATGAGAAAGTCGCCATTTCGATTCCGGCTAAAGGCGTGGTGTATTCGATACAACATTAAGTTTGTCAGAGACTTGCTGCAGGTCGGTGGGTTTTTCCGGATACTCATGTTTCCTTCACCAATAAATCGGATAGCCATGTTGTAGCTGAAATATTGTTGAAAGTGATATTAAACATATCTAGCTCTAACTCTGTATTCTAATTATTTATATTTAACTTCGACTTAGAGAGGAGTTTTGAGCTATACAACAACAGTCAATGGACATAAGTATTCGCCACTCTTGATTTTATGCTGTATATTTCATATAAAACCACATTTCTCAGAAAAAATATTGTGAAGTCATTTCTAAACGGATCTTGATCAATTTGTACCAGAAGAAGCAGAAATATTTAAAGATTATTTGTTTATTTTAGCATGATTTTCCGTTAGATTGTCTTTATTTTCTTATGATTTAAAGACAATTTTTGTTTTCTCACGTCAAATTTGTAGCTTAACCCTGCCACCTTTTTAATAAAGTGCCTGCAACAAGCCAGACAGAAAAGTGAGTGGCCATATATATGTACATTAGGGTTATTGACTATTACTCTGTTTCCATGATTTGTCGAATAGATTTTGGAACTGTCCAGGAGGTGTGGATTCTCTTTTGCTCATTTTCAGTATACGGTATATCACCAAAAAAAAATCAATAACAAAAAATCATATTTTTAGCAATATCAAGGACATAACAGACTGCGTACGATCAATTATTTTACATATCGGGGTTTGATATAGCCTCTTAATACATATACGGTGGAACCTGTCAAAAGTAATATCCTCAGTAGAATAAGACGAAGGCTAAAACGTTTACCGGATTTGACCTTCGAATAAACACAACGGGTGTCTGATAAGAAACAGTCAGTGCCAGATTAATCTACTAGCAATAATAGCATATTCTACGGGGCTAGCAATAAAAACTTCCAATGGATTTGACAACAATATTGTTTACATGTGGGAGGTTGTGGTTTAGGTTTATGGTGTTTAACACCACTTTCAACAATATTTCAGTTATATTGTGGAGGTAAGTTTTATTGGAGGACCCGGAGAAAACCACCGACCTGCCGTAAGTCACTGACAAATTTTATCATAGTATCAAGTGGTGATATGCGCTGATTGAATATGTACATGTAGTTGTAAATCCAACTACCATACGATCACGACCACGACGGCACCTGTATGCCGGAGGAGCTCCATCTATAATTATTAATCATTTTAGGTAACATTATATCGAGGCCGTGAAATCTCCTAAAATATTTCATTAGAAGCATTTATCTCATATTTATTATTCTACAGGTTCCACACTAGTCTATTCCACTCCTAGACCTTCTTACACTTCGTGAGCAAATGGGTTCTCTCCTGCATTTTTTGGGGTGTTTTTCATATTTTCGTTTTCTGTGTTGCGCTTTCTGTTTTAGTTGTTCTTGCTTTATGTGATAAACTTTGTCAGTGACTTGCAGCAGTTCGATGGATTTCTTCGAGTACTCCGGTTTCCTCCACCAATGAAACTGACCCCCACGATATAACTGAAATTTTGTTGAAAGTGGTGTTAAACACAATGACCCTAATCGCAATGTTGCTGGTGTCGCTGGATTCTCCGTTCTTGATTGCCTGTTCTGTTTTCTCTGACGACAAACACATAGTATTCATATCAGAACATATTTTCAAGCAAAAGTATGATCCAGATATAAAACAAGATCAGTACACACACAAATGTACATTAAAACAATAATATGTATAAAGTTCAAGATTCGAGAGTTAATTGGAGATCTGCAAACTGGATGACCTGCATTTAGCATGAGAAAGAAAATATTCCTTTTGGCATCGTCCCTTGATGCTCGCATAAGTTTGTGTGTCTCTCCCCTTTCCTTCCACATGGAAATTCTTCTATATCAACATGGCCAGTCTGCACTAGACACAAGTAGGACTTTATTTCTTTTAGCATCGACTCAAGGTGCCTCTTGCAGATTGGTGATGAATCACCTGATATATGTATATGTTCTCTCTCAGCTAAGTTGTTAGTTAGTTAAATTGATGTCCTTAAAGATTGATCTAAAATAGTTCCATGTCGTACGTGTCATTTCAAGCAACTACACGTACGCTTCAATACTTTCTTGACATTTCTCATTCATCTACAGTTATTTGATTCCCAATTCATTAAACATATTTTTAGTAAACACGCTTTTGATTTACATTGCAAAGTCCCTCCCATAATATACTGATAAAATTAATTATGAAATATTGATTAAAAAAAGTGTAATTTTGAAAAAAAAAGTAGCTTTATACTGTAAAGAGTATTTTGTCTTATTTTGCAGTTTGTCTTTGCTTCTGTATAGTTTTGTCCAATATTTTCTCCTATCATATGTCTTTACGTTCTTAGTTCGGTGTTGTGATGTGCGCTACAATTTCGACATAAAAACTATGTTCGGTTCGTCTTGCCCCCCAGTTATTTGTAGGAGGGCTCATGTTTTATTTATGTTATTTGTGTTTGTTTACGTATACAGGTATAATGGTGTCCATCACATCTTGACTATATGAGTCACATGACGGGTGTCTTATAAGAAGCAGGAACTGCTTATCCTTCGCGGTTTTTGGTGGAGAAATGGTTGAGTCTATTTTTTAAATGTTGGAAAGCGGGGGAAATGTGCCTGCTACTCATACTACAACATTAGACAAAAACTAAAAGAGATTATCAAATGATGTCAATCAAATATTTAATAAGATAAATGTCTGATCAAGTCAGGCATCCTTGGCGCTCCTCTACTGGGTGCAGTTACAATATGACCATCATGATCTGCTCCTACAAATTAATTGACAGGAAGGCTTCTTTGGTGAAGGTAGTTGTGGTTAAGAGGTCGATCGGATATAGCAAAGACCCCCCTGTTTGTACCGAGATCATGATGGCCGTATCCTTTCCTACTAATCGGTTGAACATCGTTTAGCCAAACAATTTCTTTCGGATTAGTCTGAAATTTGCTTATCGAAAAGTGTGCTTGATTTCCGTACCCTAGTCCGTAAGGAAATGGACCGTATGTCTTCACAGGTCCACCAGATTCTGATATAATTCCTCCTCTAAGTGATTCACGTCTGGATAATGCCTCATCGTTGTTCTCACCACTATTGGCATAATTCATTGTAACGGAATCCATGCGCACTCGGTCGTCCCTTTCATACAGCCGAAATGGGTTGGATTTAGCTCCACCACTATTCATCCCAAAGTCCATTGCTATTGGCATTGCTTCTTCCGGTCTGCCTCTATATTCCATTGGATTACGCCTTTTGCTAACGCAAGTTCCTTTCCTTTTGTCACAATACAGATCGGGACTACCTGAACAAAATGGACACTGTGGACGAGGCATGTATTTCACCATTGTTGCAATCATCACAGAATATCCGTCTTCATTATAATACCCGGTAAGTCCAACTGCCGGGTCTGTAACGTTCTGTAGAGTGACATTTTCTGGTGGCTGCACAGTATCAGTTGTTGGATCAATGCCACATTTCATTTGCAAACCGCGAAATATTTCCCAAATATGATCAACAAAACTATGATGCGTGAAGAACACTGGATCATGGGAACTAGCGTCAATATTGTTCATCACACCGTCAACCCAATTATGTACACCATTATGTTGTCCTTCTAAAGATACACTTTCCTCTGCAGTTGGTTCGGAAATTTGTGCTAGTCGATTATATCTGAATATTCCATTCACGGCTTTGTTTTGAAAAAGACAACCATCACTTCCTATATTTCTAAACAAGGGCCCTAGTGTTGTTTGAAAGTTGGCAAATGGTCCAGTTTTGACAAGTCCGAACCCATTTCCGAAATATTTTTTTGTCCACAGAATTGACTCCGTCGGATTCTCCATCTCAAAATCAAGAGTTGAATCCCAATACGGAATTGGTACACCAAGAGCAGATTCCATTCTGAAATTGTTATTTCAAATTATGAATATTCAAATTAATACTAATTAGATACGATATTGATGCATAATACTGTGATACTATAGATAAAGTGACAAAGTCATATATATCTGCTTATCTAAATTGTACAATTTTAACGATCACCTGTCTATTTCGAACACAAATGTTAGTCCCAAGAAGGTTCGGTTTAGCCAGTTTTCACTGTATACTGCTAATCTAAGGGCATTATATTCACGAGTCCTTATCTTGAAATGTATTTGGGAGTTAGTCCATATCATTGCACACTTTATTGCAAACACAATTACCTGAGTATTGGTAAATGAATACTTATTGTGAAGTTGAAATGGATCAAGTCAACTTTCATAACTTGTTGTAAATTGACATACCAAGTATACAACAAGGTATTATAATAGCGAATACTAATCTCCAAATTTTCTAATCCAGTTAACGAGACATTCTCTTCAGTTGAGCTCATTGTCTCGAAAATATACATTTTGTACATTTTCGATTTGATTCTAAAAATATATGTTTTTGCACACGTTATTTCTCTAACGACCGGAAAAATTGTTTCTGATCTAGCAAGAGCAATGGGAAGGACAAATAATATGAGTATAGTTTTCTCATAATTTGTGGATATTCATTAAACAAATCAGAGGCTAATATTAGAGCAAATAATAAATTCGAAAGTCACAACAACATTAAAATTTTGACCAGATTATGGGGAAAATGTATGTTATTTTCATTGAACATTTCATGAAAGAGGGCCATTTGCCCACCTTAAAGAGAAACAAGTAATTTCATGGCAAGCAGTCTTGTTAGAATCCTTGATATTTTTTTTTTACATCATCGTAGACCATTACCGATATCCTGCTTAGGGCCCTTGGTTTATTTACTCCCCAAAACTTTGTCTTTCCAATCTCAATATTTTGAATATGAGCGATTTTTGTTTGTTGTCTCTCTCTGTCAAAAGACTTTGTTGTATCTATTCTTTTGTATGGTTTTCGATATTTATCTCAAATCGTTGTGGCTCTATCTATTCCGAATGGCCTGTTCTCAATATAAATGTATATCAAAGGTATTTGTGCTTGTATCTATCCGAATTGATTTTTTTCTCCATTTCTTTACAAATTGTCGTCGTCCTGGCCATCCGGATGCTGAGTTTGCTTTCTCTCTCTTATATATATTTGACTGCATCGGTGGTGTAATTGTTAGCGTGCTAGACTCGAGTGTGGTAGGTCGTGTGTTCGAGTCCCAGTTTGGTGAAACCAAAGACTATACAGTTGGTGTTTGCTGTTTCTCCGCTAGCCAAGTAGCGTAAAGGAGCAAGACAAAGACTGTATAGCTCGGTATTTGGATGATGTGTCCGAAAAGATCGACATGTGTACCTGCGAACTGTTGTTTCAGTGAGCTAGCACTATGAAGACTGCAGGAAGCGAGCGTCTTGGTCTAGTACAAAGCTAACATCTTCATTATTGCATTGCATGTAACTTGCTCTCACCATGATATAGCTAAAACATTTCTCATTTAGGGCGAGACAACACTCACTTACTCACACTTCGCTTCTCTATTAGTTTTGTGAGTCTGTAATAATCCATGTGTTAGGAGTGTCGAGCTTGCCGTCTGTAATAATCCATGTGTTAGGAGTGTCGAGCTTGCCGTCTGTAATAATCCATGTGTTAGGAGTGTCGAGCTTGCCGTCTGTATTAATCCATGTGTTAGGAGTGTCGAGCTTGCCGTCTGTATTAATCCATGTGTTAGGAGTGTCGAGCTTGCCGTCTGTATTAATCCATGTGTTAGGAGTGTCGAGCTTGCCGTTTGTATTAATCCATGTGTTAGGAGTGTCGAGCTTGCCGTCTGTATTAATCCATGTGTTAGGAGTGTCGAGCTTGCCGTCTGTATTAATCCATGTGTTAGGAGTGTCGAGCTTGCCGTCTGTATTAATCCATGTGTTAGGAGTGTCGAGCTTGCCTCTGTATTAATTCATGTGTTAGGAGTGTCGAGCTTGCCTCTGTATTAATCCATGTGTTAGGAGTGTCGAGCTTGCCGTCTGTATTAATCTATGTGTTAGGAGTGTTGAGCTTGCCGTCTGTATTAATCTATGTGTTAGGAGTGTCGAGCTTGCCTCTGTATTAATTCATGTGTTAGGAGTGTCGAGCTTGCCTCTGTATTAATCCATGTGTTAGGAGTGTCGAGCTTGCCTCTGTATTAATCCATGTGTTAGGAGTGTCGAGCTTGCCGTCTGTATTAATCCATGTGTTAGGAGTGTCGAGCTTGCCGTCTGTATTAATCTATGTGTTAGGAGTGTTGAGCTTGCCGTCTGTATTAATCTATGTGTTAGGAGTGTCGAGCTTGCCGTCTGTATTAATCCATGTGTTAGGAGTGTCGAGCTTGCCGTCTGTATTAATCCATGTGTTAGGAGTGTCGAGCTTGCCGTCTGTATTAATCTATGTGTTAGGAGTGTTGAGCTTGCCGTCTGTATTAATCTATGTGTTAGGGGTGTCGAGCTTGCCGTCTGTATTAATCCATGTGTTAGGAGTGTCGAGCTTGCCGTCTGTATTAATCTATGTGTTAGGAGTGTTGAGCTTGCCGTCTGTATTAATCTATGTGTTAGGAGTGTCGAGCTTGCCGTCTGTATTAATCCATGTGTTAGGAGTGTCGAGCTTGCCGTCTCTATTAATCCATGTGTTAGGAGTGTCGAGCTTGCCGTCTGTATTAATCTATGTGTTAGGAGTGTTGAGCTTGCCGTCTGTATTAATCTATGTGTTAGGAGTGTCGAGCTTGCCGTCTGTATTAATCCATGTGTTAGGAGTGTCGAGCTTGCCTCTGTATTAATCCATGTGTTAGGAGTGTCGAGCTTGCCTCTGTATTAATCCATGTGTTAGGAGTGTCGAGCTTGCCGTCTGTATTAATCCATGTGTTAGGAGTGTCGAGCTTGCCTCTGTATTAATCCATGTGTTAGGAGTGTCGAGCTTGCCGTCTGTATTAATCCATGTGTTAGGAGTGTCGAGCTTGCCTCTGTATTAATTCATGTGTTAGGGGTGTCGAGCTTGCCTCTGTATTAATCCATGTGTTAGGAGTGTCGAGCTTGCCGTCTGTATTAATCCATGTGTTAGGAGTGTCGAGCTTGCCTCTGTATTAATTCATGTGTTAGGGGTGTCGAGCTTGCCTCTGTATTAATTCATGTGTTAGGAGTGTCGAGCTTGCCGTCTGTATTAATCCATGTGTTAGGAGTGTCGAGCTTGCCGTCTGTATCAATCCATGTGTTAGGAGTGTCGAGCTTGCCGTCTGTATTAATCCATGTGTTAGGAGTGTCGAGCTTGCCTCTGTATTAATCCATGTGTTAGGAGTGTCGAGCCTGCCGTCTGTATTAATTCATGTGTTAGGAGTGTCAAGCTTGCCTCTGTATTAATCCATGTGTTAGGAGTGTCAAGCTTGCCTCTGTATTAATCCATGTGTTAGGAGTGTCGAGCTTGCCTCTGTATTAATCCATGTGTTAGGAGTGTCGAGCTTGCCTCTGTATTAATCCATGTGTTAGGGGTGTCGATCTTGCCGTCTGTATTAATCCATGTGTTAGGAGTGTCGAGCTTGCCGTCTGTATTAATTCATGTGTTAGGAGTGTCGAGCTTGCCGTCTGTATTAATCCATGTGTTAGGAGTGTCAAGCTTGCCTCTGTATTAATCCATGTGTTAGGAGTGTCGAGCTTGCCTCTGTATTAATCCATGTGTTAGGAGTGTCGAGCTTGCCGTCTGTATTAATCCATGTGTTAGGGGTGTTAGGAGTGTCGAGCTTGCCGTCTGTATTAATCCATGTGTTAGGAGTGTCGAGCGTGCCGTCTGTATTAATCCATGTGTTAGGAGTGTCGAGCTTGCCTCTGTATTAATTCATGTGTTAGGAGTGTCGAGCTTGCCGTCTGTATTAATTCATGTGTTAGGAGTGTCGAGCTTGCCTCTGTATTAATCCATGTGTTAGGAGTGTCGAGCTTGCCGTCTGTATTAATTCATGTGTTAGGAGTGTCGAGCTTGCCTCTGTATTAATCCATGTGTTAGGAGTGTCGAGCTTGCCGTCTGTATTAATCCATGTGTTAGGAGTGTCGAGCTTGCCGTCTGTATTAATCCATGTGTTAGGAGTGTCGAGCTTGCCGTTTGTATTAATCCATGTGTTAGGAGTGTCGAGCTTGCCGTCTGTATTAATCCATGTGTTAGGAGTGTCGAGCTTGCCGTCTGTATTAATCCATGTGTTAGGAGTGTCGAGCTTGCCGTCTGTATTAATCCATGTGTTAGGAGTGTCGAGCTTGCCTCTGTATTAATTCATGTGTTAGGAGTGTCGAGCTTGCCTCTGTATTAATCCATGTGTTAGGAGTGTCGAGCTTGCCGTCTGTATTAATCTATGTGTTAGGAGTGTCGAGCTTGCATCTGTATTAATTCATGTGTTAGGAGTGTCGAGCTTGCCTCTGTATTAATCCATGTGTTAGGAGTGTCGAGCTTGCCGTCTGTATTAATCCATGTGTTAGGAGTGTCGAGCTTGCCGTCTGTATTAATCTATGTGTTAGGAGTGTTGAGCTTGCCGTCTGTATTAATCTATGTGTTAGGAGTGTCGAGCTTGCCGTCTGTATTAATCCATGTGTTAGGAGTGTCGAGCTTGCCGTCTGTATTAATCCATGTGTTAGGAGTGTCGAGCTTGCCGTCTGTATTAATCTATGTGTTAGGAGTGTTGAGCTTGCCGTCTGTATTAATCTATGTGTTAGGGGTGTCGAGCTTGCCGTCTGTATTAATCCATGTGTTAGGAGTGTCGAGCTTGCCGTCTGTATTAATCTATGTGTTAGGAGTGTTGAGCTTGCCGTCTGTATTAATCTATGTGTTAGGAGTGTCGAGCTTGCCGTCTGTATTAATCCATGTGTTAGGAGTGTCGAGCTTGCCGTCTCTATTAATCCATGTGTTAGGAGTGTCGAGCTTGCCGTCTGTATTAATCTATGTGTTAGGAGTGTTGAGCTTGCCGTCTGTATTAATCTATGTGTTAGGAGTGTCGAGCTTGCCGTCTGTATTAATCCATGTGTTAGGAGTGTCGAGCTTGCCTCTGTATTAATCCATGTGTTAGGAGTGTCGAGCTTGCCTCTGTATTAATCCATGTGTTAGGAGTGTCGAGCTTGCCGTCTGTATTAATCCATGTGTTAGGAGTGTCGAGCTTGCCTCTGTATTAATCCATGTGTTAGGAGTGTCGAGCTTGCCGTCTGTATTAATCCATTTGTTAGGAGTGTCGAGCTTGCCTCTGTATTAATTCATGTGTTAGGGGTGTCGAGCTTGCCTCTGTATTAATCCATGTGTTAGGAGTGTCGAGCTTGCCGTCTGTATTAATCCATGTGTTAGGAGTGTCGAGCTTGCCTCTGTATTAATTCATGTGTTAGGGGTGTCGAGCTTGCCTCTGTATTAATTCATGTGTTAGGAGTGTCGAGCTTGCCGTCTGTATTAATCCATGTGTTAGGAGTGTCGAGCTTGCCGTCTGTATTAATCCATGTGTTAGGAGTGTCGAGCTTGCCGTCTGTATTAATCCATGTGTTAGGAGTGTCGAGCTTGCCTCTGTATTAATCCATGTGTTAGGAGTGTCGAGCCTGCCGTCTGTATTAATTCATGTGTTAGGAGTGTCAAGCTTGCCTCTGTATTAATCCATGTGTTAGGAGTGTCAAGCTTGCCTCTGTATTAATCCATGTGTTAGGAGTGTCGAGCTTGCCTCTGTATTAATCCATGTGTTAGGAGTGTCGAGCTTGCCTCTGTATTAATCCATGTGTTAGGAGTGTCGATCTTGCCGTCTGTATTAATCCATGTGTTAGGAGTGTCGAGCTTGCCGTCTGTATTAATTCATGTGTTAGGAGTGTCGAGCTTGCCGTCTGTATTAATCCATGTGTTAGGAGTGTCAAGCTTGCCTCTGTATTAATCCATGTGTTAGGAGTGTCGAGCTTGCCTCTGT
This sequence comes from Bathymodiolus brooksi, assembly GCA_963680875.1. Classification (NCBI taxonomy): domain Eukaryota; kingdom Metazoa; phylum Mollusca; class Bivalvia; order Mytilida; family Modiolidae; genus Bathymodiolus; species Bathymodiolus brooksi. The sequence continues at coordinate 86,389,527 of OY804588.1, read as the reverse complement.
ATTAATCCATGTGTTAGGAGTGTCGAGCTTGCCGTCTGTATTAATCCATGTGTTAGGGGTGTTAGGAGTGTCGAGCTTGCCGTCTGTATTAATCCATGTGTTAGGAGTGTCGAGCGTGCCGTCTGTATTAATCCATGTGTTAGGAGTGTCGAGCTTGCCTCTGTATTAATTCATGTGTTAGGAGTGTCGAGCTTGCCGTCTGTATTAATTCATGTGTTAGGAGTGTCGAGCTTGCCTCTGTATTAATCCATGTGTTAGGAGTGTCGAGCTTGCCGTCTGTATTAATTCATGTGTTAGGAGTGTCGAGCTTGCCTCTGTATTAATCCATGTGTTAGGAGTGTCGAGCTTGCCGTCTGTATTAATCCATGTGTTAGGAGTGTCGAGCTTGCCGTCTGTATTAATCCATGTATTAGGAGTGTCGAGCTTGCCTCTGTATTAATCCATGTGTTAGGAGTGTCGAGCTTGCCTCTGTATTAATCCATGTGTTAGGAGTGTCGAGCTTGCCTCTGTATTAATTCATGTGTTAGGAGTGTCGAGCTTGCCGTCTGTATTAATCCATGTGTTAGGAGTGTCGAGCTTGCCTCTGTATTAATCTATGTGTTAGGGGTGTCGAGCTTGCCGTCTGTATTAATCCATGTGTTAGGAGTGTCGAGCTTGCCTCTGTATTAATCCATGTGTTAGGGGTGTCGAGCTTGCCGTCTGTATTAATCCATGCGTTAGGAGTGTCGAGCTTGCCTCTGTATTAATCTATGTGTTAGGGGTGTCGAGCTTGCCTCTGTATTAATCCATGTGTTAGGAGTGTCGAGCTTGCCTCTGTATTAATCCATGTGTTAGGAGTGTCGAGCTTGCGTCTGTATTAATACATGTGTTAGGAGTGTCGAGCTTGCCGTCTGTATTAATCCATGTGTTAGGAGTGTCGAGCTTGCCTCTGTATTAATCCATGTGTTAGGAGTGTCGAGCTTGCCTCTGTATTAATCCATGTGTTAGAAGTGTCGAGCTTGCCTCTGTATTAATTCATGTGTTAGGAGTGTCGAGCTTGCCGTCTGTATTAATCCATGTGTTAGGAGTGTCGAGCTTGCCGTCTGTATTAATCTATGTGTTAGGGGTGTCGAGCTTGCCGTCTGTATTAATCCATGTGTTAGGAGTGTCGAGCTTGCCTCTGTATTAATCCATGTGTTAGGGGTGTCGAGCTTGCCGTCTGTATTAATCCATGTGTTAGGAGTGTCGAGCTTGCCTCTGTATTAATCCATGTGTTAGGAGTGTCGAGCTTGAGTCTGTAATAATTCATGTGTTAGGAGTGTCGAGCTTGCCGTCTGTATTAATCCATGTGTTAGGAGTGTCGAGCTTGCCTCTGTATTAATCCATGTGTTAGGAGTGTCGAGCTTGCCGTCTGTATTAATCCATGTGTTAGGAGTGTCGAGCTTGCCGTCTGTATTAATCCATGTGTTAGGAGTGTCGAGCTTGCCTCTGTATTAATTCATGTGTTAGGAGTGTCGAGCTTGCCTCTGTATTAATCCATGTGTTAGGAGTGTCGAGCTTGCCGTCTGTATTAATCCATGTGTTAGGAGTGTCGAGCTTGCCGTCTGTATTAATCCATGTGTTAGGAGTGTCGAGCTTGCCTCTGTATTAATCCATGTGTTAGGAGTGTCGAGCTTGCCTCTGTATTAATCCATGTGTTAGGAGTGTCGAGCTTGCCTCTGTATTAATTCATGTGTTAGGAGTGTCGAGCTTGCCGTCTGTATTAATCCATGTGTTAGGAGTGTCGAGCTTGCCTCTGTATTAATCTATGTGTTAGGGGTGTCGAGCTTGCCGTCTGTATTAATCCATGTGTTAGGAGTGTCGAGCTTGCCTCTGTATTAATCCATGTGTTAGGGGTGTCGAGCTTGCCGTCTGTATTAATCCATGTGTTAGGAGTGTCGAGCTTGCCTCTGTATTAATCTATGTGTTAGGGGTGTCGAGCTTGCCTCTGTATTAATCCATGTGTTAGGAGTGTCGAGCTTGCCTCTGTATTAATCCATGTGTTAGGAGTGTCGAGCTTGCGTCTGTATTAATCCATGTGTTAGGAGTGTCGAGCTTGCCGTCTGTATTAATCCATGTGTTAGGAGTGTCGAGCTTGCCGTCTGTATTAATCCATGTGTTAGGGGTGTCGAGCTTGCCTCTGTATTAATCCATGTGTTAGGAGTGTCGAGCTTGCCTCTGTATTAATCCATGTGTTAGGAGTGTCGAGCTTGCCTCTGTATTAATTCATGTGTTAGGAGTGTCGAGCTTGCCGTCTGTATTAATCCATGTGTTAGGAGTGTCGAGCTTGCCTCTGTATTAATCTATGTGTTAGGGGTGTCGAGCTTGCCGTCTGTATTAATCCATGTGTTAGGAGTGTCGAGCTTGCCTCTGTATTAATCCATGTGTTAGGGGTGTCGAGCTTGCCGTCTGTATTAATCCATGTGTTAGGAGTGTCGAGCTTGCCTCTGTATTAATCTATGTGTTAGGGGTGTCGAGCTTGCCTCTGTATTAATCCATGTGTTAGGAGTGTCGAGCTTGCCTCTGTATTAATCCATGTGTTAGGAATGTCGAGCTTGCGTCTGTATTAATCCATGTGTTAGGAGTGTCGAGCTTGCCGTCTGTATTAATCCATGTGTTAGGAGTGTCGAGCTTTCCGTCTGTATTAATCCATGTGTTAGGAGTGTCGAGCTTGCCTCTGTATTAATCCATGTGTTAGGAGTGTCGAGCTTACCTCTGTATTAATTCATGTGTTAGGAGTGTCGAGCTTGCCGTCTGTATTAATCCATGTGTTAGGAGTGTCGAGCTTGCCGTCTTTATTAATCTATGTGTTATGGGTGTCGAGCTTGCCGTCTGTATTAATCCATGTGTTAGGAGTGTCGAGCTTGCCTCTGTATTAATCCATGTGTTAGGGGTGTCGAGCTTGCCGTCTGTATTAATCCATGTGTTAGGAGTGTCGAGCTTGCCTCTGTATTAATCCATGTGTTAGGAGTGTCGAGCTTGAGTCTGTAATAATTCATGTGTTAGGAGTGTCGAGCTTGCCGTCTGTATTAATCCATGTGTTAGGAGTGTCGAGCTTGCGTCTGTTTTAATCCATGTGTTAGGAGTGTCGAGCTTGCCGTCTGTATTAATCCATGTGTTAGGAGTGTCGAGCTTGCCGTCTGTATTAATCCATGTGTTAGGAGTGTCAAGCTTGCCATCTGTAATAATCCATGTGTTAGGAGTGTCGAGCTTGCCGTCTGTATTAATCCATGTGTTAGGGGTGTCGAGCTTGCCGTCTGTATTAATCCATGTGTTAGGAGAGTCGAGCTTGCCTCTGTATTAATCCATGTGTTAGGAGTGTCGAGCTTGCCTCTGTATTAATCCATGTGTTAGGAGTGTCGAGCTTGCCGTCTGTATTAATCCATGTGTTAGGAGTGTCGAGCTTGCCTCTGTATTAATCCATGTGTTAGGGGTGTCGAGCTTGCCGTCTGTATTAATCCATGTGTTAGGAGTGTCGAGCTTGGCGTCTGTATTAATTCATGTGTTAGGAGTGTCGAGCTTGCCGTCTGTATTAATCCATGTGTTAGGGGTGTCGAGCTTGCCTCTGTATTAATCCATGTGTTAGGAGTGTCGAGCTTGCCTCTGTATTAATCCATGTGTTAGGGGTGTCGAGCTTGCCGTCTGTAATAATCCATGTGTTAGGGGTGTCGAGCTTGCCGTGTGTATTAATCCATGTGTTAGGAGTGTCGAGCTTGCCGTCTGTATTAATTCATGTGTTAGGAGTGTCGAGCTTGCCTCTGTATTAATCCATGTGTTAGGGGTGTCGAGCTTGCCGTCTGTAATAATCCATGTGTTAGGGGTGTCGAGCTTTCCGTCTGTATTAATCCATGTGTTAGGAGTGTCGAGCTTGCCTCTGTATTAATCCATGTGTTAGGGGTGTCGAGCTTGCCGTCTGTAATAATCCATGTGTTAGGGGTGTCGAGCTTGCCGTCTGTATTAATCCATGTGTTAGGAGTGTCGAGCTTGCCGTCTGTATTAATTCATGTGTTAGGAGTGTCGAGCTTGCCGTCTGTATTAATCCATGTGTTAGGAGTGTCGAGCTTGCCGTCTGTATTAATCCATGTGTTAGGAGTGTCGAGCTTGCCGTCTGTATTAATCCATGTGTTAGGAGTGTCGAGCTTGCCTCTGTATTAATCCATGTGTTAGGAGTGTCGAGCTTGCCGTCTGTAATAATCCATGTGTTAGGGGTGTCGAGCTTGCCGTCTGTATTAATCCATGTGTTAGGAGTGTCGAGCTTGCCTCTGTATTAATCCATGTGTTAGGGGTGTCAAGCTTGCCGTCTGTATTAATCCATGTGTTAGAAGTGTCGAGCTTGCCATCTGTATTAATCTATGTGTTAGGAGTGTCGAGCTTGCCTCTGTATTAATCCATGTTTTAGGGGTGTCGAGCTTGCCGTCTGTATTAATCCATGTGTTAGGAGTGTCGAGCTTGCCTCTGTATTAATCCATGTGTTAGGAGTGTCGAGCTGGCCGTCTGTATTAATCCATGTGTTAGGAGTGTCGAGCTTGCCGTCTGTATTAATCCATGTGTTAGGAGTGTCGAGCTTGCCGTCTGTATTAATTCATGTGTTAGGAGTGTCGAGCTTGCCGTCTGTAATAATCCATGTGTTAGGAGTGTCGAGCTTGCCGTCTGTATTAATCCATGTGTTAGGAGTGTCGAGCTTGCCGTCTGTATTAATCCATGTGTTAGGAGTGTCAAGCTTGCCATCTGTAATAATCCATGTGTTAGGAGTGTCGAGCTTGCCGTCTGTATTAATCCATGTGTTAGGGGTGTCGAGCTTGCCGTCTGTAATAATCCATGTGTTAGGAGTGTCGAGCTTGCCATCTGTATTAATCCATGTGTTAGGAGTGTCGAGCTTGCCGTCTGTATTAATCTATGTGTTAGGAGTGTCGAGCTTGCCGTCTGTATCAATCCATGTGTTAGGAGTGTCGAGCTTGCCGTCTGTATTAACCCATGTGTTAGGGGTGTCGAGCTTGCCGTCTGTATTAATCCATGTGTTAGGAGTGTCGAGCTTGCCGTCTGTATTAATCTATGTGTTAGGAGTGTCGAGCTTGCCATCTGTATTAATCCATGTGTTAGGAGTGTCGAGCTTGCCTCTGTATTAATCCATGTGTTAGGGGTGTCGAGCTTGCCGTCTGTATTAATCCATGTGTTAGGAGTGTCGAGCTTGGCGTCTGTATTAATCCATGTGTTAGGAGTGTAGAGCTTGCCTCTGTATTAATCCATGTGTTAGGGGTGTCGAGCTTGCCGTCTGTATTAATCCATGTGTTTGGAGTGTCGAGCTTGCCATCTGTAATAATCCATGTGTTAGGAGTGTCGAGCTTGCGTCTGTATTAATCCATGTGTTAGGAGTGTCAAGCTTGCCATCTGTAATAATCCATGTGTTAGGAGTGTCGAGCTTGCCGTCTGTATTAATCCATGTGTTAGGGGTGTCGAGCTTGCCGTCTGTATTAATCCATGTGTTAGGGGTGTCGAGCTTGCCGTCTGTATTAATCCATGTGTTAGGAGTGTCGAGCTTGCCGTCTGTATTAATTCATTTGTTAGGAGTGTCGAGCTTGCATTCTGTATTAATCCATGTGTTAGGAGTGTCGAGCTTGCCGTCTGTATTAATCTATGTGTTAGGAGTGTCGAGCTTGCCGTCTGTATTAATCCATGTGTTAGGAGTGTCGAGCTTGCCGTCTGTATTAATCTATGTGTTAGGAGTGTCGAGCTTGCCGTCTGTAATAATCCATGTGTTAGGAGTGTCGAGCTTGCCATCTGTATTAATCTATGTGTTAGGAGTGTCGAGCTTGCCGTCTGTATTAATCCATGTGTTAGGAGTGTCGAACTTACCTCTGTATTAATCCATGTGTTAGGAGTGTCGAGCTTGCCTCTGTATTAATTCATGTGTTAGGGGTGTCGAGCTTGCCTCTGTATTAATCCATGTGTTAGGAGTGTCGAGCTTGCCGTCTGTATTAATCCATGTGTTAGGAGTGTCGAGCTTGCCGTCTGTATTAATCCATGTGTTAGGAGTGTCGAGCTTGCCGTCTGTATTAATCCATGTGTTAGGAGTGTCGAGCTTGCCGTCTGTAATAATCCATGTGTTAGGAGTGTCGAGCTTGCCGTCTGTATTAATTCATGTGTTAGGAGTGTCGAGCTTGCCTCTGTATTAATCCATGTGTTAGGAGTGTCGAGCGTGCCGTCTGTATTAATCCATATGTTAGGAGTGTCGAACTTGCCGTCTGTATTATTCAATGTGTTAGGAGTGTCGAGCTTGCCGTCTGTATCAATCCATGTGTTAGGAGTGTCAAGCTTACCGTCTGTATTAATCCATGTGTTAGGAGTGTCGAGCTTGCCGTCTGTATTATTCCATGTGTTAGGAGTGTCGAGCTTGCCTCTGTATTAATCCATGTGTTAGGAGTGTCGAGCTTGCCGTCTGTATTAATCCATGTGTTAGGAGTGTCGAGCTTGCCGTCTGTATTAATCCATGTGTTAGGAGTGTCGAGCTAGCCGTCTGTATTAATCCATGTGTTAGGAGTGTCGAGCTGGCCGTCTGTATTAATCCATGTGTTAGGAGTGTCGAGCTTGCCGTCTGTATTAATCCATGTGTTAGGAGTGTCGAGCTTGCCGTCTGTATTATTCCATGTGTTAGGAGTGTCGAGCTTGCCGTCTGTGTTAATCCATGTGTTAGGAGTGTCGAGCTTGCCGTCTGTATTAATCCATGTGTTAGGAGTGTCGAGCTTGCCGTCTGTATTAATCCATGTGTTAGGGGTGTCGAGCTTGCCTCTGTATTAATCCATGTGTTAGGAGTGTCGAGCTTGCCTCTGTATTAATCCATGTGTTAGGAGTGTCGAGCTTGCCGTCTGTATTAATCCATGTGTTAGGAGTGTCGAGCTTGCCGTCTGTATTAATCCATGTGTTAGGGGTGTCGAGCTTGCCTCTGTATTAATCCATGTGTTAGGGGTGTCGAGTTTGCCTCTGTATTAATCCGTGTGCTAAGAGTGTCGAGCTTGCCTCTGTATTAATTCATGTGTTAGGAGTGTCGAGCTTGCCTCTGTATTAATCCATGTGTTAGGAGTGTCGAGCTAGCCGTCTGTATTAATCCATGTGTTAGGAGTGTCGAGCTTGCCGTCTGTATTAATCCATGTGTTAGGAGTGTCGAGCTTGCCGTCTGTATTAATCCATGTGTTAGGAGTGTAGAGCTTGCCGTCTGTATTATTCCATGTGTTAGGAGTGTCGAGCTTGCCGTCTGTGTTAATCCATGTGTTAGGAGTGTCGAGCTTGTCGTCTGTATTAATCCATGTGTTAGGAGTGTCGAGCTTGCCGTCTGTATTAATCCATGTGTTAGGGGTGTCGAGCTTGCCTCTGTATTAATCCATGTGTTAGGAGTGTCGAGCTTGCCTCTGTATTAATCCATGTGTTAGGAGTGTCGAGCTTGCCGTCTGTATTAATCCATGTGTTAGGAGTGTCGAGCTTGCCGTCTGTATTAATCCATGTGTTAGGGGTGTCGAGCTTGCCTCTGTATTAATCCATGTGTTAGGGGTGTCGAGTTTGCCTCTGTATTAATCCGTGTGCTAAGAGTGTCGAGCTTGCCTCTGTATTAATTCATGTGTTAGGAGTGTCGAGCTTGCCGTCTGTATTAATCCATGTGTTAGGAGTGTCGAGCTTGCCGTCTGTATTAATCCATGTGTTTGGGGTGTCGAGTTTGCCTCTGTATTAATCCATGTGCTAAGAGTGTCGAGCTTGCCGTCTGTATTAATTCATGTGTTAGGAGTGTCAAGCTTGCCGTCTGTATTATTCCATGTGTTAGGAGTGTCGAGCTTGCCTCTGTATTAATCCATGTGTTATGCGTGTCGAGCGTGTCGTCTGTATTAATCTATGTGTTAGGAGTGTTGAGCTTGCCGTCTGTATTAATCCATGTGTTAGGGGTGTCAAGCTTGCCTCTGTATTAATCCATGTGTTAGGAGTGTCGAGCTTGCCTCTGTATTAATCCATGTGTTAGGAGTGTCGAGCTTGCCGTCTGTATTAATCCATGTGTTAGGAGTGTAGAGCTTGCCGTCTGTATTATTCCATGTGTTAGGAGTGTCGAGCTTGCCGTCTGTGTTAATCCATGTGTTAGGAGTGTCGAGCTTGTCGTCTGTATTAATCCATGTGTTAGGAGTGTCGAGCTTGCCGTCTGTATTAATCCATGTGTTAGGGGTGTCGAGCTTGCCTCTGTATTAATCCATGTGTTAGGAGTGTCGAGCTTGCCTCTGTATTAATCCATGTGTTAGGAGTGTCGAGCTTGCCGTCTGTATTAATCCATGTGTTAGGAGTGTCGAGCTTGCCTCTGTATTAATCAATGTGTTAGGGGTGTCGAGCTTGCCTCTGTATTAATCCATGTGTTAGGGGTGTCGAGTTTGCCTCTGTATTAATCCGTGTGCTAAGAGTGTCGAGCTTGCCTCTGTATTAATTCATGTGTTAGGAGTGTCGAGCTTGCCGTCTGTATTAATCCATGTGTTAGGAGTGTCGAGCTTGCCGTCTGTATTAATCCATGTGTTAGGGGTGTCGAGTTTGCCTCTGTATTAATCCATGTGCTAAGAGTGTCGAGCTTGCCGTCTGTATTAATTCATGTGTTAGGAGTGTCAAGCTTGCCGTCTGTATTATTCCATGTGTTAGGAGTGTCGAGCTTGCCACTGTATTAATCCATGTGTTATGCGTGTCGAGCGTGCCGTCTGTATTAATCTATGTGTTAGGAGTGTTGAGCTTGCCGTCTGTATTAATCCATGTGTTAGGGGTGTCAAGCTTGCCTCTGTATTAATCCATGTGTTAGGAGTGTCGAGCTTGCCTCTGTATTAATCCATGTGTTAGGAGTGTCGAGCTTGCCTCTGTATTAATCCATGTGTTAGGAGTGTCGAGCTTGCCTCTGTAGTAATCCATGTGTTAGGAGTGTCGAGCTTGCCGTCTGTATTAATCCATGTGTTAGGAGTGTCGAGTTTGCCTCTGTATTAATCCATGTGTTAGGAGTGTCGAGCTTGCCTCTGTATTAATCCATGTGTTAGGAGTGTCGAGCTTGCCGTCTGTATTAATCCATGTGTTAGGAGTGTCGAGCTTGCCTCTGTATTAATCCGTGTTAGGAGTGTCGAGCTTGCCTCTGTATTAATCCATGTGTTAGGGGTGTCGAGTTTGCCTCTGATTTAATCCATGTGTTAGGAGTGTCGAGCTTGCCTCTGTATTAATCCAAGTGTTAGGAGTGTCGAGCTTGCCGTCTGTATTAATCCATGTGTTAGGAGTGTCAAGCTTGCCGTCTGTATTATTCCATGTGTTAGGGGTGTCGAGCTTGCCTCTGTATTAATCCATGTGTTAGGAGTGTCGAGCTTGCCTCTGTATTAATCCATGTGTTAGGAGTGTCGAGCTTGCCGTCTGTATTAATCCATGTGTTAGGAGTGTCGAGCTTGCCGTCTGTATTAATCCATGTGTTAGGAGTGTCGAGCTTGCCGTCTGTATTAATCCATGTGTTAGGAGTGTCGAGCTTGCCGTCTGTATTAATCCATGTGTTAGGAGTGTCGAGCTTGCCGTCTGTAATATTCCATGTGTTAGGAGTGTCGAGCTTGCCGTCTGTGTTAATCCATGTGTTAAGAGTGTCGAGCTTGCCGTCTGTATTAATCCATGTGTTAGGAGTGTTGAGCTTGCCGTCTGTATTAATCCATGTGTTAGGAGTGTCGAGCTTGCCGTCTGTATTATTCCATGTGTTAGGAGTGTCGAGCTTGCCGTCTGTGTTAATCCATGTGTTATGGGTGTCGAGATTGCCTCTGTATTAATCAATGTGTTATGGGTGTCGAACTTGGCGTCTGTATTAATCCATGTGTTATGGGTGTCGAGCTTGCCTCTGTATTAATCCATGTGTTAGGAGTGTCGAGCTTGCCGTCTGTATTAATCCATGTGTTAGGAGTGTCGAGCTTGCCGTCTGTATTAATCCATGTGTTAGGAGTGTCGAGCTTGCCGTCTGTATTAATCCATGTGTTAGGAGTGTCGAGCTTGCCGTCTGTATTAATCCATGTGTTAGGAGTGTCGAGCTTGCCTCTGTATTAATCCATGTGCTAGGAGTGTCGAGCTTGCCTCTGTATTAATCCGTGTGCTAAGAGTGTCGAGCTTGCCTCTGTATTAATTCATGTGTTAGGAGTGTCGAGCTTGCCGTCTGTATTAATCCATGTGTTAGGAGTGTCAAGCTTGCCGTCTGTATTAATCCATGTGTTAGGGGTGTCGAGCTTGCCGTCTGTATTAATCCATGTGTTAGGGGTGTCGAGTTTGCCTCTGTATTAATCCATGTGTTAGGAGTGTCGAGCTTGCCGCTGTATTAATCCGAGTGTTAGGAGTGTCGAGCTTGCCGTCTGTATTAATCCATATGTTAGGAGTGTTAGGAGTGTCGAGCTTGCCGTCTGTATTAATCCATGTGTTAGGAGTGTCGAGCTTGCCGTCTGTATTAATCCATGTGTTAGGGGTGTCGAGCTTGCCTCTGTATTAATCCATGTGTTAGGAGTGTCGAGCTTGCCGTCTGTATTAATTCATGTGTTAGGAGTGTCGAGCTTGCCGTCTGTATTAATCCATGTGTTAGGGGTGTCGAGCTTGCCTCTGTATTAATCCATGTGTTAGGAGTGTCGAGCTTGCCGTCTGTATTAATTCATGTGTTAGGAGTGTCGAGCTTGCCGTCTGTATTAATCCATGTGCTATGAGGGTCGAGCTTGCCTCTGTATTAATCCATGTGTTAGGAGTGTCGAGCTTGCCTCTATATTAATCCATGTGTTAGGAGTGTCGAGCTTGCCGTCTGTATTAATCCATGTGTTAGGGGTGTCGAGCTTGCCTCTGTATTAATCCATGTGTTAGGAGTGTCGAGCTTGCCGTCTGTATTAATTCATGTGTTAGGAGTGTCGAGCTTGCCGTCTGTATTAATCCATGTGTTATGAGTGTCGAGCTTGCCTCTGTATTAATCCATGTGTTAGGAGTGTCGAGCTTGCCTCTGTATTAATCCATGTGTTAGGAGTGTCGAGTTTGCCGTCTGTATTAATCCATGTGTTTGCAGTGTCGAGCTTGCCGTCTGTATTAATCCATGTGTTAGGAGTGTCGAGCTTGCCGTCTGTATTATTCCATGTGTTAGGGGTGTCGAGCTTGCCTCTGTATTAATCCATGTGTTTGCAGTGTCGAGCTTGCCGTCTGTATTAATCCATGTGTTAGGAGTGTCGAGCTTGCCGTCTGTATTATTCCATGTGTTAGGGGTGTCGAGCTTGCCTCTGTATTAATCCATGTGTTTGCAGTGTCGAGCTTGCCTCTGTATTAATCCATGTGTTAGGAGTGTCGAGCGTGCCGTCTGTATTATTCCATGTGTTAGGAGTGTCGAGCTTGCCGTCTGTATTAATCCATGTGTTAGGAGTGTCGAGCTTGCCGTCTGTATTAATCCATGTGTTAGGGGTGTCGAGCTTGCCTCTGTATTAATCCATGTGTTAGGAGTGTCGAGTTTGCCTCTGTATTAATCCATGTGTTAGGAGTGTCGAGCGTGCCGTCTGTATTATTCCATGTGTTAGGAGTGTCGAGCTTGCCTCTGTATTAATCCATGTGTTAGGGGTGTCGAGCTTGCCGTCTGTATTAATCCATGTGTTAGGGGTGTCGAGCTTGCCGTCTGTATTAATCCATGTGTTAGGAGTGTCGAGCTTGCCTCTGTATTAATCCATGTGTTAGGGGTGTCGAGCTTGCCGTCTGAATTAATCCATGTGTTAGGAGTGTCGAGCTTGCCGTCTGTATTAATCCGTGTGCTAAGAGTGTCGAGCTTGCCTCTGTATTAATTCATGTGTTAGGAGTGTCGAGCTTGCCGTCTGTATTAATCCATGTGTTAGGAGTGTCAAGCTTGCCGTCTGTATTAATCCATGTGTTAGGAGTGTTGAGCTTGCCGTCTGTATTAATCCATGTGTTAGGAGTGTCGAGCTTGCCGTCTGTATTATTCCATGTGTTAGGAGTGTCGAGCTTGCCGTCTGTGTTAATCCATGTGTTATGGGTGTCGAGATTGCCTCTGTATTAATCAATGTGTTATGGGTGTCGAACTTGGCGTCTGTATTAATCCATGTGTTATGGGTGTCGAGCTTGCCTCTGTATTAATCCATGTGTTAGGAGTGTCGAGCTTGCCGTCTGTATTAATCCATGTGTTAGGAGTGTCGAGCTTGCCGTCTGTATTAATCCATGTGTTAGGAGTGTCGAGCTTGCCGTCTGTATTAATCCATGTGTTAGGAGTGTCGAGCTTGCCGTCTGTATTAATCCATGTGTTAGGAGTGTCGAGCTTGCCTCTGTATTAATCCATGTGCTAGGAGTGTCGAGCTTGCCTCTGTATTAATCCGTGTGCTAAGAGTGTCGAGCTTGCCTCTGTATTAATTCATGTGTTAGGAGTGTCGAGCTTGCCGTCTGTATTAATCCATGTGTTAGGAGTGTCAAGCTTGCCGTCTGTATTAATCCATGTGTTAGGGGTGTCGAGCTTGCCGTCTGTATTAATCCATGTGTTAGGGGTGTCGAGTTTGCCTCTGTATTAATCCATGTGTTAGGAGTGTCGAGCTTGCCGCTGTATTAATCCGAGTGTTAGGAGTGTCGAGCTTGCCGTCTGTATTAATCCATATGTTAGGAGTGTTAGGAGTGTCGAGCTTGCCGTCTGTATTAATCCATGTGTTAGGAGTGTCGAGCTTGCCGTCTGTATTAATCCATGTGTTAGGGGTGTCGAGCTTGCCTCTGTATTAATCCATGTGTTAGGAGTGTCGAGCTTGCCGTCTGTATTAATTCATGTGTTAGGAGTGTCGAGCTTGCCGTCTGTATTAATCCATGTGTTAGGGGTGTCGAGCTTGCCTCTGTATTAATCCATGTGTTAGGAGTGTCGAGCTTGCCGTCTGTATTAATTCATGTGTTAGGAGTGTCGAGCTTGCCGTCTGTATTAATCCATGTGCTATGAGGGTCGAGCTTGCCTCTGTATTAATCCATGTGTTAGGAGTGTCGAGCTTGCCTCTATATTAATCCATGTGTTAGGAGTGTCGAGCTTGCCGTCTGTATTAATCCATGTGTTAGGGGTGTCGAGCTTGCCTCTGTATTAATCCATGTGTTAGGAGTGTCGAGCTTGCCGTCTGTATTAATTCATGTGTTAGGAGTGTCGAGCTTGCCGTCTGTATTAATCCATGTGTTATGAGTGTCGAGCTTGCCTCTGTATTAATCCATGTGTTAGGAGTGTCGAGCTTGCCTCTGTATTAATCCATGTGTTAGGAGTGTCGAGTTTGCCGTCTGTATTAATCCATGTGTTTGCAGTGTCGAGCTTGCCGTCTGTATTAATCCATGTGTTAGGAGTGTCGAGCTTGCCGTCTGTATTATTCCATGTGTTAGGGGTGTCGAGCTTGCCTCTGTATTAATCCATGTGTTTGCAGTGTCGAGCTTGCCGTCTGTATTAATCCATGTGTTAGGAGTGTCGAGCTTGCCGTCTGTATTATTCCATGTGTTAGGGGTGTCGAGCTTGCCTCTGTATTAATCCATGTGTTTGCAGTGTCGAGCTTGCCTCTGTATTAATCCATGTGTTAGGAGTGTCGAGCGTGCCGTCTGTATTATTCCATGTGTTAGGAGTGTCGAGCTTGCCGTCTGTATTAATCCATGTGTTAGGAGTGTCGAGCTTGCCGTCTGTATTAATCCATGTGTTAGGGGTGTCGAGCTTGCCTCTGTATTAATCCATGTGTTAGGAGTGTCGAGTTTGCCTCTGTATTAATCCATGTGTTAGGAGTGTCGAGCGTGCCGTCTGTATTATTCCATGTGTTAGGAGTGTCGAGCTTGCCTCTGTATTAATCCATGTGTTAGGGGTGTCGAGCTTGCCGTCTGTATTAATCCATGTGTTAGGGGTGTCGAGCTTGCCGTCTGTATTAATCCATGTGTTAGGAGTGTCGAGCTTGCCTCTGTATTAATCCATGTGTTAGGGGTGTCGAGCTTGCCGTCTGAATTAATCCATGTGTTAGGAGTGTCGAGCTTGCCGTCTGTATTAATCCGTGTGCTAAGAGTGTCGAGCTTGCCTCTGTATTAATTCATGTGTTAGGAGTGTCGAGCTTGCCGTCTGTATTAATCCATGTGTTAGGAGTGTCAAGCTTGCCGTCTGTATTAATCCATGTGTTAGGAGTGTCGAGCTTGCCTCTGTATTAATCCATGTGTTAGGGGTGTCGAGCTTGCCGTCTGTATTAATCCATGTGTTAGGAGTGTCGAGCTTGCCGTCTGTATCAATCCATGTGTTAGGGGTGTCGAGCTTGCCTCTGTATTAATCCATGTGTTAGGAGTGTCGAGTTTGCCTCTGTATTAATCCATGTGTTAGGAGTATCGAGCTTGCCTGTTTCTACGGCTTTTGGATCTGTTCCGACAGCGTGGTAGTTTTGAGGGTTTTTAGATCTGTTCCGACAGCGTGGTTGTTTTGAGGGTTTTTAGATCTGTTCCGACAGCGTGGTTGTTTTGAGGGTTTTTAGATCTGTTCCGACAGCGTGGTTGTTTTGAGGGTTTTTCATTTTATATAAGTATGTCATGAAAGCATAGAAATACATACGTGATCAAATAAAGTCTATGCCATGGCAAGAAATTGGGTCCGAAGTGAGCGTTCATTACAGCTGTCAGGTGAATATCAGCTATGATGTCATATTTACTTCGTCCAGTCGGTGAAATCTGCAATGCAATAATCACACATATATATATTTATAGTCATCTGTTTCTTTTTCTTATGAATATTTAAGCTGTGATATAATAATACGTATTTCATGTACCATATACCTGTCTGTAAAGAATATGATTTGGTGTATTAAAATCAGAAATGAAACATTTGGTGGCGAAGTAAATTCTGTTTGAATAGTTTGGCTTGTGTTATATAAATCAACACAAACAAATTTAATATTTGAATCACTATTATTGATAAAAACGCAAACAAAACTTCCCTTGGTACTTAAAAATAAATAAATAATGAAAAGTAATTATTACATATGTTCTTCAAAGGACGTTACACGTGGCTTTCACGATATGTGAACTCTCTACAGTTATTGTATCTGAAACAATGTTTTGTTTTGTAATTATTGACGCTGTTACGGTACAACGAAGCAGGGACTGTGACTAGTTATCTAGTTATCAAAACCGACGCCAGATGGGTACAAAAATGCCCCAAATTATATCACTTGATAATTTCCAGTAACAGCCTATCACAAAAAAACGTATGTAAGAATATACTTTTTGTTCATGATATAGCTGAAAAATTGCCGAGGTGACGTTAAACAACAATCACTCTTTCGTTCACTCATTCCAGATTACAAAATATATTTCCCTTGCGAAAGAAAATGTGATACTTGTTTTAGCGAGAGCAAAGAACAAATGATTTGAGAATAGTTTTCTGATAATTTGTTGACATTTGAACCTTGTGCAAAATTATATGTCGATTTAAGAAATAATTCATGGAAGCCATAATTCATGAGTGTTAACATGAGTTGGAGGAATATTAGTATGCTACACCAAGAATGGACAATCCAGAGACGCTGACAACATTGGGCACACGAGACACAGAACGAAGACAATCCAGAGACACTGACAACATTGGGCACACGAGACACAGAACGAAGACAAACAAATTAATAAAACGCAACAGAAGTCAGAAAACTAAAAAGATGAGCAACACGGATCCCACCAAAAACCGGAGGTGAACCCAGGTGCTCGAGAATGGTAAACCCACAACACGTCATGGCTTTCATGAATTATTTCAATTATAATATGTATGTCTAACAGTTCAAACATGATAGTAAACTTTAAACAAAGACGGTAATTTATGTTGATGGATGCGGGCAATGTCACACACAATTTATCATGTGACGCAGTTGGTTGTTCTACCTTCCAGATTGTCAAATCAACAAAGTTTTCACTCTTAAATTATATTGGGGTGTATCAATGAAAAGAACAATCAATCAAGAGACAGTGAAAATATTCTCATATAAGATTTTACAAAAATGTGTACAAAACAAGAAATGAAAAAGAGTACATTGAAATGCATCTAAGCAATCCACTAAAGTTGAATTCGTATTTTTCTATAACTCAAGATACTGTTAGGTTACTGACATTTGCCAATTTGTTGGTATTTCGCTTTCAGCAACAAGTGGAATGCTAAAAAATCGTCAAATTAATCAGTAACCAGGTGTCAATCTCGATAGCTTTCCTTGAAAACTACGTCACTAATACGACAATTTATAAAAGTAAAATCTTTAGTATTATTTTCCGGAAAAACATGAATATGTAAAGAAACAAAGAGAACATTTAATGTTTGTATGTACAATGGTCCTGTATAAATAGATGAAATCACATATTATTGATGTCCTTTTGGTCAGACAGTACGCATTTGCGAAGCAATCTCCTCTCCACTAGTGGCACATTGGCATCCGTCGTATTAATCTGGTTACAAACTCTGTGATAAGCCGTGAACGAGGAATGTTCCGGGTGGTGGTAATCAAACGGAACATATCTGTGGTACTTTGTGACACAGATATTTACTAACGGTTAACCAAGTCATGGTGCCGGTTTTAACGCTTTAGAAGTGCATGACTTCAACTTCATGAAGAGTTCATGGCTTAGGAGCTTCCTCGTTAGCAGCAACATTAACTCTCTATCAAGTAAGACATGCTAGGAACCGCAAGCTCTATAAGCAGGTACTATTGGAATGTTGCTACACATATATGGAAAGTTCGCAATGGGAAAATTGAAATCACATCTTTTGTCGCAAAGTTTTGTTCTTAAACGACCCTCACTGTCAATTTCTAGATGCATGTCAAGGTATAAAGCATACCTAGCTGTATATTATCTGTGATATCCTTTATTTCAACCTCATTGGGATGGATGCGATGAACATAGTCATCAACTTGGAATTATTTAGTAAAAGGACATCTTCAACGTGAAATTAAAGGCTAGCTACTTTTCGTTTATATTGAGAAGCGCTGCAAAAAGGAAGAAGTCGGTGAGAAGATGAGCAGCATAATTGGTACCCATAGGAATACCGACTGCTTCTTAAAAAACACGCCAATCAAACATAATAAATATAGTCAATCAAAAACTCAAGCATCTTGATGATAGAATGGGAACCATGTTGTCCAATGTAAAGGGAAATAACTCTTCCATACAATGGGAACCATGTTGTCCAATGTAAAGGGAAATAACTCTTCCATAGAATGGGAACTATGTTGTCCACTCTAAAGGGAAATAACTCTTCCATACAATGGAACCATGTTTCCCAATGCAAAGGGAAATAACTCTTCCATAGAATGGGAACCATGTTGTCCACTGTAAGGGAAATAACTCTTCCATACAATGAGAACCATGTTGTCCACTGTAAGGGAAATAACTCTTCCATAGAATGAGAACCATGTTGTCCAATGTAAAGGGAAATAACTCTTCCATACAATGGGAACCATGTTGTCCACTGTAAGGGAAATAACTCTTCCATAGAATGGGAACCATGTTGTCCACTGTAAGGGAAATAACTCTTCCATAGAATGAGAACCATGTTGTCCACTGTAAGGGAAATAACTCTTCCATACAATGGGAACCATGTTGTCCACTGTAAAGGGAAATAACTCTTCCATACAATGGGAACCATGTTGTCCACTGTAAAGGGAAATAACTCTTCCATAGAATGGGAACCATGTTGTCCACTGTAAAGGGAAATAACTCTTCCATACAATGGGAACCATGTTGTCCACTGTAAAGGGAAATAACTCTTCCATACAATGGGAACCATGTTGTCCACTCTAAAGGGAAATAACTCTTCCATACAATGGGAACCATGTTGTCCACTGTAAGGGAAATAACTCTTCCATACAATGGAACCATGTTGTCCACTGTAAAGGGAAATAACTCTTCCATACAATGGAACCATGTTGTCCACTGTAAAGGGAAATAACTCTTCCATACAATGGAACCATGTTGTCCACTGTAAGGGAAATAACTCTTCCATACAATGGGAACCATGTTGTCCACTGTAAGGGAAATAACTCTTCCATACAATGGAACCATGTTGTCCACTGTAAAGGGAAATAACTCTTCCATACAATGGAACCATGTTGTCCACTGTAAGGGAAATAACTCTTCCATACAATGGGAACCATGTTGTCCACTGTAAGGGAAATAACTCTTCCATACAATGGAACCATGTTGTCCACTGTAAGGGAAATAACTCTTCCATACAATGAGAACCATGTTGTCCACTGTAAAGGGAAATAACTCTTCTATACAATGGGAACCATGTTGTCCACTGTAAGGGAAATAACTCTTCCATACAATGGGAACCATGTTGTCCACTGTAAAGGGAAATAACTCTTCCATACAATGGGAACCATGTTGTCCACTGTAAGGGAAATAACTCTTCCATACAATGGGAACCATGTTGTCCACTGTAAGGGAAATAACTCTTCCATACAATGGGAACCATGTTGTCCACTGTAAGGGAAATAACTCTTCCATACAATGAGAACCATGTTGTCCACTGTAAAGGGAAATAACTCTTCTATACAATGGGAACCATGTTGTCCACTGTAAGGGAAATAACTCTTCCATACAATGGGAACCATGTTGTCCACTGTAAGGGAAATAACTCTTCCATACAATGAGAACCATGTTGTCCACTGTAAGGGAAATAACTCTTCCATACAATGGGAACCATGTTGTCCACTGTAAAGGGAAATAACTCTTCCATACAATGGGAACCATGTTGTCCACTGTAAGGGAAATAACTCTTCCATACAATGGAACCATGTTGTCCACTGTAAAGGGAAATAACTCTTCCATACAATGGAACCATGTTGTCCACTGTAAGGGAAATAACTCTTCCATACAATGAGAACCATGTTGTCCACTGTAAAGGGAAATAACTCTTCTATACAATGGGAACCATGTTGTCCACTGTAAGGGAAATAACTCTTCCATACAATGGGAACCATGTTGTCCACTGTAAAGGGAAATAACTCTTCCATACAATGGGAACCATGTTGTCCACTGTAAGGGAAATAACTCTTCCATACAATGGGAACCATGTTGTCCACTGTAAGGGAAATAACTCTTCCATACAATGGGAACCATGTTGTCCACTGTAAGGGAAATAACTCTTCCATACAATGGGAACCATGTTGTCCACTGTAAAGGGAAATAACTCTTCCATACAATGGAACCATGTTGTCCACTGTAAGGGAAATAACTCTTCCATACAATGAGAACCATGTTGTCCACTGTAAAGGGAAATAACTCTTCCATACAATGGGAACCATGTTGTCCACTGTAAGGGAAATAACTCTTCCATACAATGGGAACCATGTTGTCCACTGTAAAGGGAAATAACTCTTCCATACAATGGAACCATGTTGTCCACTGTAAGGGAAATAACTCTTCCATACAATGGGAACCATGTTGTCCACTGTAAGGGAAATAACTCTTCCATACAATGGGAACCATGTTGTCCACTGTAA
The DNA here is from genome assembly GCA_963680875.1 of Bathymodiolus brooksi. Taxonomy (NCBI): domain Eukaryota; kingdom Metazoa; phylum Mollusca; class Bivalvia; order Mytilida; family Modiolidae; genus Bathymodiolus; species Bathymodiolus brooksi. The sequence goes on along the minus strand of OY804588.1, from coordinate 86,370,004 downwards.
GGGAAATAACTCTTCCATACAATGAGAACCATGTTGTCCACTGTAAGGGAAATAACTCTTCCATACAATGGGAACCATGTTGTCCACTGTAAAGGGAAATAACTCTTCCATACAATGGGAACCATGTTGTCCACTGTAAAGGGAAATAACTCTTCCATACAATGGAACCATGTTGTCCAATGTAAAGGGAAATAACTCTTCCATAGAATGGGAACCATGTTGTCCACTGTAAAGGGAAATAACTCTTCCATACAATGGGAACCATGTTGTCCACTGTAAAGGGAAATAACTCTTCCATACAATGGGAACCATGTTGTCCACTCTAAAGGGAAATAACTCTTCCATACAATGGGAACCATGTTGTCCACTGTAAGGGAAATAACTCTTCCATACAATGGAACCATGTTGTCCACTGTAAAGGGAAATAACTCTTCCATACAATGGGAACCATGTTGTCCACTGTAAGGGAAATAACTCTTCCATACAATGGGAACCATGTTGTCCACTGTAAGGGAAATAACTCTTCCATACAATGGGAACCATGTTGTCCACTGTAAAGGGAAATAACTCTTCCATACAATGGGAACCATGTTGTCCACTGTAAGGGAAATAACTCTTCCATACAATGGGAACCATGTTGTCCACTGTAAGGGAAATAACTCTTCCATACAATGGGAACCATGTTGTCCACTGTAAGGGAAATAACTCTTCCATACAATGGGAACCATGTTGTCCACTGTAAAGGGAAATAACTCTTCCATACAATGGAACCATGTTGTCCACTGTAAGGGAAATAACTCTTCCATACAATGAGAACCATGTTGTCCACTGTAAAGGGAAATAACTCTTCCATACAATGGGAACCATGTTGTCCACTGTAAGGGAAATAACTCTTCCATACAATGGGAACCATGTTGTCCACTGTAAAGGGAAATAACTCTTCCATACAATGGAACCATGTTGTCCACTGTAAGGGAAATAACTCTTCCATACAATGGGAACCATGTTGTCCACTGTAAGGGAAATAACTCTTCCATACAATGGGAACCATGTTGTCCACTGTAAGGGAAATAACTCTTCCATACAATGAGAACCATGTTGTCCACTGTAAGGGAAATAACTCTTCCATACAATGGGAACCATGTTGTCCACTGTAAAGGGAAATAACTCTTCCATACAATGGGAACCATGTTGTCCACTGTAAAGGGAAATAACTCTTCCATACAATGGAACCATGTTGTCCAATGTAAAGGGAAATAAATCTTCCATACAATGGGAACCATGTTGTCCAATGTAAAGGGAAATAACTCTTCCATAGAATGGGAACTATGTTGTCCACTCTAAAGGGAAATAACTCTTCCATACAATGGAACCATGTTTCCCAATGCAAAGGGAAATAACTCTTCCATAGAATGGGAACCATGTTGTCCACTGTAAGGGAAATAACTCTTCCATACAATGAGAACCATGTTGTCCACTGTAAGGGAAATAACTCTTCCATAGAATGAGAACCATGTTGTCCAATGTAAAGGGAAATAACTCTTCCATACAATGGGAACCATGTTGTCCACTGTAAGGGAAATAACTCTTCCATAGAATGGGAACCATGTTGTCCACTGTAAGGGAAATAACTCTTCCATAGAATGAGAACCATGTTGTCCACTGTAAGGGAAATAACTCTTCTATACAATGGGAACCATGTTGTCCACTGTAAAGGGAAATAACTCTTCCATACAATGGGAACCATGTTGTCCACTGTAAAGGGAAATAACTCTTCCATAGAATGGGAACCATGTTGTCCACTGTAAAGGGAAATAACTCTTCCATACAATGGGAACCATGTTGTCCACTGTAAAGGGAAATAACTCTTCCATACAATGGGAACCATGTTGTCCACTCTAAAGGGAAATAACTCTTCCATACAATGGAACCATGTTGTCCACTGTAAAGGGAAATAACTCTTCCATACATTGGGAACCATGTTGTCCACTGTAAGGGAAATAACTCTTCCATACAATGGAACCATGTTGTCCACTGTAAGGGAAATAACTCTTCCATACAATGGAACCATGTTGTCCACTGTAAAGGGAAATAACTCTTCCATACAATGGGAACCATGTTGTCCAATGTAAAGGGAAATAACTCTTCCATACAATGGGAACCATGTTGTCCACTGTAAGGGAAATAACTCTTCCATACAATGGAACCATGTTGTCCACTGTAAAGGGAAATAACTCTTCCATACAATGGAACCATGTTGTCCACTGTAAAGGGAAATAACTCTTCCATACAATGGAACCATGTTGTCCACTGTAAGGGAAATAACTCTTCCATACAATGGGAACCATGTTGTCCACTGTAAGGGAAATAACTCTTCCATACAATGGAACCATGTTGTCCACTGTAAAGGGAAATAACTCTTCCATACAATGGAACCATGTTGTCCACTGTAAGGGAAATAACTCTTCCATACAATGGGAACCATGTTGTCCACTGTAAGGGAAATAACTCTTCCATACAATGGAACCATGTTGTCCACTGTAAGGGAAATAACTCTTCCATACAATGAGAACCATGTTGTCCACTGTAAAGGGAAATAACTCTTCCATACAATGGGAACCATGTTGTCCACTGTAAGGGAAATAACTCTTCCATACAATGGGAACCATGTTGTCCACTGTAAAGGGAAATAACTCTTCCATTCAATGGAACCATGTTGTCCACTGTAAGGGAAATAACTCTTCCATACAATGGGAACCATGTTGTCCACTGTAAGGGAAATAACTCTTCCATACAATGGGAACCATGTTGTCCACTGTAAGGGAAATAACTCTTCCATACAATGGGAACCATGTTGTCCACTGTAAAGGGAAATAACTCTTCCATACAATGGAACCATGTTGTCCACTCTAAGGGAAATAACTCTTCCATACAATGAGAACCATGTTGTCCACTGTAAAGGGAAATAACTCTTCCATACAATGGGAACCATGTTGTCCACTGTAAGGGAAATAACTCTTCCATACAATGGGAACCATGTTGTCCACTGTAAAGGGAAATAACTCTTCCATACAATGGAACCATGTTGTCCACTGTAAGGGAAATAACTCTTCCATACAATGGGAACCATGTTGTCCACTGTAAGGGAAATAACTCTTCCATACAATGGGAACCATGTTGTCCACTGTAAGGGAAATAACTCTTCCATACAATGAGAACCATGTTGTCCACTGTAAGGGAAATAACTCTTCCATACAATGGGAACCATGTTGTCCACTGTAAAGGGAAATAACTCTTCCATACAATGGGAACCATGTTGTCCACTGTAAAGGGAAATAACTCTTCCATACAATGGGAACCATGTTGTCCACTGTAAAGGGAAATAACTCTTCCATACAATGGGAACCATGTTGTCCAATGTAAAGGGAAATAACTCTTCCATACAATGGGAACCATGTTGTCCACTGTAAAGGGAAATAACTCTTCCATACAATGGGAACCATGTTGTCCAATGTAAAGGGAAATAACTCTTCCATACAATGAGAACCATGTTGTCCACTGTAAGGGAAATAACTCTTCCATACAATGGAACCATGTTGTCCACTGTAAGGGAAATAACTCTTCCATACAATGAGAACCATGTTGTCCACTGTAAGGGAAATAACGCCTATCAAAAACGTATAACTTTAGAATTAAATCTGTAAATTTTATACTAGTTGTTTATGATGACAAATCTCTGCAAAAGTAGTTTCCAATTATGATTTATTTTTAACCTGTGTAAGCATCATTGTCATAATGAACAGTAAAATGAAGTAGTAAAATATAGGTATAAATTTCCCCTGTCATAAAAAAAATTAAAATAATAATATATTATGTTATTATAGATCACCCTACATCTTACACAAGATTTTAAATGAATAGTATTTGTGTGTAAAAGACATTCAATAAATTTGTTTTGTCATAAAGCATCTGTAATGGAGATACGTCCTCTTGAGTTTGACTTGGTTTGGTTTATGGTGCCAAAAGTAGTCTCCAATGATTTATTTTCAACCTGTGTATGCATCATTGTCACAATAAACAGTAAAATGACGTAGTAAAATATAGGTATAAATTTCTCCTGTCATAAGAAAAATTAAAATAATAATATATCATGCTATCATAGATCACCCTTCATCTTACACATTAAACGTAATTATTCAAAAAACCATGTACACAAGATTTTAAAGGGACATTATCTGCCAAATCGTAAATTTGTGTTACCCATAAAAACTATTAGATATGATTGATGCCTTAATAAAACGTGTTTCTGTAACTTATAAATGTTATGAAATGTACGTGCATCGGGGGAAAAAGGTGCAACTGCTCGTGTTTTGAGATCGATCAAGAAATGGACGCCATCTTATTAATTATCGGCGTTGTTTACGGAGTTTGCCGAATCGTCATTAAATCAGTACAACAATGCACTTATTTCTTATTTTCTGTGAATCAACTTTTAGTCGGCGTTAATTACGGACAAAGAACCATGCAAGTTTGCAGTTAATAAACGACAAAATACAAATTATTCGTTTTTACCTGTCACTAGTAAGGTCAGTTGCATACGGAGAAAGCGAGGTCAAATTAATTGCTTGCAAGGAAATCATAAATCGATGGTAATTTTCGTTCTCAAAAGGTCAAAAGTGGTACGATAAGCTGTTTAATGTGAAATATTTACCTTTATTTCATTATTTTAAAGCTATTTACCAATTTACAAAACATATATTTTTTTTGGTCAAAATCGTAGCTAATGCCTTGGTTTGGTTTTATGGTGCTTAACGCCACTTTCAACAATATTTCAGTTATATCATGGCGGTCAGTTTTTTGAGTAGAGGAAACCGGAGAAAACCACCATTGACCTGTCACAAGTCACTGACAAACTGTATCACATAATGTTGTACACCTCGCCCTGATCGAGATTCGAACTCACAACGTTAGTGGTGATAGGCACTGATTGCATAGGTAGTTATAAATCCAACTACCATACGATTACGGCCATGACGACCCGAAAAAAACACCGACCTGCCGCAAGTCACTGACGAACTTTATCACATAATGTTGCATAGAGTTCAGTGTTTTGGAGTCGAGTCATTGTAAGAGGAGTAGGTATGGTTGCTGTTGGCAATGCTGTATATTGTTTATTTTTTATTGTTAATCTTTTCACTTTTAACTACATGTACTCAAATAGATAACTTAACTGGACGATAGAACAATCTGAAGTCATAAAATGGAGATTTATATTCATAATCAACCAACAGCTAGGAAACCAAAAGATAACACTACACCGAAATATAACTCCACTGACAAGAATAAATCTGGAATAAATGTATTAAAAGATATCTGGAACATTCAGACTTGTTGATGTCCTTTATAACAACGTAGATATCTAATGTTGGGCACGACATGTTTCTGTAATGACCTTCATCAGGAACTCTCAGTCAAATTTTTAGATAGTCAAATAATTTAAAGGGTTGTAGGAGCAAGAAGAACAAGGGCAACGCAAAGCGTGGCGTATCCCCTCGCCTAAGAATTTGAACTGGTGACCTTGACCTTTGACCTTGAAAATCAATAGGGTTCCAGATTCTCTTATGGACTAAGTATGTACCAAGTTTGGTCAAAATTCATTGAAGGATGTTGATTCTAGAGTGTTCACAAGGATGTTACGGAAGGACGGTAGCGTTAATATATCCCTTCGCAACTTCGTTGGCGAAGGGATAACAAAGGACCTAAACAGGATAGCCAAACTCGACTGATGTTACCTATGCCTGCAGTTTACCAAATGATTATTTTCTGAACTATATCAGGGAAAAAACAAGCATTGTAATGTAATTATTAATTTTTTGTGCGCAACATGTCATGTAAAATGAGTAATCGCATCGGTAATGTAATGATTAGCGTGTTCGCCTCCAGTGGCATTGCGGTAGATCGTGGATTCAATTCCATGCTGGTGGTAATTTTTGGTGGTCGGGTCAAACCGAAGAGTATAAAATTGGTATTCACTGCCAGTTTATTGGTGAGAACCATGTTGCTCTTTAGATGTGTTTTTGTTTTGTTTATCTTCATTCTGTGTCTTGAGGCCCAGCATTGCCTGTATCTTTGGATTGTCCATTTTTTATTGCCCCTTCGGATTTCTCTAACGTTTATATAGCTACATATGACAGAAGCAATGCTACACATTATTCTACCTGGTTGTGGTAGGTAAATTAAGAAAAGATTGAAGTTACCAAAAGTCAAATCAAAAGCCATAAATCGAAGTAAAAATTACAAAAAATAAAATAAAAAGAAGACCTTAAGACAAATAATGGTAAACAAAACTAAAGATTGAAAAACTCGAACCCTGATAAAAAAAAATCGGGTTAAATTCAGGTGTCTCCGGAAGGGTAAGGAGTTCCTATTCACTGGGACTCTGTATTTATATGAAATTTTTAAGTTGGTAGCTACGATTTCAGTAATAATTCACAAAAATAATTTACCAACCTAAAATCAATGTGTTGTTTTCACCATGGTAATATGATTAAATTAAATACTGATAAAAATAAAATAGGGTTAAAGTTATTGTGATTTTCAACATTATATCATACAAATAAAATAAATGTAATAATAAAATAATATGAAGAAATAAAATCAAAAATCAAAAATACCACACCGTCAAATACACAAAGTACATAAATACATAAAGTACATAAATACATAAAGTACATAAATACATAAAGTACATAAGTACATAAAATGTACTTAAAGTACATAAATACATAAAGTACATAAGTACATAAATACATAAAGTACATAAGTACATACATAAAAAGTGGCGGCATAAGGCTAGTGTTATCTGTATGTTTTGTAGATCGAGTTGTTTTTCCTTTTGTCCTTCTGTCTTTTGACCATTGTGTTGTCTGTTCTTCTGTCTTTTGACCATTGTGTTGTCTGTTCTTCTGTCTTTTGACCATTGTGTTGTCTGTTCTTCTGTCTTTTGACCATTGTGTTGTCTGTTCTTCTGTCTTTTGACCATTGTGTTGTCTGTTCTTCTGTCTTTTGACCATTGTGTTGTCTGTTCTTCTGTCTTTTGACCATTGTGTTGTCTGTTCTTCTGTCTTTTGACCATTGTGTTGTCTGTTCTTCTGTCTTTTGACCATTGTGTTGTCTGTTCTTCTGTCTTTTGACCATTGTGTTGTCTGTTCTTCTGTCTTTTGACCATTGTGTTGTCTGTTCTTCTGTCTCTTGACCATTGTGTTGTCTGTTCTTCTGTCTCTTGACCATTGTGTTGTCTGTTCTTCTGTCTTTTGACCATTGTGTTGTCTGTTCTTCTGTCTTTTGACCCTTGTGTTGTCTGTTCTTCTGTCTTTTGACCCTTGTGTTGTCTGTTCTTCTGTCTTTTGACCATTGTGTTGTCTGTTCTTCTGTCTTTTGACCATTGTGTTGTCTGTTCTTCTTCGATTTACGGAGTCTGATTACCACTTTGGTATCTTCAATCTCTTCTTTATGTGCCACACAAATGAAACAAAAAGGTTGAATGAAATAACAGTCTATTACATGTGAAAATTTGCATTGCTTTCTTGTGAACAATGATGTAACAGAACTTCAGATGATTTTTATGACCAGCAAAAGAACAAGAAAAAGAATAACTAATTATATATATTACCACTTCATACTTTAGACGTCTAACGTTACGACTGTAATCACACCAATTTTGATATGGGTGAGCTCTCATTTCCTTTCGGACTCTTGGTGTAAATAATCTTGCATTTCTTTTTTGTCGATGGTGAAGGTTGTTTGTCTCAGCAGCATCGCTGATTACTTTTCTAAAAATAGACCGGATGTAATTTTGCTCGTCGATAGTAAAATTTTTCACCCAATCGTGCGTATGGTCAATTGAGATAAAGCCATCTAGACAATGATTCTGTATTTCTTGGATTAAATGTTTCGATAACGTCGGGCGGATCACGATGTCTACACATTCTGAAAACGATTTTGGAAATCCGCCATTCTCTACTTGAAATTTATGATACTCTTGCTTTGATAATTCTACAGAGTAAATGGCATGGACGATTGTCATCACCAGTAGGGCTGTGCAAAACATCCGATGACTGCACATCTGGAATTAAAAGACATACAGATTGCATAAAAGGGACTTATAATACACAAAATGAGAAAATATTCAAACCATAGGACTGTGATTTGTAATAAAATGTTGATACAAACGAAAAAACCTGACAGGATACTAGTGTATTAACGCTCTGTATCACCTGGTCTCATTTCCTGTTTTCTTGTGAGTCCTAGTGTTTATTATTTTTCGGATTGATCGATATGCTTGTGTTGTTGTTTTGTATCATCGGATTTCAAAACGAGTTGGAGAAGGCGCCAAAGTTGACGTTGGAAGGGATACTAAAGAAGCCGTAACAAGGCTTTTGTTTTGTTACTATGTTTGGGACCTTTCATACTCCAAGCAGTATCAACTTCTGGGTTTTATCCAACAATATATTTTGGAGGACAGAAGAAACAGGTTCCACATGAGTGGAAACTATTTAAAATTTGTCAAAAAATATGAAGATACTATGAAAGAATTTTTGTAAATTTATATAGGATATCACTGAATTGCCAAAGGTGTGTCCATCTTTGTAAAAGAATTAAGACAGCATTAAAACTACTAGCTGGTGATATTTTTGAATTTAACAAATATTTTGGGACTGCTCTGAAGTTACCATTAGAAGTATGCCAAAAATTATTGTTTTTTAAAATATATTTTTGAGTTGATCATATCTTGAAAAAAAAACTGTAAACTTGTATTTAATTGACATGACTTGTTAGTATTACATACCTGCATATGTATTAATTTGCTAAAAAAAAATAATTGTTTGAAAATGTAATTCTATATTTCATGAGCTAAACCTTAAATAAAGATCAATGAAAATATTGATCTTTTAGTCTATCTATTAACAGAAGGTGAAATAATTTGAAGGCCTGTTGTTTGTTTTTGTTCTTTGATTAAATGAAAGTTAGAACGCTAGTATATGATTCAATCAAAAATTATGTGCGACCTCAAGTAAATTGTGATGCATGTGCCGTGTCAGAGTATTTTATTCTGCTTGTAGGGAATTTCCAATAACAATTAAGTCACTACATATTTTGTACTTTCATGTGTTGTAGATTCTTTTCATGTTCTAAGCAAAAACAAATTGCAATACTTTATTTTTATGAAAAGTATATACATTTTTTGTAACTAGTAGCTTATCATCCAACTACATACAAATCATATATCTAAATAAAGATATAATGGGAGGACTTCTACACAGTGATGTACCAGTTTAAGTTGGACAAGTTATGATAAATATTTTTGCATGTATAATATGAATAACGAAATTAAGGACATTTTGTTCCAATATTGTTATAAATACTGTTATAGTGACAGCAGTAATTTTTTTATTACCCTTATTTACTATAACCATGCCCAATGTCACTGCTGGTGGAATTTTTTTCCCCGAGGTCATTGCAACTTGGTAGCATTACTTAAGCATTTATGAATAACGAAATTAAGGACATTTTGTTCCAGTATTGTTATAAATACTGTTATAGTGACAGCCGGAACCTTTGAGCCGTAGTGAAAGCGGGAGGTTTGGCGCTTTAAAATCTGATTCAACCCACCATTTCTTTAGAAATGCCAGTACCAAGTCAGGGTCATTACGGTTTTCACAGTTTTCCGGTTGTTGACTGATTTTGTCTGTTTATATACTTATGAGTTTTGACTTTCCCTTTGTAAGTTCGGTAATTTTGTTATTACCCTTATTGTATATGTTTTTTTGTGTTTTTTTTATCAGATTTGTTCCATGTAAACCTAAGATAAAAACGCATTTCATGTGGTCAAATGTTTTCCAAAAATTTAATGTGATTGGAGTTGATCTATGAACAGTGTTTGAATATATTCACAAAATATTTACCAGTATCTTATTTTTGATGAAAACTGCTATGTTAGGAAAACCAAATTGTTAATAGCATTGTATTTTCAAAGTTATATAGGGAAGTTATATTTCCAATCCAATAGCATTAATGAAAGAAAATCAAAATAACAAGATAAGCATTCCTGCAGCTTTCTAAAAAAAGAGTAATTTGTAAAGAAACTTTCAGGAATTCATATTCACATATTGATGATGTTCATATCCTTAATGTGTGTTTGGCATTTGTATTTGATTTTTTCCTCCAAATTCTGCAGATTTTACAACTTTGCCTTTTAGGCAATTATGAGAAGAGGTGACACTTGTCTCCTGTGGAAGGCTTTATTTTTAGTACATGTATATAGATATAACCACATTGTGTTGTATATTGTTTACCATGTAAAGTTTCTGTTATATTATTACGTGCATGTGTTAATGAATTGAATGTTGAAAAATAAAGTTTTGTTTTCACTTGAATGTATACAGATTATAAGCAGTTTGATAACGTTGATTCAACAGTACAAGTTTGCTTTTTTTTAAGCTTGTCAAAAATACACTGTCATAAAGATGTATGCCTCAACAGTGTATTTTGGAGACTTCTTTCCCTATACTGATGAAAGTGCAGTGATTTCGTCTACAGAAAAATGGTTCAGTATGAAACTGAAAATGTGATGAAGGGATCAGAGATTCAGGTCATGAAAATATTGAAAATTTCGTGTTACTGGAAGGAATTGGACTGTGTTGTATCTGCGAAGAGTTTTGACATAGGGTTTTATTGCCCCATAAAGGGAAATTTCAACACGTTTCAGTACTAAACAAGTCTAGCATAAACATGTTTCCACATTAAACACAAGACATCTAAGCACATATAGACTGCAAACATTTTCCTAAACATGTTTAGATATTTAACATGTAATGCTGTAAAACATGTCACAAAATTGTTACAAAAATAGTGTTTAGAAAAATGTTTAGGCCCTAAACACATTTTTTACAGTGTATTCGATAATGGCTAAACAAGTCATGATAGCGACCGCAAAATTGTCCACGTGATGACGTCAATATTACAACAAGGAATCATTAATCAGAATCCGTAAATCGATGAAGAACAGACAACACAATGGCCAAAAGAACAAGTACAAAAGAACAAACAACGATCTACAAAACATACACATAAAACTAAAGATCGAGCAACACAAACCCCACTAAAAACCGGGGGTGAACTCGAAGTGCTCCGGAAGGATAATCAGTTTCTTCTCCACAAGTGGTACCCGTCGTGTTAATCTAGTTACAAACGCGGCGATAAGTTTTGTTCTTGGTGTAGGTATGTAGGTCAAGGTATGAAACAGGCCTATTTGTTAGAGGGGCCAAACTATGCAATCTTTATTTCAAGTTCAATAGAATAGATACGATATCAACAAGGTCACCAAATTTTCGGAACGTGAAAGTAAAAGACAATTGAAACCGTTGCTTTGGATGAAAACAGCAATGAAAGAAAGACATACCGAATGGAAAGTAGTTCCAGTTCACAATACTATGATATTATTATTTAGTGATTTTTGTATTGGCTTTGTTATTGGACTGAGGTTAGCTATATTGACCTGAAGCGAAGCCGAATGCCAATGCACAATACAGCTAACCAAGGATCAAAGACAGAGCTAATAAAGAGTCATGACGTAATTAGATCTTTTTTAATTAACTGCTCACTTGGAATGTTTTTTGTTTTTTTGTTTTTCCTTTGTCAGCGCATCCATCATCTCTTGAGAATATCACATTATATTTTTTTGCGTCTAATAGACCGTGTCAATTGAGTAGACGATAGTTCAACCATTGTCGTAACATGTGAACTAAAATCTAGAGACACACCGGTAATGGGTACCACGAGGTATGATCTCGGTCAATACGAACAAAAACCTAAATTGGCCGAGTGGTCATGCATTGTTCTTGTAAGCGTATACATATTGTACGAGCCATTTTATTGTTATTTCAGACAATAATATGGTAGTTAATTTTATACTTTCCTATGTGACTGTCCAACAAAAACAAATTGTGAAAAGAATAGAGATGGTCAACAATTCCACCAATATCAACAAAGCGAACAATCACTTCTCACCTTCACTAACTGAGGAAAAAATAAAAAGAAAACACGACATTGTTGGAAATCTAAGGACAGGCACAACAAAGTGGTAGTATTAAACCGGTTATTGTCATCCTAAGTCACCCCTCTTAATAACTGGATAAAATTGATATTTATTTTATCTTTTATCACCCCTCTTAATAACTGGATAGAATAGATATTTATTTTATCTTTTATATTTATTTTCAAAAATAAGAGAATCCCACTTAGGCGAGGTGTACTCAATACAACATTATGTAATCAAGTTAGTTAATGACTTGCGACAGGTCGGTGGTTTTCTCCCCAGTATTTCGGCTTCCTCCACCATTAAAACTGACCGCCACGATATAACTGAAATATTGTTGAAAGTGGCGTTAAACACAATAAACCAAACCAAAGCAAAACCAAGAAGAGAAACACTCTTACCTTACTGACTTCTGACTTGATAAGTAGAATTATATTCCTGTGTTAATATGACATCAGCTGATAAAGCGTTTGTAATAAATATGATGCATTGCTATATTTTTTTTTCATCATTATTTTCTTAAATTTGAATATATTTACAAAATATGTTTATTTTAAAAAAATAATGTCAAATGTTATACCAGGAGATTAAGATTTAAACAAACATACGATTGATGTGTTTGATTGTGTGTATGTATGTTTATATGTTATGAATAAATTAATAATTGTATTTCCTTTAGTCCGTTTTAGAAATTGGCAGATCGTTCTTTGAAAAATCATTGACTACATAATTGAAAAAAGCAATATACGTTCTAATTTGATTATTATAAGGCAATCAATAATTACATGATCTGGGTTTCTACCGCCGCGTGTTGTGGTATAATTTTGTGTTCAATGGTTTAAGGTGAGAGATAGTTGATTTATTTTTATACTAGTGGAATAGTGGACCATCACTGTTTAAATAACTTTCTTTTCAGATCTAATGTAATAAGTCTAAATTTACCAACTGAGATTGAATTATCTTGATTATTTTTGTTATCTGTGACAGAGATATTCGATAATGGCTAAACAAGTCATGATAGCGACCGCAAAATTGTCCACATGATGACATCAATATTACAACAGGGAATCATTGGTTCAATAGGCAGAGTCCTCCATCAACAAAATTCTGAAACACAAGCTCTGGCATAACGTATCTAGGGGTAATCAGAATCCGTAAATCGATGAAGAACAGACAACACAAAAGCCAAAAGAAAAAGTACAAAAGGACAAACAACGATCTACAAAACATACACATAAAACTAAAGATCGAGCAACACAAACCCCACTAAGAACCGGGGGTGAACTCAGGTGCTCCGGAAGGATAAGCAGTTTCTGTTCCACTAGTGGTACCCGTCGTGTTAATCTAGTTACAAACCCGGCGATAAGTTTTGTTCTTGATGTAGGTATGTAGGTCAAGGTATGAAGCAGATCTATTTGTTAGAGGGGCCAAACTATGCAATCTTTATTTCAAGTTCAATAGAATAGATACGATATCAACAAGGTCACCAAATTTTCGGAACGTGAAAGTAAAAGACAATTGGAACCGTTGCTTTGGATAAAAACTGCAATGAAAGGAAGACATACCGAATGGAAAGTAGTTCCAGTTCACAATACTATGATATTATTATTTAGTGATTTCTGTATTGGCCTTGTTATTGGACTGAGGTTAGCTATATTGACCTGAAGCGAAGCCGGATGCCAATACACAATACAACTGACCGAGGATCAAAGAGAAAGCTAATAAAGAGTCGTAACGTAATTAGATCTTTTTTAATTAACTGCTAACTTGGAATGTTTTTTGTTTTTCCTTTGCCAGCGCATCCATCATCTCTTGAGAATATCACATTATATTTTTTTACGTCTAATAGACAGTGTCAGTTGAGTAGACGATAGTTCAACCATTGTCGTAACATGTGAACTAAAATCTAGAGAAACACCGGTAATGGGTATCACGAGTTATGATCTCGGCCAATACGAACAAAAACCTAAATTGGCCGAGTGGTCATGCATTGTTCTTGTAAACGTATACATATTGCACGGGCCATTTTATTGTTAATTCAGACAATAATATGGTAGTTAATTTTATACTTTCCTATGTGACTGTCCAACAAAAACAAATTGTGAAAAGAATAGAGATGGTCAACAATTCCACCAATATCAACAAAGCGAACAATCACTTCTCACCTTCACTAACTGAGGACAAAATAAAAAGAAAACACGACATTGTTGGAAATCTAAGGACAGGCACAACAAAGTGGTAGTATTAAACCGGTTATTGTCATCCTAAGTCACCCCTCTTAATAACTGGATAGAATTGATATTTATTTTTATCTTTTATATATATTTTCAAAAACAAGAGAATCCCGCTTAGGCGAGGTGTACTTAATACAAAATTATGTAATCAAGTTTGTTAATGACTTGCGACAGGTCGGTGGTTTTCTCCGAGTATTTCGGCTTCCTCCACCATTAAAACTGACCGCCACGATATAATTGAAATATTGTTGAAAGTGGTGTTAAACACAATAAACCAAACTGGCAAACCAAAACCAAGAAGAGAAACACTCTTACCTTTCTGACTTCTGACTTGATAAGTATTATATATACCATGGATCTTACGAATTAACTTATTTAAACCAACGAATCCGAAGTTCATGAGTAAGATCCATGGTATATATGGTTTGTAACAGAAATTGACAGATCTATGACGTCAAAATCATGGAATAATAGATCTATGACGTCAAAATCATGGAATAACAGATTTATGACGTAAAAATCATGGAATAACATCAAGATCTTCATGTTAAACCATGGTTTGTAAAAGTTCACTATTTTTAAGTTGATTACTGCATAAAAAACATCAAAGGAAAAATGCGTATTTATGTTACAAGTAGAATTATATTCCTGTGTTAAATATGACATCAGCTGATAAAGCGTTTGCGATATAAGTATGATGCATTGCTATATTTTTTTTCATCATTATTTTCTTAAATTTGAATATATTTAAAAAATTTGAATATATTTAAAAAATTTGAATATATTTAAAAAATGTTTATTTTAAAAAATAGTGTCAAATGTTATACCAGAAGATTTGAAAAAAACCATACGATTGATGTGCTTGATTGTGTATATGTATGTTTATATGTTATGAATAAATTAATAATTGTATTTCCTTTAGTCCGTTTTAGAAATTGGCAGATCGTTCTTTGAAAAATCATTGACTACATAATTGAAAAAAGCACTATTCGTTCTGATTTGATTATTATAAGGCAATCAATAATTACATGATCTGGGTTTCTAACGCCGCGTGTTGTGGTATAATTTTGTGTTCAATGGTTTAAGGTGAGAGATAGTTGATTTATTTTTATACTAGTGGAATAGTGGACCATCACTGTTTAAATAACTTTCTTTTCAGATCTAATGTAATAAGTCTAAATTTACCAACTGAGATTGAATTATCTTGATTATTTTTGTTATTCATCTTCATTTCAGACAGCAAGCTATGACATAAATATGATGCAATAATACAATGAAATACAGGGTCGGCTTTAAAGGCATACAGTCGCTCAGATTGATTTTTTTGGGTTTATATTAAAAGTTGCCAATATTCGATGTTTTATACTAATACAATGTTCTGAACAAGAAGCCAGGTTTAAAAAATAGGCTATAATGTCGTAATTAGTTAAAAGAATTCGAATGTTTGTTGGTGAAATCGCCATTAACACACCTAATTATAAGTCGGCTGTCTTTTCCGAAGTTTACCGGACACTGATAACTGCTATAAATAACCAGAAAGCATGTTGCAGGTAAATATTGGTTCAAATTAATATAATTTAAGAAATATATCTATGAAATTGGATCCCGGGGTAATCAGTTAACATTATATAATGGTATTTAGTAAGAATGACACTTAAAATTGAAAATACGTGATGAAATCAATGAAAACAAACCCAAACTCTGCAAAGGGGCCCAATAAAGGGACAATTGTAAACAGCTTGTATTGCATATTATTGACAACACTTGAGTTCATTATACTAGTCTCTAATTTAAAAGAGATATCACCTAGCGTTTTCTCCTGAAAAAAAAGATATATAAAAAAAAATTACGATGCAATTCTGTCAAAATACGATTCAGCCGAAAACAGATATATAAATTATGCTTACGTGTTGAAAAATGGAGTAGGTCGGTTTAACATCTTTTTAAAATTTTTACACAAATCTTTCTGAATCCTTCTGTGTCGTTTTCGCGTAGAATCCGTCAATTGTCGTTTTCGCGTAGAATCCGTCAATACTTTTATTTATAACATGTGCTTTTTTCAGCAAACAATTTCGCACATGCGCAAACGCTTTACCGAATGAGGTAGGTCATCAATGGTCATATGATCATATTCATGAATATATGAATATCATGCTGGTAAACATTGAATTCTTTACGGGACATAAGAAAATCAAAAAGCGACATATTTCCTTCGTTCCAGGTTAAATACGTATGATATTATGAAAAATTTCAACTGCAATTAGTATAAAACATCGAATATTGGCAACTTTCAATATTAAAAAATCAATCTGACCGACTGTATGCCTTTAAGCAATTGGATAAATTGCTCCCATTTGTGCCCGTGCTGATGGGGCCCAGCGCTGGGGTCATCTATACTCTCGGCTGTTCAAGTACACACAACAACAACACACAGCAGATTTTACGAGAACAACAGTTGGCCCCGAATCTCCTAAGACCGGTACTGATAAAATGCATTTACATAATTGCTGTTTTCTGAAAAGAAAAGAGAGAAAAATAGACAATCTGCACATTCCTGATTTAATTCTAAAATTGTACGAGCGGAGGAGAGCAAAATGATTCCCGTTCTATGCAAGAGCAATGGAAAAGACAAATAATTTGATTATTATCTTAAGAATTCACATTTTGCTATTTGTGTCATTTAGATTTTATATAATAATGAATTAGAAAATATATGTTATTTTAGTTGAACTTCAAATGGACGCTTTGCGTCCACAGTAAAGGGAAGTAACTCCGATATAAACTGGAAAAAAATATTATTTTAGAATCAATTCGAAAATGTACAAAATATGGTCTATTTCCAAATATTAAAGATGACCACAACAGAGTCCATGTCAGATAGTCCTATGGGTCTACGTCTTTGTCCATTCTATAAATGTTTGCAACACTTAAAATGTTTCATTGATTTTAACCCTTGAACATGAGGGTGAGCAGGACAATTGTCCACAATCATTACAATTGACCTCTTTCCTTTATTTTTTTGTCAATTTGATGCAACCAATTTGTGAAAATTTCTGAAGTCATCCAAGCTTTTTTGTTGGCGACATATTCAGTTGGCAATGACTTAACATTTTTGAAACAACGAGGATTTTGTGATTTTCCAATAACGAACATGGGTAATTTATCAGTACCAGACATGTTTGCACAAACAAGAGCAGTTAATCTGTCTTTGCTTTGCTTTCCCCCATGACATTTTACATCTTTAAACTCAAATGTTTTATCAGGCAACAAACGAAAACATAGCCCAGTTTCATCAGCATTGTAAATCTGATCAGGTGAGTAGTCTTTTAAGATGTTTGAAAGTTTATTTTTCCAATCATTAATTTCATTTGAATTTTGATTTACTGATTTTGATTCTCCACAAACTTTTTTGTATGTTATATTATGGCATACTTTAAACCTTTCAAGCCAACCAGATGAACAATCAAACTCATTTTCTGAAATACCAAATCTTGTAGCAAAGTATCGTGCTTGATCTTTTAATGTATCACCACAAAGTGGAATATTTTGATCCCTAGCATTTTTGAACCATTTTAGTAATGCCTCTTCAACCTCGGGAAATTTAGCAATTCTACATTTTTTTCTTTGCGAACCCATTTCACCAGAAAGATATTTTTTCTTAATTTCATCACTGTTTTTTATCCAAGTTGAAAGTGTAGACGTAGGAATGCCAAAATCTAAAGCAATTTGTTTTTTAGTTTTACCCCCTCTCTCAACAGTCACAATTGCGTCATATTTAACCTCATACGATTTAGCGTCTAATTTGCGTTTTATGCCTTTTCCTGTTACTGCTGAACCAGCTCCCCCCAGTTTTTAGGCTGGGTCCTTCACTGATTTGATCAGCATTTGTGTGTCCAGCTATCTCTCCAGGACTAGGCCCGGGTCCTTCA
Organism: Bathymodiolus brooksi; assembly: GCA_963680875.1. Lineage (NCBI taxonomy): Eukaryota > Metazoa > Mollusca > Bivalvia > Mytilida > Modiolidae > Bathymodiolus > Bathymodiolus brooksi. The sequence goes on along the minus strand of OY804588.1, from coordinate 86,351,744 downwards.
CCAGACACACATGTAACAGTGAATTACCGCAACAGTATCATCAGAAGACATTCTGAAAGACATGTTCGAAGTGAAAAAATTTCCCCTTTTATTACAACTGTTAATTAAGAGTAACATTTTTTCAAATCTCTCAAAATTGAGAAATTATACATCTTCTTTGATGAAAATTAATTTCCGACAAATAATTCAATAGATAAAACGCTTCCGTTGTGTACTTTTCATAATCATTGATGTATGCCGACCCAAGCGCACTTATTATGAATCGATAATATTTGATTGTACACACTTAACCTTGTGTCATAATACCAAGCCAATTCAAATACATTTGTATTATCACTAATTAATTTGACAGATTGTTGAAATAAACATGTGAAATAGCCTAAGGTAAAAATGTCGAAGTCAATGATCGGATGTTTCACCTGTGATCCGATTTTAATCCTAAGGTAATACACATGTTTTGACAGGTAAATTTGACTTAACGAATGTAAATAATATGGCTTTCTACATCTCGGGACCAAAACCTTTATTCGAGACAACAGAAATTTCGACTCATCCGAATTCGACTCAACAGGAGTCAAATTATATATATTTATACACAACGAAGTTTGGGACTTTGATAAAAATTCGACTAAACCGGAAATTCGAGTCAACCGAGTTCGAGACAATGAGAGTCAACTGTAATTGAATATGACAGTACAAGTTAGTATAATCCCGAATCCTCCGAGTACAATGCAGGGTTCACGAAATTGCATATGGGTTTGATGGTCCTAGTGAAAAAATGTCAGTCTTCATTAATAGTCTATTGCAAAATACCAACCTTGTGTCAGTCCTTAGCAAAAATTTGACCAAATTTTGCTGGTCATATCTGACAGGACTGACGATTTTCGTGAACTCTGGTACAAATCTGGATATCCCAATTTCTACTTGTAGATATTGTTGTTCTAAATTCTACCAGATTTGAATAAGTATAAATCAGAATTCCAATATCTACTACTCTAGTAGAAATTGGAATTCCAATTTGTTCCAGGATTCTGGATCCTACTGGATTCCAATATGTACTTTAACATATATATCTTGACATGGAATGAGGACCAAACAAACCAGATGAGTATGTATCAGCACATCATGACACAATAGCGTATCTCACCATATCATCTGACAAGGATTCTAACTACTTGCAGAACGATCTAGACAAGCTCGCATTATGGGAAACAAAATGGAAAATGTCCTTCCATCCGGACAAATGCAATGTGCTAACCATCAGTAGGAAAAATAATACAATACCAACATCCTACAAATTACAAGGACACACTCTCAAAACTGTGGAAAGCGCTAAATACCTAGGCTGCACATTTACATCAGATCTCCGATGGAACGACCATGTCAACAACATCTGCAATAAAGCAAATAGAACTATCGGATTTCTAAAACGCAACCTGAACATAGGTTCTACCACAGTAAAGCAAAACGCATACAAAGCAGTGGTTCGTCCATTAGTAGAATACGCCAGCCCAGTTTGGGATCCTTACCATCAGACAGAGATCGATCGAATAGACATGGTCCAAAGAAGAGCAGAAAGATATGTAACCAACAGCCACAATAATAGATCAAGTGTAAGCCAAATGCTAGAACACTTTGAATGGAAATCCTTGGAACAAAGAAGAAAAGATGCAAGGCTAACAAGATCACCAATGAGAAAGTAGCTATTCCGAAGGAAGAACGTCTAATACCACCCAAACGACTGTCGAGAAATATACACGACAAAAGCTTCCAGATACCATCAGCAGCCAGCGACTATAGGAAGTATTCGTTCTTCCCACGTACGATCAGGGACTGGAACGCCTTCCCTCCTGGGGTAGTAACAGCGCCGTCAGTCGAGGCCTTCAAAGCCTCACTGACAAAGCTGAATTAAATTCTTACATTTTTTGGGGGGAGGGGGTGGGGTCCGTATGCGCACCTAAGTCATGGCATTATAATCAGCTAGATGATTGTGGCCATTACCAGGCAGAAACAGAAATCATGAGCAGCTGTAGATTGGCATGTGATTAATTGATGGAACCATATGGTTTGCATGGTTAATGACACGCCTCCTTACTGCTTAGGGAAATGATGCATATTAATCATGATAATTAGATATAAGTACGTGTAGTCTGGGTTCATGAGTTAGTTAGTTAGTTCTTGTTTTTATGTTTGATTGTATATACGTTATTATTTTATATAAGCTTGCTAATACAGTAGTTTAATTTGAAAATGGTGTTTTATTAATTTAGACCTGGCAGATTAAAGTGTAGGTTTAATAATACATGTACATTGTATTATCAATCTATTTAAGATTAGATCGCCGCACTAATTGCTGCTTATTTTCTATCGGCTTTTGTACGCGTCGACTACAAAACAACCGAAGAAAATAGGGAGTAATTAGTGCGGAGATCTAATTTTCATTAGATTGATTGCATCATATTCTCACTCATATTACTTATAATACGAGTTGCATTTTTTCACATAAGTCTTACACGTTGTGTGTGCTTCATGTACAATTGGATACGCCGGCACTGTCCGTCTGAGTTTGAAAACACTCCCATTCATATATTCCCTCTGCATAAAAACCATACATTATCATATATCATCGAAGCTGCTATGGAAAAAAGAGGAAGACCCATTCATATATTATTCAGTTATTGGTGACCCATTGCTATACAAGACGAAAATCCTAAATAGACACATTGATCAATTTTGCACCTTAGTTATCGTGCTAAATTATATAATTTAGCACGATAATTAAGGTGAAACATGTTGGTCCAGACCATATATGTAATGAAGTCATAAAATTTAGCTCGATAGTAACGTGTAAATCTATGGTTAAATTATTTAATTTGATACTTGATACTGGAAACTATCCTTCTTAATGGAGGAAATCATTTATTATTCACATCCATAAATCTGGAAATAAACATGATTTAAATAATTATCGGGTTATCTCGTTACAAAATATTCAGTTCTGCTTTAAATAGCAGATTGGTATCCTTTTATGACAACCTGTTTGCAAAACATCAATTTGGTTTTCGAACAAAACCATAGAACTACGGACAGTCTTTTTATTTTAAAAACACTCATTACCCAATATCTTTTTAAGAAAAAAAAAATATGCATGTTTTGTAGATCTTCGTAAAGCCTTTGACACTGATTGACATAGTGGCTTTCAGTATAAATTAATGGAAAATAATGTTGGAAGCAAGTTCTTAAACATCATACAAGATATGTATGACATTTGTCAGTCTGCTGTAAAAATTAGCAACAGACATTCAGAATATTTCAATGTTGACTCTCATACACATGGTGTATATTCATAACGACTCCTTTCCGATTAAATCGGCGTTCTTGCCTCCTTTCCGAATCGGGAAATGCTTCCATTCCGACTTTTGATTTATTTTCACAAGAGACGGTGAGTACGTTTTGTCAATTTATCTTTTAATTGCCATATTTAGTGACTGAAAACATAGATGAGGGAACACAATATACATACAAGAAATCCAAATAAGATCCTATATACGTGATCTCACTGAGCGATGATGATTTTATTTTCAGCGCACAAAAAATATTTGTTACATATCTACGCAACACCAAGAAGGAAAATTTAAAAAATGTGATGTTTCTCGAGTAACATGTGTATCAAAACCAATTACACAACAATTTTAAGACAATAACAGTTCCATTGAAATAGATAATAGGTTTATATCAAAGTTTGCATGTACATAAAGTGCGATTATTGTAAAACAAGTATAGAACGCCTCCTTTCAGAGCATGGAAACGATTCTTTTCAGATAACCATTCATTGTTCGACTTGCAAACGATTTCATGGATTTACTTTACAACATTTTAAATTTTTTTTTATTTAGATTTTTGGTGTTTTAACGCCACTTTCAACAATATTTCAGCTATATCATGGCGACAGTTTTAGTGGTGGACGAAGCCGGAGTACCCGGAGAAAACCACCGACCATGAGCAAGCAACTGGTAAACTTTATCACTTGCGACTGCGAGTCGAGTGCACCCTTTTTAGCTCACCTGGCCAAAGACCATGTGAGTTTTTGCCATCACCTGGGATCCGTCGTACGTCGTAAACTTTCACATTTAAATCTTCTCCTCAGAAACCACTGGGCCAATTGCAACCAAACTTTGGTGAAATGGTCCTTGGATGGCCCCCTTCCAAAATTGTGTCCGGTGATCCCGACTTCCAACCAATATGGCCGCCAAGCTAAAAATAGAAAAAGGGGGGATGAAATTTTAATTGTCCATTGCTGCTTTAGTATAAATCAAAATGAGCTCAAATTTTAACTGCAGCTACATGGCAGGGAGTAGTTTAACATATATTCCGAGTTTTTCTGTGAAATTTTTCTTTCAGCCGATTTATACCGATTATGCAAATTAGGCATATTTTCATAAAAGATCACATTTAAATCTTCTCCTCTGAAACTGCTGAACCAAATTAAACCAAACCTGGCAGGGATGGTCCGTGGGTTTAATCAGTTCTAAAATGAGACAGAAATCAATCATGAAAAACCCAGTGTCCATTCTACCCTTAAACGCAACAGATAAACCGAGGGGCTAACAATTTATATGGAAAATAGAGTTTACTGTCTTTACAGTGAAATTATTATATCCCCTAACGTCTTTGTATGCCTATTAAGTTGGTGTTTTTAGCATTTTTAGACATGTCATTGGGCACGTCCGATGCTCTCATTTTCATATTAATATTTTAGTTTTCTTTGTGGGTCTGTCTTTTATTGTTCTGTGTTATTTGTGTGACTTTTTTTCTTGACTTTGTCACGATCTTTTACATGTTTTCACAATCATGATAATATTGTTCAAACATCATCGATTCACCTTCTGAAAGAAATCGTTTCTTTACACTCTCAAAGGAATCGTTTCCAGAATAGATGTTATATTCGATTTATCGGAAAAGAGGCGTTTCTTTGATTTTTGTAAATCACCAATTTTTCGGAAATTGACTGAAAAAATGAATCGACAAAATACGAATGTATAACAAGGACGGTACCAGATTGCAAAATAAGGGTGTTAATTTAATTGTCTGTCTCATATTGTGAACATTAAAGTGATTTATGTACGACACACTCACCTCACCGTTTACAGTGTCACAGATTTCGTCAACTAACCCTTTTCAAGCTATTTTGAGTTACTATGATGATTGAAATGTTCCGTGAAGTGCTCAGAAAAGTCTTACATACCTTTTGTTTTCATATCAATCAGTTTGAAATGCATGTTGTCTGAACATAGCTCCGAAAGGTTGCGTTTCCTGATTCGGTAAGGAGGCAAGAACGCCGATTTAATCGGAAAGGAGTCGTTATTGAATATACACCGTGATACCGGGTTACAAAATGCTTTAAATAATTTGAAAAAATATTGTTATGACTGGCAATTAACAGTTAACGTAAATAAAACAAAAATTCTCACTTTACAAAAAGTTTTTGCCCCTACCCCAACACAGTGTTTTCTATAACAAACCTCTTAAGGAAGTAAAAAAGAATATAATTACTTGGGAAATACTATTGACTATAAAGGAAATTTTAAAAGATGTATACAGGAACTTGCCAAAAAGGGTCTACAAGTTTTATTTTCTCTGAGAAAGTTATTTTCAAATGTTGAGCATCTACCTGTACACCTTTCGTGTAAACTATTTGACACTCTTATTAGACCAGTCTTACAATATAACTGTGAAGTATGGTACATGGACGATTATCTGCCTCTATATAGAGCCATTCTTAGGACTGAGAAAAATAATAAAACTTGTGACAAGTTATCTTTTGATTACAAAACGTCATATGAAAAAATTCATACTAAATCAAGTTGTAAAATCATTTTGGGACTTAAAAAAAACGCAAGTAATATTGCCTCAAACGCAGAGCTAGGTCATTTCTCATTATCTTCCTTTATCAAAACTCAAGTAATGGTGTATTTCTCCAGGTTAAATACGAATAATATTAATCCATTTGTTGCAGAGGCCTTAAAAAAGTAAATACAAATTTTAAGAAGATTCTCATGGTATACTTTTGCCAATAATATATTTAAAGAGTTTGATTTGAATATTGAAAACTACTCGAATATAGATAAATCATTTGAAATAATTTCCATAAAAACACAGTTAAGAAAAGTCGTTACAGAAAAGTACAGAAATAAATTTAAAGAAAAACTTTCATCATACTCTGACGAATCAAAATTATTTTTATATAGTAAACTAAAATCTAGTATCGGTTTTGAAAAATATTTATCCGAATTAACAAGTTTTAAAAATAGACATATTTTAACAAAATTTTGCACTAGTGATCATTGTTTACAAATAGAAATTGGTCGTTATAAAAATATTCCCCGTCAACAAAGATTACGTAACATTTGTAAAGTTGTTGAAGATGAGTGTCACTTTCTCTTAAACTGTAAATTAAACGAACAAAAAAGAAAAGAATTATTAGAAACCCTAAAGTTAGACTTCCCAGACTTCGAACATTATACCTCATTTCAGAAAGTTCATTTCCTCCTTAACCCGAACTCAACCCTTTTACCGGTAGTTTGTACCTTTGTGAAACAATCTGTAGCATTGATATAGGGTCCAGGCCGGTCAGAGAGTCATCTTTTTACCTGTTGAAATAATTCAATATATGATGTTGTATGTATGTTAAAAAGGCATTAGCTGCGATTTTGACCAAAAAAAATATGTGTTTTGGAAATTGGTAAATAGCTTTAAAATGATGAAATAGAGGTAAATATTTCACATTAAACAGCTTATCGTACCACTTTTCGCCTTTTGAGAACAAAAATTACCATCAATTTATTATTTCCTTGCAAGCAAATAATTTGACCTAGCTTTCTCCGTATGCAACTGACCGGCTTACTAGTGACAGGTAAAAACGAATAATTTGTATTTATTTACGCTTATTAACTGCAAACTTGCATGGTTCTTTGTCCGTAATTATCGCCGACTAAAAGCAGATTCACAGAAAATAAGAAATACCGGTAAGTGCATTGTTGTACTGATTTAATGACGATTCGGCAAACTCCGTAAACAATGCCGATAATTAATAAGATGACGTCCATTTCTTGATCGATCTCAAAACACGAGCAGTTGCACCTTTTTCCCCCGATGCGCGTACATTTCATAACATGTATAAGTTACAGAAACACGTTTTATTAAGGCATCAATCATATCTGATAGTTTTTATGGGTAACAAAATTTACGATTTTGGCAGATAATGTCACTTCAAATTGTTCAAGATTGTTTTTGCTTGACCCTGAAGGGTGTAATTTACAATAAAGTACATAATCAGTTTAAAAGATGTATTACCTATTGATATTAATAATTCTCATCCATTAATATATGTACTATCAAAAAATCACGTATTTGAGAGCTGAAAAGGTCGACACGTTCCAGCGGCACGTCTGTATTACAAACAAAAAACAAACATACAAATGCTTTATTGTCAATCAAGACGCCAGTATAATCAATAAACAATCACAGTATACAATTGATTCACATAATGATTTTTTCATTGGATAAGACAATACAAAAAAAAAAAAATCACATTTAGTAAGAAATATAGTTGTATTTTAGTTCTACCAAGCACAGAGACCCATTTAATCCACAATTTAATTAAGGCAGAGTTCTAGTAGTACTACACAAATTAGTAGCAGCATGATGCATCAAAAAAAAAAGAAGAAAAAAAAAAGAATAAAGTTATTTATTTAATAATTTACTAAGTATTATTATCCCTAATTAGTGGGTGTTACTGCTTAAAATATCATTCCTCTTATTATATATATTTTGTTAATAAAGCGTATAACTGATTATAAATGTAGTGATCATCCGCTGAAAGAAGCCAGACAAATTTACTTTTATTGTCCAAAAATTTAAGGTTAGAGAAGCGAGATTCAATTTGATCCAGAATCTCCCTCCTAGTGTTGTCTAATGAGGGACACTCCAAAAGAAAGTGGATCTCATTTTCCACATCTAGCTTGCACAATCTACATATTCTTTGTTCAGCTGGAATATTCATATATCTTCCTTTTTCAATCTCAAGTTTATGTGAGCTAATACGAAATTTAGTTAAAATGTTTCTCTGGTTATATGTTCCCCAATTCAGATACGGTTCAAAAACAAACTGATCTTTAAATAATCTATATGTTCTAAATTTATTACCACATGAATTATGCCTCTTATCATTATATAGCTCACTCTTCCAGGTAGTTTGTATTTCATACAAAGACACTGGAATATATATATTTTTTAGTGTGGATTTAAGGTTAAATATTTTTACATTTATCCATACCAAAATAGTTTATAACTTCAGTAATATTTCTATACCAGGATCTTTTATTTTCTAGATGTAATTTTCTTGATGCTTCAAAAGCTTCGGCAACAAGACCATTACAAATAGGATTAGAAAGATGAATAAAATATTTTATCATATTTAAAATGACTTCTAAAAATAACGGATATCTGCCCAGTTCGCCAGCTATATTGGTTGAACGACTGACTTCTAATACATATTTGCAGAATTTAACATGAAGTCTTTCAGCAATTAAATCACTACACAGTTGATTAAAATAGGAGTCTCTTAACTTATTTAATTTCTCAGCTGAGAATATACTCCAGATTTCACTTCCATATAAGAGGACTGGTTTGATTGTATGATCAAACACGTGTAAATAAAGGTAATAACAAAATTACCGAACTCCGAACAATCTTATAAAGGGAAAGCCAAAACTCATAATTATATAAACAGACAAAATCAGTCAACAACCGGAAAACTGTGAAAACCGTAATGACCCTGACTTGGTACAGGCATTTCTAAAGAAATGGTGGGTTGAATCAGATTTTAAGGCGCCAAACCTCCCGCTCTCATTACGATTCAAAGGCTCCGGCTGTCACTGTAACAGTATTTAAATACAGGAACAAAATAGGTAAAATAGTTGTCAAAGCAGTACCATATTCGGTGACGTAAATGTCAAAAATACTTTTACGTCACACATTGACAAAAAAATTCTTGACATTTTGGACTTCTTTATCTTTATACATTTTCACTATATGAAAATGCATCGCTTATAATTATTTCTGCAGAGACGGAATATATTTCGACAAGATATTGGTATCGGAATATAAACTTTTTAAGAGATCGAATAAGGCGAATCTTTTTATAGCCCTGGTCCAGTAGCCTGTTTCTCAGATGAAGATGACGTTTCAGGAAATCAGAATAATTGCTACTGGCCCTTGCATAGCGAATCAATTGCGAGATGTAAACACCATATGCAGGAGAAGCTGGTATATTGCTGCACATGTTTGGAAAATTTATGATTTTAAAATTGAAGTCGTCCCGCTTATCATAAATTTTAGTACTGAGTTGACCACTGTCGTCAAATTCGAGGTATACGTCCAAAAATGATGCGGACGAAGCTGTATCGGTGGTCTCTTTAACTTCCAGCTCTGGAGGATATATCAATAGAAGAAATTCTGCAAATCTAGAATTATTGATAGATAAAACGTCATCAATATACCTGTATGTGAAATTAAAGGCTCTAGCCTCATGAATCTTCTTATCTTTTACAAGCTTTTGAAGAAACTCCGACTCGTATGAGTATACAAATAAATCGGCTAGAAGAGGGGCACAATTCGTACCCATTGGTATGCCGACGACCTGCTGAAACAGTGTCCCTCCAAAGGAGACAAATATGTTATCGATGAGGAACTCCAGCATACTGATCACTTGTTCCTCGGAGTAGCATGTTTTACCTTTATGAATTTTGTTTGAAAAATATGTGGAATTGTAGCCTAACACAACAAATTTTGAGCCATAGTTTCTATGACTAAAAGCTTTATGAATTGTTTCTTTTAAGCGGATTTTTAATTTGTCATGCGGTAGGGTGGTATATAGAGTTGAAAAATCAAAAGTTTTGATGGAGGATACCTGAGAGAAAGATCTTGATTTCAGGTTATCCAAAAGATCTTTAGAGTTTTTCAAAATCCACATGTGATTTATGCCACTACGCGAGTAAACAGTTTCACAATATTTCTGTTGTCCCTCTTTTACTGTAGACAGAATCTTTGTCAGGTGAATAGACAATTCTTTCGTCGAACAAGTTGATGATCCCGCTATGTACCTTTCTTTGTATGGTGTCTTATGGAGTTTAGGTATCCAATATAAATAGGGTAAATCCTCAGACTCTTTACCAGAGGGAATGTTTAAAGAGGTCATGAATGATCTGTGGTTAGCTAGGATTTCATCTTTGTCGAACGAAGTTGGTTTGTATGTGGTATTACTAGAGGTGTTGCTATTTATGCCTAATTCCTTGATTAGACATTCGAAGTAATATGATTTACATACAAACACGATATTGTTGGAAGCCTTGTCCGCAGGAACGACAACATATCTGTCATGAAGAGAGGAAAGACACTTAACAGCTTCTTGGTCTTTAAATACAGACTTAGGTCGACTATTAACACAATTTTTTAGTTTGTGAATCCGACCTTGTACTAGAGACCTAATTGTTCTAACCCAGTCTGACAAGGACTCTAACTCAGGATCTTGGTCTACTTCTCTCTTTATCCACCTTCTGGCATAATCTTCAACAGCATCCATAATTATCTTGAAATTATGTTTCCAATTGATGTGTTGAGGTTCTCTGAATTTAGGACCATGAGAAATCACCTTTCGGAGACTCTCATGTTGAATGATATTCAGATATAAAGAGTTTTTATTTTTGGTTTATGATGCTCAAAGCACTTAAGAAATTTAAAGTAAGCCTTAAGACCTTTTTGATAAAGCTCTTTTTTCGCCTCGGTAAAACTACCTGAGTTACTAAACACAACTCCAAGGTATGAATAGAAAGGAAATGACGAAAAAGATTAAAAATTTAAGATCTAACAACAGCAAGGAGTTTTGGAAGCTGATGAGAAAAGGTACATATAGAAAACAGCCAAATATATCTATCGAAACTCTATTTGATTTTTTTAAGACCCTGAATCAAAACCCAACAAATGATGGCGATGGTGCAACTGTACTACCGGAAATAAACGAAAATTTGGTTAACAATCTAAACAAAGAAATTAATGGGCATATTACAAGTGAAGAAATACTACATTGTGTTAAAAATTTGAAAAATGAGAAAGCTTGTGGCGATGATATTATTAAAAATGAGTATATTAAATCATCAATTGATGTCTTTTTACCCGTTTATTTAAAGTTGTTCAATTGTATATTTGACTCAGGTATTATCCCTGAGAGCTGGTTAACTGGTAATGTTAAGCCCATTTACAAGAACAAAGGAAATCATTTAGACCCGAAAAATTTTCGTCCGATCACGATTTTGAGCTGTTTTGGCAAATTATTTACAGCAGTATTGCTGACAAGATTAAATGCTTTTTCTGAAAATTTTTCTATCTTGAATGAAAACCAGAGTGGTTTCAGGAAGGGTTATTCGACAATTGATAATATTTTTGTTCTATATGCCTTCTTTGAATTGTTAAAATTAAAAAAGAAAAAGTTATTTGTTACATTTGTGGACTTTGAAAAAGCCTTTGATAAGGTATGGAGGGATGGTTTATGGTGTAAATTACTTTTAAATAATATAAATGGGAAGATGTATAAAGTTATTTATAATATGTATCAGAATATAAAATCTAGAATTGTATATAATAACACAGTGTCAGATTTTTTCGATTGTAATAATGGTGTGCGACAAGGGGAAAATCTCTCCCCTTTCCTTTTCTCGATGTATTTAAATGATCTGGAACAGTTTTTAAACGATCGAAATGTCAACGGTCTAACATCTATTACTGAGGATTTTGAAATTGAACTAGATGTATATTTAAAACTTTTTGTACTTTTATATGCCGACGATACTGTTATTATGTCGGAATCAAAAGAAGATATGCAAAACCAGCTAAATGTTTTTAATGATTTTTGCAAAAAATGGAAACTCGAAGTAAATGCTGAAAAGTCGAAAGTTCTTGTGTTTAGTAATGGTAGATTACCTGCAAATTTAAAATTTACTTATAACAATAGAGACTTGGAAATTGTTCCAAATTTTTCTTATCTTGGTATAACATTTTCAAAGTCTGGATCATTCAACGCAGCAAAAAAAGATCTTGTAAATAAAGGTACGAAAGCTATGTATGAAGTATTGAAGAAAGGTAGACTTCATAATTTGTCAATACAATGTCAACTGGATATTTTCGATAAAACAGTAAAACCTATACTATTATATGGTTGTGAAACTTGGGGCTTTGGGAAAAACGATATTATTGAGAGAGTTCATCTAAAATTTTGTAAGCTTCTTTTGCATGTAAAAACATCCACACCAAATTTTATGGTCTATGGGGAATTGGGCCGATATCCAATTGACATTGACATTAAAGTTCGTATGATTTCATATTGGTCAAAACTCATTTTAGGAAATCAGTCAAAAATTTCATCATTATCATACAAACTATTGTATATAAAAGATTTTCAAAATAAAAATGTTACATGTGCTTGGTTAAATAGAATTCGTTGTATTATGAATGATTGTGGTATGTCATATATTTGGAACATGCAGAATTGTATTTCTGATAAATGGTTGAAATTAGTAGTTAAAAATAATTTAGTGGATCAATTTAAACAAACATGGACTTCAAAGATTGAACATTCATCAAAAGGGGATAATTATAAGTTATTTAAGCATGATTTAAAATTTGAAGATTATTTGGATGTATTAGATGATAAGGACAAATTCTTACTTGTTAAATTTAGGACTTCAAACCATAGGCTACCGATAGAAGTTGGGCGTTGGCGTAATATAAAAAGGGAAAATCGGATTTGTAACCTATGCATCGGAAGAAACTTAGGTGATGAATTTCACTATCTATTTGAATGTCCATCTTTGTCAAATGAACGTAAGAAGTATTTTGAACCACACTTTATAAATAGACCAAATATACTTAAGTTTTGTAATCTGATGAATTCAAAATCAGTTAGCGTTTTGTGTAATATGTGTAAATATATCAGAATTGTAAATATGAGGGTATGTCCTCCAGGTTGATCCACCTTCTATCTTCCTTTAAATGTAATAATATGTGTTATTTTGTTGTTATCTCTGTACCTTTGTAAAATTGGTTATGAGAAATAAAGATATATATAGAATAGTTTCTTACGTTTTCGACAATATTTTTTATTATAAGTGAATTTAATTAGATCAAGTCTACCTGTGTTATTAAATATCCTGGATTTTGTTTTCTTGATATTTACTTGAAGTCCCCCTACTTCACAATATTTATGCAGTTTATCTAAGCAATTTTAAAGCCCCTCTGAGGTTTCAGAGAGTAAAATAATATCGTCTGCATACATAAGACAACTTAATTTTGAAACATCTACGGTAACTGGCTGACAACTATTGTCGAATACATCTGGAAGATCATTTATGAATAACTTAAAAAGATTCGGGCTCACGTTATCACCCTTGACGAACACCTATATGAGAATGAAAAGATTCTCTTACATGTTGTGAGTCAACTTTTACACATAAATCAATATTTTGGTACATATTTTTAATCACATTATAAAAAAGATCACTTATGCCACTAGTGCGGCTCGCAATATTTATCAATTAAAGTTTTAAGTATAAAAATATGATCACTGGTCCGTTTACCTTTAGAAAAACCAATCTGTTCATTACGTATTAACTGTCTTTTTATACAAAATTTATCAAGACATATATTTAAAATTTTAGTAAATAGTTTACAAATAAATTTGGTCTATTTATGTGAACAAAAATTAGGCAGATTTAATGAATCTTGCAATGAACAATGTGTTTCCAGAAGACATACAATATCTTTATTACTAATTTCATTAATAAATTCTGGGTCACTGTACTTGTTAAAACCTTTAATTGTATATAGTTTAATCTGTCCATTTATTTGTAACTTCTCTGTATATGTGCTATGCACTGTCAGTTTGAGAAATAAAGATTATTAACCTCAAAATCATTTATATTCCAACACGCTAAATGCAAAGACCTTTTTTCCATTGGTTATTGTAATTCCAATCAATTAATGAATACACCCCAAGCTAAAAAAAACCAACCCACATATTAAAGTAAAAACAGATATATAATGGTAAATGAATGTATTTGAATGTAACACACTGATCAACTAACTACACAGACCAAATAATATATAATTTTCAGGCCCAAGAAAGACAACTTTTTTTTTTCTTTAAAATATCAATTCTTTTTAGGTTGTTATCAAATATATATATGTTTATCACATTCTTTGTACTTGTAAATACTTACATACGATCTTTCTTGTAAATTTGAATGAATAGTATTGGCATTGCATTAATAAAAAGAAGATTGCATTAATAAAAAGAAGAAACATTAGGGACGGACCATTTAACTTCCAGGTGGGGTTATGTTTTTTTTCTAGCAAATTATTCTGATTCCCAATGTTGCTGAAAAAAATATTTTGATTTTGGTGGAGGAAAAAAAAAATCTAATTCAGAGTTTTTGTCATATAACCTAATGTTAAATTCTGGAAAAAAAAATTATCGCTTTGCGCGACAAAAAAAAATCTTCTAACTCTCGTGTTGTCCGAAAAAAAATTTCTGAGCGAAACAAAAAACCATAAAAGTTGAAGACAGAATTACAGAATTTGTCAATTATGCAAAGATATGATATCGAGGATGAAGTACATTTTTTACTCCAGTGTCCATCCCTACAAAAAGAAAGATGGGAGATTATAAATAACATAAATGAAATAAAGAAAAATTTTAGAAGTCTAGATAATAGATCCAAACTAGTCTGGTTAATGTCCACAGAAGATTCTACAATTATCAAGAAAACAGGTCGTTTATTGTTAGATCTACATACGAAAAGAAATTTATTGCTGAAAAAAACGAAGTGATAAGAAAATAATAAGGTCAATGTGATCACTGGTGGCTTAACCTTGTGTATTAATTGTTTTTTAATGGTACATTATAAATCTTCTACATACGTTTGTAGCTACAACATATAATACGCTGGTTTCAGTGGCGTAGGAAGGGGTTATTAAAAGTGCACGCACTGGAGGTTGTTCCCTCCAAAGTATAGGGGTACCGTATATTTTAAAAGTTTGATATATAGATAGCAGGAAAATCTATTTAAAACTACTTTTAATATCCTTTAATCATTTTAATAATGTAATGGATGGTTACAAACAACCACGCAGAAAGCAGTTTTCTTTGTCTGGTATTATTAAATATGAATGCATTCAATGGGAGCTGAATGTCTCTGTGAACATGCAGCAATGCCAAGGCTGATAGTCTTTCCTGTCACATTGTGGCGCGTAAATATGTCTTTACACGTTTCAAAACGCTGAAAGATCGTTCGGTTGTTGCTGTAGAGGGTGGCATTGTAAGGTAAATTTTCAAAATACAATAGAGATGCGGATACCATTTTTTGCCTACAAGTTCCAATGTCTCACAAAGATATAATTCCCACCTTGCTTTCCACCTTTTTACTTCAAGTGTAAACTGTTGCTGAGTTTGCAAATCTGCACTATAAGCATCATATATATTCAATTCATCCTCCCGTTTTAGTTTATTTAAATTGATCGGTATCAATAACTGTCCCAGAAATTGATCTCCGTTTTTCACCAAACGGCACCTTAACTAGATTAACAAAGTGATCTAGGAACCAGTAATCCTTGGTGTCCCAGTGCTACCTGTGGATTGGCACGATTTCGTTGTCTACCGGTTGTCCGCGGCTTAGACGAGACAACACCAAATTGCACCGCTAAATCTACAGCTTCATTATATTAAGTGTTGTAAACACTAATGACATTTCTCTGTCTCAAAATGTCGAATCAATGTTTGACATTCACTTAAAGCCTCTATTAAATCACAGGAGATCATCTGTAACATTGTTGTTATCGAAACAACAGCGTGCTAAATATGACTGTAAACCACTAGTGGCAAAATAAAGTAAAATCGCAAAAATTTGCGTCACCATTGGTTTGTAAATATACTCTAGGTTACTAACTATAACAGGAGATGTAGCTTTAAAAGTTGCTAATGCATTTGCACGAATACACCAACCAGTTTCACACGAGGTGTTCAGTTTACTTTCCCCGACGTTCCCACATAATCCTTACTATCCATTTTTAAAAGAATATTGGAAGGCGAATTCGATTACTTGCATAGTAGCCATCATGGTCCTTACTGATACATCTGATGAGGAATGTACAATAGCTAAGCTTAAAACATATGCTTTAGAATGTACGTATTGCGCTATTAGAATCCGTTCCTTAATACTGGCTTGAACACCTCTATGAATACCCGACATGTTTGCTGTTCCATCATACCCTTATGCTCTCGTATTATCAATAAATTATATGCCGAAATTCACAAGACTAGTTAAAACAGCTCAGCAAGATTTTCACCGATAGTTTCGCTTGCACTCACAGAACCAAGCAATTCCTCACAAAGTATTACTTTACCGCCAGTACATTCAACAAACCTTACACACACGGAGGCTTGTTCCTGTGTTGAAACACCAGTTGCTTCATCGTATTCAAAGTGATTACAAGCTCGCTCACCTACCATTTCACCGCTAATTTTGATTATCTTGATATCTGGAGATGTGTATTTTATCCTCGAATTAAGTTCTGTTTTATACAGGTGAGACTGTAAGCTTTCGTCGTGTTTGGACACATGACGCAAAATTGCCATGGAATAACTTTTGTCTTAGGTATGCCCCTTCCTAATAACAATATTTTGATGACCGCAAATAATCAATAGATCGATTATATCCCTCAAAATATGTCTGTTTCTGGCAATATCCTCTTTTTGCTAAGACGATAGCCGATTGAATAAATGGACTCCGACTTTGACGTTTTGGACTTAACATCAAGAAAATGTGTGGCTGACTAACTGTATGAAAACTCAGTACTTCGTGACGTTTTATTTAGTTATGAATGTTTGACCAATCGTTTAAGGGGTAGATACAAAAGTTTTGTACTGCCAAATAAAACACAAGAAGGGCGATAAACAGCATCCTTTGAAGGAGCCTTTTTAAGCCACTGAATAGAACATTTCCTTTTGACTGCACAGATTTACAGCATTTCAGCCATTTGATTAAACTCGTACAATTAGTTAATAAAAAGGTTTATTTTTAGTCTTACTACAAAATGTAACAATATTTTTTTGGGCTGATTTATTTGTGCACGCAAGTGCGTTGAATTTTTGCGTCAATGGTAGTTACGCCACTGGTTATTGGTCACTTTGTGCTATATAGGTATACATATATGGATTATTTTAATTGATCATTATTGATTATATTGTAGCTAACATACTATTGTTATTTTTTAAAGGGGGGTTATAAATTCTTGTCATTACATGTTAAATTTATAATCATTGAAATCCAGTGGCGGATTCAAGGGGGGGCTTTCAGGGGCGGATCCAGGATTTCAAGTTAGGGGGGGGCGCACTTTAAAAAATTGCGCCGAGCGGAGGGAGTCGCGAAAATTTTTGGGGTATTTCGTGTGAAAAATCACCATTTTTCGCAAAAAAAATCATAATCTTTTCCAATTTTATGGGGGAGCGCGCCGTGTTCGCCCCCCCCCCCCCCCTGGATCCGCCCCTGATTTAGGAGTTGCGGGTTGCAGAATCCTCCTCCCACCCCCTCCACCCGGCCTTCAATGAAAAATCTAAAAACCGTTGTGGACAACTACAATGTATTTCAAGTACATTATATAGTTTAACTATTGCTCAAACCTTTGAGCACTTTACAAAACTGCCAAAACACACGTACACCAGACCAGAAGAAGCTGATGTAACTTCTTTGTTGAATTCCATTTGCGACTTTGATTTTGTCGTAACCATTGTTATTGTTCAAATGTGCCTGGCTTTTAAGAAAGGGCTCAGCAGATCACTAGATTTAGATTAAACTTATTTTATTGTTAACTATATAACATTTGGATCGGACACAAGTTATTCCAACTTACAAAGGTCCTCTACAAGAACACTACAAGAGATATCACTTGACATAGGCAGAGTCTTAAAAAGCGTAAATTTAATTCAGAGCTCACTAGACTGCAGAGCAGATGTTGAACAATTCAACCACAGTGTTTTGAGAGGAGTGCTAAAATATGTGAACCGCTAGACATAGAGGTTAAAAAACATAGAATATGCGGGAGACAAATTATGAGAGATAATGTTGAAGCAGAGAGTCCGGAAGACTACTTTAGGAAGTCAATAACTGTACCTCTTCTCTACTGTACGCTAAATGAAATGAAAACAAGGTTTACCGACCTACACGCCAGAATCGCTTTGGGACAACAGTTGGTTCCATCAATTATTGAAAATATTGCTCCATAACTGAGCCCCCCCGTCAACAGAGTCTCTGGATCCGCCCCTGAAATCATAATGTCTCTTTTTTTTTATGTATATATTTTTCAGATGATTGTACTGCTCAGCAATGGGCGTCTTAATTGACAATAAAAGAATTGAATTGAATTGTACTTTGCATGTTGCATAAAATACCAAAATGTATAATCATTGCATCATAAAGCAAAAATGTTAGAAGATAACCACGTGTTTCTATGAAGTGAAAGTAATATGCGCATGCGTAAACCTAACTACGACCAGTTACTACCAGTATCGCGTGCTCGATAAATATAAAATCTGTTAGACGTGTCCACCAGAATTAATAACATAAGGGGCATTCACAAGAAAATTGCATACGGTTTGGTAGCCTTGAACGAAGAATTTGTCATTGAACTACTCATCAAAGGATTACCGTGGGAACATTTCATTCATAAACAAACAACGGAACCACGTGGCCAAGCTGCGTAGTTTCCCTGTTTCCATAAGAGGAACAAGTCTTGCGTCATCAAGGTTGTAATATTGTAATGCCATATTGAAAAAATACACGGCAAACAGTACACTATTTTTTGATACACGTGTTACAGAAACTATATAGAAAATAATAATGCCTTCAAAAGAAAAATATGATGTTGTTGGACAAAAGGACAAGAATTCAAAGGATTCGCCGGCATCGAGCACCACGACTGGCACGAGTGAAAATGGTGGAGGAGACGAAGTGAAATTACAACAAAAAATTGGTTTGGTGAATGGTGTAACGGTGATTGTTGGAAGTATCATCGGTTCAGGGATTTTTGTTAGCCCTAAAGGAGTGTTAGAAGGGGCGGGCAGTGTAGGACTATCAATAATAGTATGGATCGGTTGTGGCTTGTTTTCAATGGTGGGAGCTTATTGCTATGCGGAACTAGGAACCTCAATAACAAGATCAGGGGCTGATTATGCTTATATTTTTGAAGCCTTTGGACCATTTCTTGCATTTTTAAGATTATGGGTAGAGTGTATGATCGTACGACCATGTTCACAAGCGATTGTTGCTATGACTTTTTCATATTATATTATTGAACCATTGTTTCCTGACTGTGAACAACCAGACAATGCAATCAGACTATTGGCAGCTATATGTATATGTAAGTAGCATAGGGTAGACATGTTAATGTAAAGAACTCTTTCCTCTGACCTACATTTTGTATATTGTTTTCAGGGGCTGTTGTGATCCTTACAAGTTGTTTCGGCCTTATGACAGATTCAGCCTTAGTTGATGCGGCCTTACGCAAATCCGGCCTTATATCAAATTGATGTTCCGGCCTTATCATATATGTATGCGGCCTACGGCAAATCCGGCCTTATATCAAATGGAAAAGAATAATTAAAAAATAAAAGTTCTATTTAAATTTAAAATATTATTTAAATATTCATGGATACAGTCATCGACTTTAGCAGTGGTCCGGTGGCCCACGGACAGTGAAAATTGATTTGGACCAGTGACTTTTGCCAAATTTTTTCAATAGAATCTATATAAATATTCTAATTTTGAAGTTTTCAGGCCAGTAAATTCGAAAGTCTAATTTCGAAGACTGTGGATATGATGAATAAAATATTGGAACTTGTAGTGTTTTCACAAGATTTACTCGTAACTCAATATGAAAAGCCATAATAAATCGTTATTATTTTAACAATTTTTTAATTAGTAATTTTTGGTAATAATGACGGAAATCATAGTCGTATAATTGCACTGGCAGTATGATTATAAGGGTTACCAAAAAGTAAAAGGAAGCCATACTATAAATTACTCAAAAAGTACTCCAATTCTTTTGATGAAACTGCACTAATATATGCACATTTTGGTGATGGTCCTACTATTTTCAAAACTATCAACTATGTCGTTTCCTTGTATTGTGTGTGAGCAGAACGTCCGTCCAAAGCAGCATGCTTTAGAGTGTGACAGTTGTTTCCAGTGGCAACACAGACTATGTAATAGTAGGACCATCACTTAATTATTTACTCAAATCATCACAATGTGTCGTTTTATTGTATGTATCATATATATCCATAGATACACATCATTGAGGCCACATTAATTCACCAAGCCGTATCAACTAAGGCCGCATTTGTTTAAGGCCGGATTTGCATAAGGCCGAATAGTTTTCAGGCCGGATCAACTCGAAAGCGTTGTGATCATGTTAATGTGGGGAGGACATCAATGTTTGATTGATTTTTCTTATTAATAAAAACTTGTGATCCGTGATTGTATGGTAGTTGGATTTACAACTACCTATGCAATCAGTGCCTATCGCCACCAACGTTGCGAGTTCGAACCCCGCTGAGGTTATTTGATAAAGTTTGTCAATGAATTGCGGTCAGTGGTTTTTCTGACACTCTTGTTTCCTCCATCAATAAGACTGACCGCCATGATGTAAACTGAAAGTGGCATTAAGCACCATAAATCCATTCAACCAACCTACATTGTTTCCAACTTGCTGACCAGAACGGTATTTGTTTGCTGCAGCAGGAGGGATGAACTGCACAGTGGCATCGGTAAACCACGGCTGATTACACTGATATAATCTTGTTGAGATTTGGCTCTCAGAGCTATTTTTTGCTTTCCTTCCTCCTCTAATGAAAGCAAAAAAAACCCCAACTTTTGAGAGCCAAATCTCAACAAGATTAACTCTGATTCTATCCACTCGTCACCTGCAAACCAACTGAAACAATTTCATTTGTTGCCGAGTTGTCGGCTAACTCATTATACATACCACATTAAGAAACTGTTGCGGAAACATGACATTGCTCAAATTTTACAATTGGGCACAAAAATAATAATGTAAAAGAATGTATTTTTGGTTAAGTTAAATAGCGGTACTACACAAATAAGGTATCAAAGTTGTGTAGAGAAATTTTCTGGTCCATTAGAATTTAATACAATTTTCTTTAAATGGCCCACTGTTGATAATAAAACTGACCGTCAACGATATAACTGAAATATTGTTGAAAGTGGTGTTAAACACCATAACCCTTACCTCACTGTTGATGAGTGGAAAAACCCAGGCACTAGACACTATATATATCAATGAAATTCCATATCGTCGATGATAAAAAAAATGGTCATTGTGTAATATAAAAAGAGATGCCGATGGCGTCCCAATGCAAAAAATTGGCAAAAATGTAAACAAATCGGTTAATTTTTTTCGTGAACGGTTTTCACTTTTAAACTGGTATTTTTTGGACGTAGGACTACCTCATATTATCTCCGACACATGATTCATTGGATTGCAGACAACGATACATTGACACTAGCTACTTTAGTCATGCTGCTGATGATCTCTCAGGTCCATCGTGAATCGGCCATGATTGTGCTGTCCTCACTGAATACTACTTACAAATGTACATTACATACATGAATCTACACGAAAAGAAAGATTAAACTGTGATGTTCAAATAACCAATTCACCCAATATCAACAAAACAAACATCTACCTCTAAACTGTGATGGTCGACAATTCCCAACCCTCCCACTTTTTTTGGATAATTGGATCTCCAACAGCAATACAGATTTACTGTACATGTATACAAACAATAGAAAACATCATCGTCATGTCTAGTTCTTATAAAAAAAAAATCCAAATAGAACTGAAGGTTGTCAAGTCTTGTACATGGTTTATTGTACCTGTAGTGTTGAAACCACATAAACCATAAAAAAATATACCTGCATACACATGTACATTCATATACATACATGTACCTTGTACATGCATGTACAAAGCTATTCTTTATATTCGGAGTGATACCATATAAAAGTAATTGACCAATCTACAGTGTTCACGCTAACCCACTCGCCCGAAGCCTGGAACAAGTAAATCTGGATTCGGACAAGTGAAATTATGAAAGAATTTGTTTGAATATATAGTCTTAGTGGTTTGTTTTTTTTCTAAATTTGTCTTTTGGGCAAGTAGATGAAATTTTTTTTAAGACAGACTGAATCAATTATTACCAATAATACGAATAAAGTGTTAGGAGAGGTACGACAAAGCCAAGCAAAATCCTCTGGATTCTACATATACTGTAATGTTAATTAATTATTTAATATCTAGAAACACAAGTTAAATTATATTGTATTTACACCTCTGCACCTTTAAGCTTGTTGATTCTAAATCTGATTTTCTTAAAATTATATACAGGTTATAATTAATTTTAAATTATAAATTATTTATAATTCAAATTTTCAAATTCCAAAATCCTGAGCCGAGGATACCTGCTGGCTTCACCTCCTTTGATTAATAAAATACCAGGAAGCAGGAAGTCCGTAAAAGAGGATTTGTTGTAAACGTCAATTAATCTGAAGTATTCTAGAGGATAACTATTTTTGCATTGATTTTATTGGTCGAACGTTCAATGGAAGGACGTCTGAAGGTGACTTAGAAATAGCTTTACCTAATAAAAAATGTTGATTTCTGAAATCAATACACTATATAATATATAAAATTACAATTTATTTGAAAATGTTCAACAAAAACAAGTCATGATGTGAAATAAGCTACAGTAGATATTAATTCATTGAAAACCCTTTTTTTTAAATACAAGAATGATATTCTTTGTATTTCACAAAAGAAAGATATATGTAGATGTTTTTTTTATGTTGTGATGCCAACCGTGAAAACCCTTTCTTTAAAATTTTAAATACAAGAATGATATTTTTTGTTAAATCACACAATGTATTACAGTCAAACCAGCTTTAAGTGACCACCTCTATTAAGCAGTGTATGAAATTACAGTTATTTGAGTAAAGCATAAGCAGGCCTGAACACCCATTTCCTTAAAATCTGGACCTTTTACAAATGTATTTCCATTGAAGTTTTCAGAAATTCTACAAATCGAAAAAAACAACAGGCCTCCAGATTTACACTAATTTCAATCCCTGGTATAACAATAATTTGTTTTAATGTGACAGTAATTGTATTAGATCTCTTCACAATACATTTGATATTAATTAAGGTAGCACTATAGAGGGAAATTTTGTTTGCCTTGACTACCAATCTTTAAAAGATTATTTCTCAAAAACTACTAAATGGAATTTAAATATCTTGGTATCTACAATGTATGTGTTTCTGAAAGATTGCTCTTTATTTTAAACTAAATTTCATATTTCAAAATCAATTTAATCAAAAGTTATGTAATATAATGTGCAAAAAACTAGGGTATGCTCTTTGATTAAAAATAGTATGTCCAGGTCAAATCACACACCAGAAATTTGTATTTCATCTGCAAGATCTTACTACAGCCTACAAAACCGTGTCTCAGAATTTTGATATATGGTTTCATTCATTTGTTATGCCATACAGACTGTAAAAGCTAATCCTTCCATTCTGTTCCCAATTTTAAAGAGGCATGAATATTTTTAGAAACAAAATTTTTGAAATCTGAGACTTGGTCTTGTAGAATACACCCTACAGAACAACATATACCAAAATCAGGTCAATAGACACGCCCATATACCTAGTTGCTATTTTTAATTCAAGTTAGTACATTATTTTTTTTTATTTCACTCATAAAATAAAGCTCTAAAATAGCCCCAAAACAAAATTTTCCAGTTTTTGCCCCATTAAATCTATACAAATGCTTTCAATATCCTTGGGAATACTTGGGGAGTGACCTAGAACATTATTCCAATCAAATTAATTACACATCATGTACATGGATATACAATGTACATGTGTATACACAGGCTGTTATTTCTGCATTATAAATGCACTGGCCATCCTATTTTCCCCACTCGTGGCATTTGGTGGGAGATTTGAGGTCACTGGTTTGATTCCTGCTGATCAGTATGGTCAATGCTCCTCCCCTTATTACATGTCCAGAAGCCACAATTAACAAAGGGATTACAGGAGAGATTAGTATTACAGAAAGTTTGCAACACAAGTGAATTAAATGTAAATAAATGAAATGCAACATTAAAGTAAAACTTTGTTGACAGAATGTCAATAGAAATCTTTAAAGTTAAGTATAGGAGAATGTCCAAGTACACTATCGTCAAAGAGCTCCGGTCGGAAATGCTCTGTCATCTTCCGGTACAAGTCAGTTAGGCATGTTTGACATACAGGAGACGACAAAAAGTAAGTATTATAATCATATAGTATTATTATATCTTGAATCCAGAAGATGTTGTTATCGGTCGATTATTTTTGCTTGTTTTTGCCTATATATTACTGTAGTTATCTTCATCGATTACTCAGATATAGATAAAATGATGGACATAAACAATGAAAAATGCTAATAATGAGATTGAAATCACCAAATAAAGCTATAAAAAGTATATATATGTGTAATTAAAGTACACAAACCCTTTGTAATGCTTATATACATGATAGTTTGCACTGGCGTGCCACCATGAATAGTTGTAGACTTACTACAGTGAAAAACACAATGCTTATTTACGTACATTCGTTCCGGATCTGTCAGCCACTACTTTCCGGTTGGGTCGCAAAAATTGTGTTTCAGTAGAACCGATTTTGGCTATGTAAAAATTGAAAGAATAGCGAAAACAGCTCAATATCACAATTATGTTTCCTTTCTGTAATTTATTTAAGGTTCATTATAACACTTGTCAAGGGTATGTTCGACTTGCAAATTGATAAAAAGAAGAAAAAAACCAAAAAATGTCTTCAATGAATAAAAGTTGTGAACAAAAACAACAACAGCACATAGTCAAAATATTTTACATGTGGATGTTTTGTATAACAATAAAAGGAAGAAATACAAAACGGTTTGTGCAGAATTGGCAGTCACCAAGTCACCTTCGACAGAATGGTCATGATTTTGTATAGAACTTATAATTCTTTCTCTTTATTTGCTATGCAGTTGAATTATTGCAAGTCAAAGAGTGTTTGATCAAAAGTAGGAACTCTCACTGTTTAAATAGATATCAAGTAACTCTTATTGTTTTGGATTAATTTTTGTTTTCAAATAATATATTGAAGGACAATAAGAAATTTTGATTAAAAAAATTAATAAAAATTGGTAGCGTAATGGTTAGCGTGCTCGCCTCGAGTGCGATAGATTGTGGGTACGAGCCGCGGTCTTGTCAAACAAAAGAATATAAAATTGGTATTTGTTGCTTCTCCGCTAAGAACGCAGCATTAAGGACAAAAAGCAAAGACTGGTTGGCTCGGAATCAGAATAATGAGTAAGAAAAACTCTTCAAAACTCCTATACACACTGTAGATAAATTTTATATTTTCGACAATGTATATATATTGTCTATTTTTTCTCTCCCTTGTTCCACTCCTAGAAAATATTTTTTTTATTAACTAAAATAATGTAATATAAATAAGACTCGACACAGTGTAGGGTTGTGTGTTCGTTACAAGATCGCATAGCATTTATTATAAATATAAATCAACATAACAAATTCATTCAGTCTGTCATTTCTATTCCCCCCACCCCCCCAAAATGCAAAATATATACCAGTGATTGAAATTCTTTTGGCATTAATATTGGTGGATGGGCGGGGGACTATAACATCCAAAGAACGAACTTTTGTCGTATTACAACTTGTAACGAACGTTGCATTAAACACCTAACATTCTCTTTGTATACAAACTGCCAAAATCGTCCATGCGGAAAGGAATTCAATACTACAGCCTTTGTTAATTTGCTTATCTGTAATGTTAATGTAAACATTATACTGTGACGAAACTTAAATATCGTATCCATGAAGTTATTTCCACAGAGTGACTTACTTCGTTATCAACGAGTATAAAATTAAAATATTGCGTTATAAAAAGAATATCCCACTACTCAATTGATGCGCCTGGACAGCTACTTAAAGTGAGTGTAGCGTATTGAGCACCAACCGTGATGTCAGTGCCACAAAAAGCATTAAAAAAAATCAAGTGTTCGCGACAGTAGCAATTTAACATAGAAATAACGATTTTTTTATTGTACAAAGTAGCTGAAATTAGCAGCCATGGTGAATATTCATACTATGGATCAGTATTTATCGCCTTTGAGATATTTCCTAATCATAACTACCCCGGTATTGTTAAATTGCAATATAATACTCAATAACAATAAGATCAGTGGTATTTACATACTGACAAACCCGGTTATTTATTAATGACCCAACCGGTTTGTTTACATTTTGACCAAGCCGGATTTCAAAAACATCTGTTGACATCATGTTTTAGGGTACAACTAGTTACTAATTGACTTTTCATCAACAAAATAGTATATTTAAGTAAAATCAATCATTCATCAATATTTTTTTCTTTTTGGGCAACATTTAATTCATTCGTAAATGCAAGATATAGCGATATTTCAGTTGATTGTAATGATTTTGAAGCCGGATTCCTTATAACTTATAGAAAAATCTAATTTTACACTGCAAACAGAAATGATATTTGGACAAAAAATGAAATTAATAATAATAACAATCATAAAGCATCATAATTCAAAACATTATATACACAGTATATTTATAAATACTTACGATAATTATCCGTGTCTGCTTTAAAAATACCGCTTTAAAATATCCCGGATGTTGACCAAATATTTTCGATCGGAGCTCTTTGACGACAGTGAAGTAACTCTCCATTCCTTAAAAATAATGGAGCCGAGGCCCCGAAGGGAGAGATACGAGGACATTCTCCAACTTAAAATCCACCAATTGTACTTTATTAATCTTGTAACAAAAAAAAGTCTGTGTATAGTATCTAAAGTACAAAGAGAACAATAACTCTGTCCCTGTCCGCATTGTTCATAACTCTCCATTCCTTGAAAATAATGGCGAGTTTAGACAATCGATTTACATCACAGGTGGATTTTAACAAATTTTAAAATCCACCTGTGATGTAAATCTATTGTCAAAACTCTCCATTATTTTTAAGGAATGGAGAGTTATTATTCTCTTTGTACTTTTAAGGTCCCACAAGGGGGCAAACAATTTAATACTTTGTACTTTAGATACTGTACACAGACTTTTTTTTGTTACAATATTAATAATTAATAAAAATTAATAAAGTACAATGGGCAGATTTTAAGTTGGAGAATGTCCTCATATCTCTCCATTCCTTAAAAACAATGGGCCTTCTCCTATACACAATTGTATAACACCCTGAATAGAAATAGACTGGTCCGAAGGGAAAAGTTTTGAGAATTTACTCAAATAATAAAAAAAAATTGAAAATAAAATCATCAAGTAAAGGAAATAATATGCCAAAAGTTCCCAACAGAAGACACTGTCATCATCTGAGTTTAGAAGAAGTTTCTTTTTGTGGTTCTTCTCCCTCTTCTAGACTTTTTGTGGTTCTTCTCCCCCTTCTAGACTTTTTCTTTTTTTTACTTGTTGCTTCTTCGTCCATCATTACATAAATTAACCACAATATAAATAGTGGTCAATAGAGGTCAACAGGAGACTGATAAGAAAGCTATTATATTACACCACTGATTGATAGATAAGCTCTTCCTTGTTATTTAGATAAGAACAGATATCAATGTACTCCCAAGTGACATGTACATGTATTATTCTAGTAAAGAAATGGAAAAAAATTAAATAAAAAGTCTGCCTGCCGGGCTATGAAAATTTTCTCATGTTAGGAGAAACCAACAATCAATTTTCCATGGCCTTAATTCAATAAATGAAAGAAAAAAAAAAATGCAATTTCAGATATGATAAAATTTGGGTCATGCTGAGTAATGCACTACTGTAGAGTGAGTTATGATGCTGTAATTGTAATTCTTTGAATGACAAAGCAGAGGAGAGACAATCCTACTTACAAGTTATAAATAACTTCAATTAACTTTACATGATGCAACTATACACCTATTTACTGGCTACAATGTATGAGGACAATAGCAAGTTTATTTCCCCGGTCAAGGGGGACAATAAACTTGCTATTGTCCAAATAGCCAGTAAATAAGTGTTTTATTATACCAAAAGCAATCTAGGAAATCTGAGAAAATATGGCTATCAAAAAGACACAAATAGAAGTTCTTAATAGTAATATTAAGAAAAAATATCAACAATAAAAGCTTCAGCAGATGTCATTTTATTGTCTGGTGTATCTCTCGGGCATGTACATGTAGGTTCATGGACGTTAAAACACGAAAGAATCGAATCATAAAAGTGCGGGAAAACGTATGCTGTTTGAACTGAACTATTTCCCTAGGGAAATAGTCATCGATAATAGTTATGATCAGTCATCAAAACTATTTAAACAAAATCAGCAATTGGATTTTTTTGTGCAAAATAGTAATTTTATCTGCATTTAATTCTATATCTATAGAAAATATATACTGAGGTATAATAATATACAAAATGTACAATGTGTTGCATTGCATGCAATGGGATAAAAATATATAACTAGTTTGAACTTAATAAATCTGTAATTTTGAATGGATATGCACTCGTGTACAGTTTCAACAACAATGTAGATGTGGTTGATCACGACTGATTATAAAAGCCATCAATTTTTAAGATGTTTACCTTAATTTTTTTCATAAGTTTCTGTGATTACTACAGACAGTTCTAATTTACATTTGAACCGGTCAAATCGACAGGCATCCAATTCTTAGGGAAATCATTGAATACCTTGTGATAATTAAAATTGGCAATTTAATTAATGCGAAATAAAGCAATATTCTTTCCACATTGAATATCTAGTATATATACCTTGTACCTGTACATGTACAGTCAAACCTGCCCAAAGAGGTCACCTTGATTAAGCAGTCAACTGTATTAGGAAGGTCACCTTTTTCTTATCCTGTCATAGAAAATTTCATATGATTTGAACTTCTTTTAAGAGGTCACTTATGTCTTATCTTAAAAAAACACTTTTTTTTGTCCCAATGGTGACTTCTTACTACAGGTTTGACTATATGTGTTGACAAAGGACAGTCACAGTACATTTAAAAGTAGGCACATTTCATAGAGAACACCGGTGTAATGGTTAGCATGCTTGCCTCGAGTGCGGTAAATCATGGGTTTGAGACCCCCTATCGGGTCAAACCAAAGAATATAAAAATGGTATTTGTTGTTTCTCTGCTAAACATGCAGCATTAATAAAAAAGAACAAAGGCGGGTTGGCTCGGAATCAGAATAATGTGTCCGAGTCTATCCGCGGACTGTTGTTTCAAAAGTGAGCTAGCACTATGAAAAATCCAACTAAGCATGTTGGACTAGTACAAAGCGGACCTCATCATCATCTCATTGAAAATTAACTTGTTCTCGCCATGGTATAGCTGAAAAATTGCTTTGTTGGCATTAAACAAGTATTCAAAACTTTTGTGAAAAAGATGCATGTAGTCTTTGGAATTAATTCCTAATATTTTAGGTAGGGACTCTTTGGACTTCGGTGGCTCGGAATCAGGTTTACGGACAAACCAAAAACTTTTTATTGATTTGGTCTACATGTAGCTAATTCCATTCTTTTTTTTAAATCCTATTGATTTTGAAATACATGTACAATGTATAATATGGAGGTGTTCTATAAAGTTTTTGTTTTTTTCAGTGTTGCTGACATTTATAAACTGTGTAGATGTAAAATGGGCGACCAGGGTTCAGGATATATTTACGTATGCCAAAGTAGGGGCATTAATACTGATCATTATAACAGGATTTGTACAGATGGGTAGAGGTAAGTTTATTTTTGTCTTGAATGTTTGTCTGTTTGTTTGATGGTGTTTAATACCACTTCTGTATTCAACAATATTTCAGTTACATGTATATCATGGCGGTCAGTTTTATTGGTGGAGGAAACCGTAGGATCCGGAGAAAGCCACCGACCTGTCGCAAGTCACTGACAAACTTTATCACATAATGGTCTTTAGTCCTGTAAATTGTAAATTCGAATGGACATCATCTGCAGGCATAGGCGGTCATAAACTTGGCCATCCTGGTGCAGTCTTGCACTAAGCCACCAGCCCGAAGCCTGCAGGGACAAGTAAAACTGGATTTTATAAAAGAATTTGTTTGAATAAATAGACATTTTTTGTAAATTTGGCTTTCGGGCAAGTACATGTAGGTGAAAAAAATTAATGCAAAGACTGAATTGTAAATTCGAAAGGATGTCTTCTGCAGGCATGCATGGGCAGTCATAAACTTGGCTATCCTGTTCTGACCATTTGGTTTTCTTGGTTCCAAAAACTTTTTGGATTGATTATCTTTCTGATCTTTTATCTCTTGAGCATGATGAAGGTAGCTAGCTAGCGCTATTCTAGAAACGAATGGTGTACACAAATAAAGTAATGTTTTCCTCCCTCGGGCATAGTTTACCATAGCAGATTTTTGGTTTTCCTGTTCAGACCCATTGGAATTATTTGCTCCCATGACTATTGAATGATTTGGCTTTGCAATCTTTAGACTATTAGCGTACCTGATGTCAGTGATGAATGTACGTTATGGCAGAAAAGTCTCGTGCTCACTAAATTACATGTATATACAGTATCTTTATTTTTACTGACATCTGACTATTAATGCATTCCATTACTTTATTTTGCAATTTTGTGTTAATTACATTGGATTTGATTGATTGATTGGTGTTTACTGTTTAACACCAACTTTAGCTATATTGTGGCATTCAATAAATTGGATTTGCTGTGTAACAATATTGAATTTGAAATTTATTTAAATTTTGATGAACAACCACAGGCACAGTGTGATTATCAAATTGCAAAATATTAGTGGAGGTGAATTTCCGGTCAGGATTAAACCTTGTCCTTGTTTTTTTTGTAAACAAATATGAATTTGCAGTATTACAGTGTACATACAAAATGTATTATGTACATTAATATATACTTGTGTACATAACCAGAAAATGTCTTAAACAAAAGGAAGAGTTACTGAACTAGCTGTATATCATTGACCTTCACCTACATTATAGCTACTCAAGGACAGTTCATTGTATTATGTCTGATTACAAGGCCAGCTCTTCCAAAAAATAAAGTAGTACATGTATATTAGTCATTTCCTGGCTAGTATTATGTGAATATGCTTTTTTTACTCCATACAGCATTATATAATTACATTTTGTATGTGATCAAGTTTGTCGGTGAACTTGTGACGGTCTGGTTTTTTCCCTAGTAGTCCAGTTTCCTTTACATTTGTACCAATAAAACATTTTCGAAAGTGGTGTTAAAAATAAACACTGTAGCCCTTAGATACGATAACGTAACCCTCATTCCGCTTGTGCTCCAGTTAGGGTTACAAATCGGTCCCATTCAACGTATGGGAGCAAATTAAAATTTTCGTTAAATGAATATTTCAACTTTCTTTTTGCATATCTGGTCATAACTTATTATTCCCTATAATTTTTAAGTAATGGCGATACGAAATAAGTGTTACAATACCTGTTTCTACCTTCACGATCGATTTAGTATTCGAAAATTGTTTCTTGTCCGCCATGGCACCTTACGTATACTCTCGTGATGGGAGGAGCCTATCCATATATGGATCTGAATGCCAAATATGAAAAATTTTACTATGATGTTTTACTACGATTGATCCAAATAAGGATATCTCCAAAACGAGGCAAGTGCACGTGAAATAGCAACTTGTAAACAAAATTCAAATTTTCAGATGGATATAAGTCTACCATGGATTGATGCAGCGTTTACTTAACACCTCAAGGTTTACCTAAATATATTTATCTTTCACCCCCGTTAATTTTTCCAATCACTTACAACGGAATTGGGACAAAAAACTGCCCGGTGTGAATCACTGCGGGCGCTGCTCCCATACGTTGAATGGGACCGATTCGTAACCCTCGCTGGGAGCAAAAGCGGTCTGAGGGTTACGTTATTGTATCTACGTAGCCCTAACCCATGAATATACTTTTTTTGCAGCAAAATGTTTTTTTTTTTGTCATTTCATGGCAAGAATTGTGTGATTGTGCTTTATTTAACAGCAATTTCAACAATTCTTCTCAGTTATATACAAATCATTTGTGGAGAAAATATATGACAATCCCTTCACTGTATGAGGTACAGTCTTTGACAAACTAAACCGAAAGGCATTTTAGAAGATTTTTTTTCTATTTCAATAAGCAGATCTTAAGCATTTTTTAATAGCTTGAGCCAATTTTTACTAGACTGGGGCTAGTGGTTTTGGGTGCAGACTGCATGCATACAAACCGAAAAGGAACTTTTTTTCTGTAAAAGGGACGGCTTTTGTATATACAGATGTTAACGTTGTAAGCTCTGATTGGTGAATTAGTGTTTTAATACCTTAAGATCAAGGATTTATATAGTAGAATGATATGAATCTCAGGAGATTTAACATAGATTGTATGTAAGTATGTTGCGTGGCAAGAACAAGTGAGGTTACCCATAGTGCAATTCGTTGACAATGCGTGTGCCTTGATTAATGGTGGAAATTTTCATCGCTTCAACATTTTAATTTAAACCAGTATTTGTATGTATATAAAACCATAATTACAGGTATAAAGTGAAAATATTTGTTCTAAATACCAATCATTGATAAAGTATCGACCTTTTATAGATGTACATGTATCACCCATATCAATAATTGACATTAATCGATTTGCTCTTTTGACTTTCATGGGTTGTCAAATCTCGAATTTAAATTTCAAACTCCTCTTCTCTCATCATACCGAATATTGAAGCGGAGCCATCATTTTTGTGATAATATAATATTTTCAATGTTAAGTAGGAGTTTTATTGAAAACAGTGCTCCCGATTTGTATTTATTAAGGATTGTTTACCATCATTTGTCAAAATGGCGGCGTTCTGGGCGGAAATGGGGGTGGCCTATTTAGAAATCAATAAACTTCCTTCTTTACATGAAAACTCGACATACCAGTGTATAAATGTGTAGTTTAGAGTGTATTCGATGTATAACACAAAACTTGGCGTGATTGGTTGCTTTATTTTATCATTTTTGATATGTTTTTAGATGTATGAAACTCTACTCTTTTTTAGTAGCATAAAATCTCACAACGCGAGTAGCATAAAATTTCGCCATGCGAGAAAATACGAAATTCATATCCTTCTACTATATACCTTTTTTTGTAAATCCTTGTTAAAATCAAATGTTTTCGAGACCCTTTCAGAATGCTTTATATCTGGCAATATGCATCTGATAACGTCATAGGGCATACATGTACATGTAGTTCTGGCATCGAACCAGCAGAACCTTGAAGCATTGAACAACATTGTTATTTGCGTTTTTAGGAGAGTAGAGAGCTGCTGAATGGAAATGAAAAGTTTGCATGCACTTTACATCTCCCAATACTGAATGCTGTATGAAAACAAAAATCAGAAATAGATTCAGTTGACATCTTGTTTAGGCATTGTGGTAAAATTGATGCTAATGTTTATAAATTTAAATTATATGCAAGTATCCTGTATACAACGACATTAATTTTTACATTCATTTCAGGTGAATATGAAAACTTTTACAACCCGTTCGAGCACACAGAGACAGATATTGGTAAAATTGCCATGGCATTTTATTCAGGCCTGTTTGCATATAATGGATGGTAGGTTTTTGTTGTAGGATAAAATTTTGACAAATCGCAATCAAAAAGTCTCCCACCAGTGCAATCTTTGTTATTTTTTGTACATGTAATAACAGTAAGTCCCAAACACAAGTTGTAAGTATTTCCCCCCCTACATGTTGATGAACAAATGCACTCTCTTTGTTCTAAATTGAGCGACCTAGTAAATATATTTATTGATGCTAATTTTGGCAATTTTCTGGCAAGAACAAATCAAATTATCAAATTGTGTGATATTTTTTCATGTCCAAAATTATACATGTAATAGATCAGTAACCTGTTCTGGACACATTATTCTACGATGCATGTACATGTTAATGATCGTTGCCAAGTCAACAGTCTTTGTGTCTAGTTGAGAAACAGCCAGTACAATTGTTTATCCCTGATCTGCCACCCTACTGTTGTAGGCTACATGTTGTTGTTTTGTGTCCCTTCTTTTCTGTTCAAAATTTTCAGTTCTTAATTAATCCTTAGTAAACAAGTCTCAATAAAAACTTTAAAAAAGAATTCCTTTTACAGTGTTGTGATTTGTTAGTGATTAAAAACACAATAACAGAAGAAAAAAAAGAATTAAAAGTTATAAGCTTGCTTTACAATGTTGTTATTTATTTGTTGGTGATTAAGAACAAAATAAACAAGGGAAAAAAATGTTAATTAAAAGTTTAAAGCTTCTATAACTAGGATATGGATTCTTTATAATCACCATGATTACATATCCAGGGAAAGAAGTGGTTTACGAGAAGATTAAAACAAAACCTGTAAAAACTATCAAGGAGATGAAGAAAATTTGTAAATGTTTTACACTAGTAATGGTCGCAAGAAACGTGAACCGAAACAAAATATTTGTTGCCTTTATTAATACTTGTATATCATTACTATTTCGAACATGTTGAATATTTAAATTGAAAAGAAATATTAAAAAGAATGGTTTGTCAATGACTTGCGACATGTCGGTGGTTTTAAAAATGGTGTTAAACACCATAACCCTAACCCTTAAAAAGAATGGAGAAAAAAGGGTCATTTCAATCCGCTAAAAAAAAAAAATGTTGTCAAATCTACACCCACTGTTACAAGGGTAAAACTTGACAGAGTCCAATAGCACAATAAACTGGGCCTGGGTCCTAAGAATTTGTAGACAGTACATGTAGCTATAGTCCAGCGGTAGCATCCCAAATTGCCGAGTCCAATTAACCGATTCCCAAATTGCTGACATGAAAAATATTGTTATTGCAAGTAGAATAATGCTTCTAATTTATCAAGGAAAATTGTAAATAATTAAATAAATATTTCTTTCTTTACTATGGTAGGAACATCCATGGTGATTTTTTAAAAGAATGATTGTGCAGGCAGACAGAAGAACTTTTATACATGATTTCAATTAATCAAATTTGTTTGAAGTTAATTAATTGCCGATCATTTATTAAAATCTACCATAATCCCTATGATAAGCTTGGATATTGTTGGTATAGTACTACCGTCTTTTTGTGTCTATTAAACACACTGATGAATAGAACGCACTTCCTTTCCTCCCCAAAAAATCTGGGGAAAATTCTAGTTCCTATCTATAGAATGCAGGGAGATTCAGTAAAACATTCACGGCAGAAATCCTCGTTCAAACGGCGAAATACTGCTTACCACAGATCACGTATTTGTTAATCCATGTATTTCTAATAAATTTTAGACAGGGAAATGTTAAATTAGTTTTGTTAAAAGGATTTAAGCCGATTATTCTACATGTTGCAAGCGAAAATTAGCTGTTTTGTGAATGCAGGAAGTTTATCAGTAATGTTTATTTTGAAAACAAGTTCAAAATGGCAATGAAAATGATACGGATGGAGCAGTTGATTTTTTTGTCATTCTGTACGTGAATTATGGTTGTTTTAAATAATAAATATGTAGATATGTTTAATCTTTAATCAGTATTAATTCATCAAATAATGAACCGTTCATGTGATCAAAGATAGGCAAGCTTGGGTCAAGCTTAAAATAGGATTCAAATAAAGAGAAAACAATACAAAAGTAATAACATTTATTAAGACCTGATTAAAGAGATTATAATTTCTTTTGAAGTGTACTCATATTGTACCAATGCTACCATATATTATATAATATTGACAGGTGTCCCAGTATGTTCAATTATCTTCACATCTTGTTATACAATATACGGTCCTTGACCTTGTCAACTGCTGTAAAAATCCATAATTCAAACAAAGGTTCAATACCCAAACACAGGTAATTTCACCCCAGGAGAAAATAGATTGAAAAAAAGTAAAATATCACACGTCTGATAGCAAACATTTGACAGTTATTCCTGCATTCGTATGGACAATTAGTTCCGAACAACAACACCAATGCACAAGTATGATTATTGACAAACATCGAGAATATTTACATACCTTTCAAAAATGCAATGAACAAGCAATAAATAAAATTTTTATGCAATTTTATTTTAAATAACACATATAATGAACACAATTAATGTTATTTGAACATTAATTCATCGATCATTGGGAATATTGCCGACCGTAAACTCGAAGATAATCCTATGCTACCTGCAACTCTCTGCATGACCTGAAAAAAAGTGTCTGATAATTTCTCTTATGCATAAAATGCACCCCACCTACAAATTATCATTACAAAGCATAAGACCGCGTTCTATACGTACCAAAAAACAGTAGTTCATTTTTAGATTACCGAAATCATCAATCAGCTCTAAATAATTTGCTATTTAACGACAATTTTCGGCATTTCTTTTTTCTTCCTTACTTAGTAAAACTCTAAATAAACATTAATTTATTTGTACTTTATTTCCATTGTTCTTCAATTGTTTGAGTAATGAGTACCTGCATCTCCTATTCAACAATGAGTATGCATTTGATTATGGTTTTTCTAATTAAAATTGCACGAAAAATTACTGCTTTCAATAAAATATGTACACATCAATATTTTTTTTAAAATAAAAATAATATGAAATTTTGTCATTTTTAATAAAAGTCGGCAATCTGGTACTAATTCAGTCCAGCTTGCTGGTGAAATTTGGAATATTGCTGGACTAATCAAATTGTTATTACACGGAACCCAGCTGACAATTGCAGAATATATGCTAAGTTTTGTCTTCAAGATGTATGTAGACCTACATGTTACTATGAATGAAAAATGTTCAGGGGTCAAATTTTAGAACAAAAACAACCTTGAGCTTGAACTCGATTTTTTAATCATCAGATAATAAATTAGGTACTTATATTATAAAACATACTTGGTAATCTTTCAAATCTTAATTAATGAATTACAATGCACATACATGTACTTGTATCATTTGACCATTGACCTTTACAGGGGTTTCAAAGTTTTTTATAATAGGAGGTACTTCTTAAATTTTAGGAGGTACCTAAAAAATTAGGCTGAGGACCGTAAGGGTTCCAGGGGGCGGAAGTTCCTGAAATCTAGCATTTTGTGGACCAAAAAATGTACTTCAGAGACTGCAAAACATTAAGTGTTTTTGAAAGAAAAATCCCATTAACTTTAGAGTTCAGATTTCACCAAGAGTGAAGACCATGCATAATCAATGCCTGGATTTTCCCCCCCAATTTCTTTATTGAATATTTCAGTTTACAGACTTCAGCCAAGATTATTCATAGATAGTCTGTCATATCTTAAAAAAACCCAGAAGGAACATAAAGAGTTACGGTTCTGCAACTAGGCTTGACCAAGCCATTGTAATCAAAGCTTAAACTTCTCAAAATTCTTTTGTTGGCTTTGTCCTTTTCTTTTTCACAATACCTTGGCTTGTGTGTTTTTTTTACTTTATTACCAGTAATTAAACTCATCAAAGACCATTGGCACGGATCAAGACATATAAGTGTCATAATTAATGAAACCAAGGACGTATAAGAATACGTCCTTGATGAAACATATAATTTAATTTGCAATCATCAATCTTTAATAAAATTTATAATTTTAATAGATCAATACAAATATAATTAAACAATAACAATATATATTGTTACTTTCACGACTTATGTGCAAAAAGAATGTTCGAACAAAAACGATTCGCGGGAAGACATTTATTAACATTTGAATCACAAAAGTTAAATTATTTTGGAAAAAAAAGGGGGGCCGGCACTTTGACATTACAATGTAATTCGTATTTGAGCCATGTCTGGTCCTTTTTCAAGATTTCTAGTAATTTTCTATCCCTTATCTCCTCGTACCCCCTTTTAAAAATGTTTTTCGGCACACTTTCATTTCTGTGAACAACTGCGGTAGGGCCCCGTCAAAATATGTAAATAAATTAGCCATAGGTTTTTATTTTTTTATACCGGAAGTTAAACAATATGGACGGAGTTAAGCATCAAGACAGTACGCCCCAGAATGATTCGACCCTGGGTTTTAAATGGATAAAAAAAATCGAACAAAATATTGTGTAGTCATATATTCATAATACATAATGATCATACTTATATTACTGGAGATTACACTAAATTGTGTTTGAACATAATTTGTAATCGGTCATTTTTTTATTTTGAAATGATGTCAGCTTTGTTCCGGTCCGAGTTTTACAAAAGGATGAAAAGATATTGGGGCGAAAACATATCTATTTACCCCATGCACAAACTGCTATTTACAATTCTAAGGTAAAGTTATTTTTAAAACGGGGAATATCCCATCAACTTGGTCGTGACGCAGTTGTTCGATTTGAATGCGAGAATTCAGCAATTGACGTGATCATTAATTTTTTATGAAAAATATTCCACAATCCAATCGTACTTGTGGTTTTGACCACCGCTAATTTTGGGGGGTTCAGTAATTTCTGCCGGTACTATACACGATCTCAGGCGGGTAAAAGTACTGGGTACCGGTGGCCCACTTTGAAACCCCTGCCTTTAATTATAATTACTGACACTTGAGAAGAAGCTAAATCAAAATGGTTTAATCCTGGTTGCATACATTTAATTATATTAGCATACAATAAAGAACAGACTATAATTGTTAAAACAACTATTTCCCCAATGTTTAATTATACCTGTAATTAAGTGTATGTGAACCAGGATGACATCATCAAAATGTAGGTCATATTTTTGTAAGCACAGAACATGGATTATATTAGTATAAGCTTTGTTTTTATTAAAAATCCGACAGCATAACATTTGATCAAAGCCAGAATGCACTAAAATTTGATGTATTTAATATATGTACCGTACATGTAGTTTGTCTTGCCAAATATTATTTGAGCATTTCATATTGGTTCAGTGATGGAGCTAGGCATCGGTCTCGGGACATTTACCCACCTATTTCTCAATATTGTCCTGAAGAACTTTGATAGAAGTTAGTTTAATTATTAAAGAATGTCCTGAAGAAATTTTGATAAAACTGGCAATCATTCTAAAGATTTCAAAGTCTAGCTGAAGCACTGTGGTTTGATTTTTATTTCCTTAAAATAAACAAAAAAAAACCCAACAAAATAAAATCCCAAAAGGTTGCAAAAAATTATGATTGGTCAATTTTGGCGCAAATGAATATCAATGACGACAAGTTTATGCACTAGTACAATGCATTGACCATGATTTTACCAAAATAATATTTATCGTATTTAGGCCCAAAAAAAAATATGTGTGTTTACGGTCACCCGACCGACCCTAATTTTTGCTAGGGGCCCTATCAATTTTTACACAGAATTCGGATAACCATTTTTGTTGTTTAATCAGCAGCAGTGTTTTATTTATTCAACCGCTAGCTTTTTGTCGAAATTGAGAGCAAAGAAGGTAGAAAAACT
This sequence comes from Bathymodiolus brooksi, assembly GCA_963680875.1. Classification (NCBI taxonomy): domain Eukaryota; kingdom Metazoa; phylum Mollusca; class Bivalvia; order Mytilida; family Modiolidae; genus Bathymodiolus; species Bathymodiolus brooksi. The sequence continues at coordinate 86,312,065 of OY804588.1, read as the reverse complement.
GCATAACTCTCATAAAACAGCTTCAAAACAAATGACGGCTTACCGGAAATTTAGAAAATGAAATATCTGATTTTGGAACCGGGAACGACTATTTCCGGTTTTGCCAATAGTAAAAAAAAAAAAATTAATGCCGACCGACCGACCCTAGATTTTTTTGACATGTGACAGTAAACACACATATTTTTTTTTGGCCTTATATAGCAATTTAAGTGAGTGAGTGAATGATTGTCATTGTTGTTTAATGACAAATGAACAATTTTTCACCTACAGGCTAGAACAAGTTGCATTCAATGAGATAATAAGGATGTCCGCTTTGTACTAGACCAACATGCTTTGTTGGATTTTTATAGTGCTAGCTCACTGAAGCAACACTCAGTAGATATGTCGCCCCACTCTGACAGTTTATCCTGATTCCGAGCCAAACAGCCATTGCTCTTTCTCCTTAATGCTGTGTTCTTAGTGGAGAAGCAACAAATACCAGTTGTATAGTCTTTGGTTTGACCAGACGAGGGCTTAAACACCCACAATTTACTGCACTCTAGGAAAGCACACTAACGATTACACCACCGATGTGTTTAAGTAGAAATTTGATTTATGTGTAAAATAATGTACACAGATTTCTAATTGATTTTTTTATTTAGTCTTTTCGTCATTTCAATTTCAAACCAGTTCGATCTGAACCTCTTCATGATAACAACAGAAAATTCCTCCATATTCCGTTTACTAACAAAGGAATCAATGCTATTAACCTCAGCAACATTCTTAATAGAAAAGAGGTCGTAAAAGAAATTCCACCATATTTCAAAAATCAATCTGTTCCCATTGTCTCCTATAGCTACACTAACAGCATTGGCCGTAAAATTTTCAACTACAAAGAAGCATTGCAAGATATTAACATGGAAGAGTACCTCAAGAACCCTCTGACTTGTGACCGCTCCTACTCTCCTTTTCAATACAACCCATCTGGACATGTAATCACTGGTGATCTGAATATCATTCAACATGAGAGTCTCCGAAAAGTGATTTCTCATGGTCCTAAAATCAGGGAACCTCAACACATCAATTGGAAACATAATTTCAAGATAATTATGGATGCTGTTGAAGATTATACCAGAAGGTGGATAAAGAGAGAAGTAGACCAAGATCTTGAGTTAAAGTCCTTGTCAGGCTGGGTTAGATCAATCGGGTCTCTAGTACAAGGTCGGATTCGCAAACTCAAAAATTGTGTTAATAGTTGACCTAAGTCTGTATTTAAAAACCAAGAAGCTGTTAAGTGTCTTTCCTCTCTTCATAACAAATATGTTATCGGTCCTGCAGACAAGGCTTCCAACAACATCGTGTTTGTATGTAAATCATATTACTACGAATGCCTAATCAAGGAATTAGGCATAAATAACAACACCTCTGGTAATACCACATACAAACCAACTTCGTTCGACAAAGATGAAATCCTAGCTAACCACAGACCCTTCATGACCTCTTTAAACATTCCCTCGGGTAAAGAGTGAGGGTTTACCCTATTTGTATTGGATACCTAAACTCCATAAGACACCATACAAAGAAAGGTACATAGCGGGATCATCAACTTGTTCGACAAAAGAATTGTCTATTCACCTGACAAAGATTCTGTCTGCAGTAAAAGAGGGACAACAGAAATATTGTGAAACTGTTTACTTGCGTAGTGGCATAAATCACATGTAGATTTTGAAAAACTCTAAAGATCTTTTGGATAACCTTAAATCAAGATCTTTCTCTCGGGTATCCTCCATCAAAACTTTAGATTTTTCAACTCTCTATACCACCCTACCGCATGACAAATTAAAAACCCGCTTAAAAGAAACCATTCACAAAGCTTTCTAGTTTCAGTCATAGAAATGATGGCTCAAAATTTGTTGTATTAGGCTACAATTCTACATATTTTTCAAACAAAATTCAAAAAGGTAAAACATGCTTCTCCGAGGAACAAGTGATCAGCATGCTGGAGTTCCTCATCGATAACATATTTGTCTCCTTTGGAGGGGCACTGTTTCAGCAGGTCGTCGGCATACCAATGGGTAAGAATTGTGCCCCTCTTCTAGCCGATTAATTTTTATACTCGTATGAGTCGGAGTTTCTTCAAAATCTTGTAAAAGATAAGAAGATTCGTGAAGCTAGAGCCTTTAATTTCACATACAGGTATATTGATGACGTTTTATCTATCAATAATCCTAGATTTGCAGAATTTCTTCCATTGATATATCCTCCAGCGCTGGAAATTAAAGAGACTACAGATACAGCTTCGTCCGCATCATTTTTGGACATATACCTTTGACGACAGTGGTCTACTTAGTACTAAAATTTATGATAAAGGGATGACTTCAATTTTAAAATCATAAATTTTCCAAATATGTGCAGCAATATACCAGCTTCTCCTGCATATGGTGTTTACATCTCGCAATTGATTTGTTATGCAAGGGCCAGTAGCAATTATTCTGATTTCTTGAAACGTCATCTTTATCTGAGAAACAGGCTACTGGACCAGGGCTATAAAAAGATTTGCCTTGTTCGATCTCTTAAAAAGTTTATATTCCGATACCAAGATCTTGTCGAAATATATTCTGTCTCTGCAGAGACGATAATAAACGATGGATTTTCATAAAGTAAATATGGAAAATGTATAAAGATAAGGATTAAGTAATCGTGGTTTAGACATGACGTCATTCAACATCTCATTTGAAATCAAATTGTGTAAGAAGATAACGGTTTAGTTAAACCGTTCGGCAGAGACGATAATAAACGATGGATTTTCATAAAGTACTGCGTTGACTACTATTATACCTAATTTGTCCCAGTATTGTTAAAAATGCTGTTATAGTGACAACCGGAACCTTTTAACTGTAATGGAAGCAGGAGGTTTGGCGCCGTAAAATCTGATTCAACCCACCATTTCTTTAGAAATGCCTGTACCAAGTCGGGGGCCAATACGGTTTTCCCAGTTTTCCGGTTGTTGACTGATTTTGTCTGTTTATTGACTTGTGAGTTTTGCCTTTCCCTTTAGAAGATTGCTCGATGTTCGGTAATTTTGTTATTACCCTTATGGTTATGGTGTTTAATGCCACTTTCAAAAATATTTCAGTTATACAGTGGCAGTCTGACAGTTTTATTGGTGGAGGAAACCAGAGAAAAACCAAACTTGCACAAGTCACTGACAAACTTTTATCAGATAATGTTGTATCGAGTACACCTCGCACTGATTGCATACAATCGTAGCTAGTAATAAATCCAACTACTGTACGATCACGACCATGAGGCATGACTGCCCCAATTAAAAGATAAAAAAAAAGATTAAACATTTTTACATTTCTATTCAGATTTCATTTACATTGTACAAATCCATTGTCAAGTTTACAGTGTACGTGATCAATCACATACATGTATATACTAAAGAGATAAGATATGTCATTTGTAGTTCTTTATCTGGTTTTTTATTCCCCCATCTTTTATATATAATTTATCCCTTGGGAGTCAATTTATTATTTATCAGTACTTAAGATAAATGTTTTTTTTCTGGAGAAAAAAAAATGACCACATTAAAAGCCTTTATTTATTAATGGGTGTCTTTTTTTACATGCAATGATGTACATTCTGGAGAGAGAAACAATGACCACAAATTTTTAGCTTTAATGGATATATTTTGTTTACATGCATGGCTTAAGCAATGTCTTAAATAAGATATAAGTACTTAACTTATTTTGATGGATAAATGCCTGTTCTAGGATCAATAAAATGAATGAATTAGATATTGGACAATAGGTGGATGGGTGGTGTACATAATAGTATTTTTTGTATTTTCTTCTAAATGTTTTGAGTAAATAATGACATAAAAATGTTTTTTTATTAAGCTTTTTGATTCAGAGAGTATGTGTCATTTAATGACAAAGATGTAAAGAAAAAATTAAAAGGAATATTAAACTTTCATAAATAAGACCACCCTTAAAAATATGTTTGTTTCCCATTCCCAATCCTCCATTTCTCCAATGGATCGGTAAGTAGGGGGATTAGGACGTCATATCGGACAATAGCAAAAAACTGCAAAAAACCTATTACCTGACCAACAAAGGGAACTATGACATTGAAATTTATAAAACTTTGATAATTTAATATTAAAACAGCGGTTCTTGTGATCTTGTCCAGCATACCATTCAACATCATATTAACAGCAGCAAAGCTTCAATGCTGCTTTCATATGACACAAATCTGGTTCCTGCCTAGGTCGAGCAACAGATTTTGATCGTGTAAACCAGTTCCAAATGTAAATTATGGAACAGTATCGGAAAACTTCTGGTCATGATTTCAGGTAGCCAAAATTAAAAAAGATGTTGCCAAATCACCCAAAAAATATTTCCAGTTGCAATGTTTTCTAATGGTTGGTCGGAGTCATTGAAACAAAAAAAAACAAAAAATTGGCCTAAGATTATGAAACCAGACGGAAAAGGTAGGGGTGGGAGGATTAGGGCATGGCATATCCATTATGCATACTGCATAGAGCCATGATTTACAATTCTTGTACATGGTCTGTAATATTGTTAGACATTGGACTTTTAAGATGTTTTTTATGTTATTAAGATGTTTTTTTCTTTTGTTTTCCAGGAATTATCTGAACTTTGTCATTGAAGAATTGAAAGATCCTTACAGGTAAGTACTTGAATATATTTAAGTTAACATTAATGAAGAAGCCATTGTTCCACCATTTTGATTGAAAATCAATGGTCCACAGTCCGCTAAATTAAAATTTGAATTTACTCGAACAAAGTTTTACTGGTCTTTGTCCTGAGGACTGCTGCTCGTCATGAGGACTATGGTCTTGTGAGAATTATTCATTGTATATAAGTGTAGAGTGCTTGAAATTTTTTTATAAAAAAGATATGCAAGAAGAAGAGTTTGAAGATACCAAAGGGGTTATCAAAATCCATAAATCGGAGGACAGACAAAACAATGGGCAAAAGATAAAAGAAAAAAGGACAAAAAATTATCAACAAAACTACACATACAGTGTAAAACTAAAGATCAAGTAGCACGAACGTCACTAAAAATTGGGGGTGAACTCCGGTTATTCTGAAGGGTAAGCAGTTCCTGCCCCACTAGTGACACCTGTCGTGTTACTGGTTGCCCTGTCAGATTCAATAAAGCTGAAATGTTTCATTGCAGAATTTAGTTGCCATGGCCCATGGTAATATATTAGTCAAAATCTAGTGCCTGTTACAAATTATATGCATCTGACAAGACCCAAGGTTTGACTATTTCTAGCACCTTGTAGATACATCCATATATACTGACCTATCTAGTTTTTAACAGATGCCCCAAATATTATGTAATAGTAACGAATTATCTACAATATATATTTGTAATTTTTATGTAGGAATAGACACAGTTATCAGTTTTGGGGACATGTGCTTGTACCAGTGACACATTTTTGTAACTACAGTCCTTGAAATGAAAATTTGAATTTATTTTTATATATGGGTGTATATCTAAATAAAAACTGAAAAATTTACTGGTCCAAACCAAGTTTTACTGATCTTGGACAGGAGGACCGGTGCTCTTTGTGAGGACTGTTACTACAGTGGTCTTTTGATTATTATCTATGTTACATAGTGTGTATGGGAAACTTATGAAAATGTTATGAAATGTCACCATTATAAAACAAGTTACTGTAAATCACTGTCACAGTTTCCATCACTGTAGACTTGGCATTTATATTTCACCATTATTAATGAATATCTGTTTTTTTTATGACCTGTGAAGATTTATCTATACATGTATTAGTACAGTCAAACCTATCTTAAAGGGCACCTCTATATAACAAATCACTGTCAGTAAAGGACACCTCTATATAACAAATCACTGTCAGTAAAGGACACCTCTATATAACAAATCACTGTCAGTAAAGGACACCTCTATATAACAAATCACTGTCAGTAAAGGACACTTCTATATAGCTAATCACTGTCTATAAAGACACCTCCATATAACAAATCACTCTCTATAAAGGACACCTCTATATAATAGATCATTGTCTATAAAGGACACCTCCATATAACAGATCATTGTCTATAAAGGACACCTCTATATAACAAATCACTGTCTATAAAGGACACCTCTATACATGTATAGCAAATCACTGTCTATAAAGAACACCTCTATATAAAAAATCAGTCTATAAAGGGCAGTCTCATTTTTTCTGTTAAAGAATAGTGCATATAATTTTAACCTGTATATAAAGGACAACTGCTCAGAAAGGCCACATTTTCAGGTTCCCTGGAGTGGTCTTTATATACAGGTTTGACTGTGCATTGTATACATGTACATGTATGATTAGCTTTTATAAATCAGGATTTGTATTTAAACCCAATATGTGCATACATGCAGTTGAAAGTTATTAAGACTCTTGGGAGGGGGTGGGGGGGGGGGGCATCGAAAATAAATACTTTATGATTATATAGACATTAACTTTATGCAGTAGAACTTTGCTATTAACTCCAACATGGACAAGTATTTTAGTGGAAAAACTTGTAACAAGGAAAGCCGAAATTGTGCCATAATTTTAAAGGACTGTTACAAGGACACTGACGTGTATAATTGCTGACAGATTTAATATTTACGCCATACAAGTGTGACCCCCCAACAGTAGCTGCGGAACTGTAGTTCTTAACGTTTTTTTCTGCGGTTATATAAAAAAAAGATAGATAGGTCATTAGAGCCATGGTTCCACAGCTACCTACCCCCAACAGTTATTCCTTAAAACATTTAAAATAGATGAAAGGTTGTCAAAATGATAGACCATTAAGAGCCATAGTTCGTTCCACAGTTACCTACCCCCAACAGTTAATTTACAGTTGTTCCTTTAAACATTTGAAATAGATGGACGGTTTAATTTATTTATGATTGAATTTTTTCAGTATTTAGTCTGGAAATAGTTTATCATATAACCATTAAAAAAATGCAAAGAAAATATGGGGTCACTTGTACTTTTAATGTGAGAATGATTATAGCAATTCATAGTCACCTACCTGTAACTGCTATTTCATCGGAAGGTAGCATAAGGGTCACTCGCATGTGACCAGTAATGGGCAGTCTTTTGCCTTAATTTTTTTCACCGACAAAAGCCAAATTTAGAAAAAAATTCTATTTATTCAAAAAAATTCTTTCATAATTTTCACTTGTCCGAATCCAGTTTTACTTGTCCCGACCCCAGTTTCGGGCAAGTGGGTTAGTGTGAAGACAATGGGGTTTCCTCAGAACTTCCTCGCTGAGACCATGAGGTGATTTTAAACAGATTGATTTTGTATAGGATGATATTATCTTTGTTCAGAAAACTCCAGTTTATTGTATTGACATTCTGATTCATAATATGATCGACAGGAAAATAAATTTCTCAATGATATATACATGTATGGTAACATCTGTCCCCCGTTCGAATTCATTGTTGGTGGTTAATTCAATACTACATAGATTAAATCAGACCATCCTTGAAAAAGTAGCGGTTTGCGGAAACACCTTTTTTTTCTTTTGAATAATATAGAATCTATTAGACGTGTTGGATGGGCTTAATTTTTTTCTATCTTTCAAATATTTGATTTTTTTTTATTTAATTTAATGCAAATTAAATTTTTCTTTTGGAATTCCTGATAGCAATTTTTTTAGACAGTTTCTGTTGGTCAACTTGGTTACAAAACTACCAAACCATATCATAGAAAGACTCGTACACAGGGCCGGATTTAGATGAGGACAGGCCCTAGGCTATTCTACTTGCGAGGCCCCTCACAATCTCCGCCCTTGTGAATAGAGGAAAATGAAAAGAGCATTTTACACAAAATTCAATGAAGCCGAGGATGATGACGGATGCTTTAAATTCCGCAATTCCAGGGCTCACCAAACCAGGCGAAGTTGTCGCCCTATTTCAGCTGAAATGGCCCTCCCATGACTAAAGCGAAATTAAAGTCGCCTTGTTTCTTTTTCTTGCAAATAATCTGCGTTTTATGGTAAAGCTGATTGACAAAGCAATTGTAATCAATGTTAAAATACCTAAGAATGAGAGAAAAAAACTATTCAAGCAATAAAGAAAATTTAACTTGTTGAGAAAAAAGTTTCACTGCAAATTTGTAAATTTGCACTGACGAAATTCCAGATGAAAATATATTTTTTTTATTATTTAACACAACTTGAATTATTTGTTGCTTTTTCAAAGGTAAACAATCAATTTGTCAAGTTTTAAACATGGCGGCATTATAATAGAAACAAAGGGAGGAAACTCAAATTTTTATGTAATATTATAGAAGAATTGAATCTAAAATAAGATCAACAACAATAGTACAAGTACATGGTGAGCCCTGCAATTCACAATTTGTTATCTAACGAAAACTAACCATGACATTGAAACAAATTTGCTGTCTGACAACACCTTGTTTTTTTCAACTTATCTGTCTCACTGCTTTAATGGAAGGACAAAATTAACACAGAAATCAATGCTAGCGTTGACTTATTAATCTTATTATTCTGAAATGGAGTGCAAGGAAAATTACAGAAGGCTTATGGCAGCATGTGTAAGAAAGGTCTATGACATTGACAATGACAAAAATATTATACAGCTTGGCCAGAGGCCCACTAGATGTTGAGACCCTAGGCTTCAGCCTACCAAGCCTATAAGGAAATCTGGCACTGCTCGTACACTGTCAAATTTAATATATTAAATGTTAAAGGTGGTCCAGCAGTCGAGCAATCTGTCAGTTTCTTGATGAATTTTTATAGATTATCTAAATGTTAAACCTTTCAGTTTTATAAGGCAAACATTAATTAGGCCAAAGAAAAGAGTACCTATGTTTCTGCTAAATTTCTTTAAAAAAATAATAGGGCATATAGGGAAGCAAATCTGTACTTTTTATTAGCTCACCTTGCCAAAGGCAATGTGAGCTTTTGCCGTCGTCTGTCATCCGTTAAATTTTCACATTTTAATCTTCTTCTCTGAAACCCCTTAGCCAAATGAACTGAAACTTGGTAGAAAGCATCTATGGAAGGTCCCCCATAAATAGTGCTCATTTTGCCCCATTCCATTTACAAACCTGGCCGCCACAGGCAATTGTTGTCTGATTGGCCGATTTAAAAAAATGTTCTCCTCTGAAACTGCTCGGCCAAATGAAATGAAACTTGGTAGAAAGCATCTATGGAAGGTCCTCTATAAAGAGTGCTCATTTCGTCCCGATCCGTGAGCAAACATGGCCGCCACGGGCAATTCTTTTTTCTGATTGGTTGATTTCTAAAAAATCCTCTCCTCTGAAACCGAATGGCCAAATGAACCGAAACTTGATAGTAAGCATCTATGGATGGTCATCTATCAAGATTGCTCATTTCGTCCCTATCCGTTAACAAACATGGCCACCATAGGCAATTCTTGTTTCTGATTGGTCAATTTATAAAAAACATTTTTCCTCTGAAACCGCTTGGCCAAATGAACCGAAACTTGGTAGGAAGCATCCTTGGAAGGTCCTCTATAAAGATTGCTCATTTTGTTGCGATCCGTTATCAAACATGGCCACCATAGGCAATTCTTGTTTCTGATTGGTTGATTTCTAAAAAATCTTCTCTGAAACCGCTTGACCAAATGAACCGAAACTTGGTTGGAAGCATCCTTGGAAGGTCCTCTATAAAGATTGCTCATTAAGTTCCGATCCGTTAACAAGCATGGACACCACAGGCAATTCTTGTTTCTGATTGGTCGATTTCTAGAAAATATTCTTCTCTGAAAACCGCTTGGCCAAATGAACCGAAATTGGTAGGAAGCATCATGGAAGGTTCTGTATAAAGTTTTCTCAAAGTAGAATGAAGGGTGAGTGACACAGGCTCAGCCCACTGAGCCTCTAGTTATTAATTAATTTATTTTTTTTTTGCTTGTCCTAAAATGGCAATAAAAACTTTTAAGACAGGCACTGAAAATTTGGGTTGGTAAGGTATTTATTTTTTGGCTTTATTAAAGATTTTCGTCAATTCTACCATTAAATTCATCTGAATTGTTAATGTGCTTATGTTGAATATTTCGTATTCATCTTTTCGTTTGTGGAAAGAATGACTATTAAAAGGCTAGAGGTTATGATATTTCAGTTATTGTTGAAAGTGACTTTTTAATGTTAATTTAAAAAAAAAATAATAATTGCATAATTTTTTATGAATATATTACCATATATATATACTATGCATGTACATGTATTTTTCAAATGATGGATCCCTTTTAAAGTTCACTGGCTTGTTGAAATATTAAAATGGTATAATGTTCCATGAAAGAATGACTATTAAAGGCTATCATGTTAATTTTCCAAACAAAGCAAAAACAAAATTTTGCATAATTTTTTATGCATATATTACCATATACAAAAACAAAAATGTACTATATACATGTACATGTATTTTTCAAATGATGGATCCCGTTTAAGGTTCCTTGTGTTGTTGAAATATCAAAATGGTAAAATGTTCCCCGAAAGAATGACTAAAGGTCATCTTGTTAATTTCCACAAAAAAAATATTAATTTGCATAATTTTTTATGCATAAATTACCATATACTATACATGTACATGTATTTTTCAAATGATGGATCCCTTTTTAAAGTTCCCTGCATTGTTGAAATATCAAAATGATAAAATGTTAAGTAAGGATTATAATGTTATTAAATATTTCTTAACAATTAAGAATTAAGAAGTGGAGGCCTTGAGACTTCTTAATTGTTAAGAAAAATTTATGTAACATTCTAACCCACTTAGACGACAGTTTTATTCCAGACTAATTAACTGTAAAGGTGTTCTGGTTAGTAAGCCAGGATGTATAATTTGCAATGTCAATTTTAGCACATAATCTAAAGAAACAATAAAAAAGCTATTATTTAACTTTTCTGTCAATAAAAATGTTTCTTCCTTCTGCATCATTCTGTCAAAGACAGTCAGGATGGCAAGTTCTGATGCTTTCTCTGAGTTGCCAAATTTTGCTTTAGAAGGAGATTTTCCTGAAGATGTGGAATTAATTCCAACACAACAACTATTTTTTCAAATGCACTGAATGTTCCAATGATGAATGATTCTTGTAACAAAGAACATTTGGAAGTACATAATGTAGTGAAATCTTATTTAAATTTACCTGAAGGAAAAAGCATAAACGACACAATGGTCATTATTATAACTGATTGAATTAATAATGTTATAATTGAAAAAAATGGCAAGAAAATTTTGTGAATTATAGATTATAAGTGATTATTACAAAATTATTTAGTGGGATTTATTGTTCTTTCATGGAATATAATAAATGATTTGTGTAAAAGAAAATAATTAGAAATTAATAATTTGTTACTAATTTATGTTTGTTTTTCTTTCATGCCTTGCTGTCTGTTGATAAGTATAATTTAAGATTCCATGACTAATTAATTGGAGCAATGTATTTCATGTTTCTAAGGTGTTAAGAATCTGACCAGTTCTATTGTGTTGTGACCTATTAAGAATTTCATTAAGAAGGCAAGGTCACTGATTCTTAACACATTAGAAACATGAAATACAGTGCTCTGATTGGTCGAGAGATTAAACTTGTCTTCTAAAAGTTCAAATTTGATAAATTTTAATAATGGAAGATAAATACTTCACTATCATTAAGTTTTTTCAATGAACAGGAAATGGTCCTTAACATAATAAATGTTGTAAGAAGCTTATCAGAAGTTGACTATATTAATAGAGAAATAGACTTGAATACAGACAGGTGTAAACACTACAGATTATCTCATTATCCTGCCTTACATTTCTGTACCAGATAAAAATGTTGTATAACACATTAGATACTTCAATCAAAAGCCTCCTTGATAGATTGAGAGATCAATTTTATTTGATGTTTATTGGTTATTAAAATAGGGACCCTTCAAAGGGGGTGGAGGTGGGGATAAACTATAGCAGACCTGTTTACTACTACGTTTTCGCCGTATTTACTACACTTTTTTACAGTAAATTACGCCTTACGTTTGAACCTGACTATTCTACGCTTGAACAAACATCGTTTTTTCAAAATTCGTTTGTACCACAAAATCCATAATATTGAATTAACCCGGTAATCTGCATCATTAAGTGCTTTAAATAATGTATCGGACAAGCAATGTAAAGCGTGTTTGTGACTGTGATCTGAAGGTCAAAAAGATGGCCAAGCAAGATGGTAAACAGGATTTGAACAACAATGATGATGAAGGTCCTATCAGTCTTCAAAATTAGACTTTCGAGTTTACTGGCCCAAAAACTTCAAAATTAGAATATTTATATAGATTCTATTGAAAAATTTAGCAAAAGTCACTGGTCCGAATCAATTTTCACTGGCCGTGGGCCACCGGACCACTGCTAAAGTCAATGACTGTCCTATGCCAAAAAAATTGTGCCAACGGTTTAAGGACAGCTATCAAGACACATGGAACTTTATTTGTGCATCAAAGAAAGGGGAAACGTTCTTTCACTGCACCGTCTGTGCCATTGACATTGCATGTTCTCACAGAGGCAAAAGTGATGTTCATCGTCATGTTGGAACCAAAAACCACATTGACCTAGCAAAAGTAAAGCAGAACTGTTGTTCTATGAAGACCTTTATAAGCAGTCCAAACATGACTAACAGCGAGATCGACCTACGGAAAGCAGTAGCGAAATCGGAAACAATAATGTGCCAACTGATTGTAAACCTGAACCTGCCTTTATCAACAGCAGATACCTTTACAAAGTGTTTCAAACAGATGTTCATGGATTCGAAAATAGAAAAAGGTATGACCTAACTCATTGAGCCACCCGGGCCCCCGTCTTCAGTAGATACATGTAACGTAGATATTTGGTATGTATATACTGTGTGTATATGCCATTATGGCACCAGCTCATGAATCAGAAACCATTGTTTTCAATTTCCGAAAACTACTCTCAATATTGCCAAACTACGCTGAGCTGGAGCAAATACTACTCTTTAGTGTCAATTGGGGTAAGCAGTACTGCTATAGTCAAAAATAGAGGACTTAAAGAGAAAGCAATGTTTATTGGTTATTAAAATGATGGGTATCTGGAAAAAAAGGGGGGGACTTCAGTCAAAAAGAGACCATTAAAGGGAGAAATACTTTATTAAAAAATAGAGGACTTTAAAGAGGAGGCAGACTTCAGTCAAAAAGACTCCTTGTGAGATGAGAGATCAATTTTATATCATGTTTATTGGTTATAAAAATGGTGGGACCTTAAAGGGGAGGAAAACTTAAGTCAAAAAAGGGAATCTTAAAAGGAAAAAACTTCAATCAAAAAGCCACCTTGAGAGATTGAGAGATCAATTTTATTTCATGTTTATTGGTTATTAAAATAAGGGACCTTCAATGGGAGAAAAACTTCACTAAAAAATAGAAGACTTTAAAGAAAAGGCAAATCTTCAGTCAAAAGCCTCCTTGAGAGGTCAATTTTATGTTACTTGATTATTGAAATAGGGGACCTGACAGGGGGAGTAAAAAAAAAGGGATCTTAAAGGGAGGAAAACTTCAGTCAGAAAAGGATACCTTAAAGGAGAGAAAAACTTCAGTCAAAAGTCTCCTTGAGAGATGATTTTCATTTCATGTTTATTGATTAGTAAAATAGGGGACCTTCAAGGAGAGGGGGAAAAACAAATTTAGAATATGATTGTTGGCAATAAATTATTGATTTCTGTACTGTACAAATTAAGCAATCTGGAAGAGAAAGAAATTGATTTAAACATATTTTATTGTCCATTACAATTCAGACCAGACCAGTCTGCACAAAAAAACACTAGCCCTAAGTCCCAGTGTAGTAAAAATTGCATTAAATTTAGAATAGAAAACAAATTCTTTTAAAATGCGGTTTAAGCTAGTTTGTCAAAATGTTTTTGGCACAGACTGAAAATATTGTTTAAATTGGTATTAAGCACCTGTAAGCAACCTAACCCAGTTATAAGATAACTTGTTGAAATTAGATCTTCACTTTCGTAATTTGAGAATATACATCCATGTGATGCATGCAATGGGGACACATTTGATTTTAACCTGGTTTACAATGTCAAACAATCAGATACATGACACTCATGCAATTAAAAGGCTTGATAAAATCCATTTTGATTAAAATCATATTTTCATCTTATCAGAAAATGGGAGCAAGATGAGAATTTGATTTTAATCAGATTGGATAAAATCTAACATTTAAGCATTGTTGTGACTACATGTACTCAGACATATATCAGGAAGACAAGTACATTTAATATATATAACATATATAGAGGTTGTCTGTATACAGATCATTGCTGAATTCTGTTTTGCTCTAAATTAAGTACAGTCAGACCCGCCCATGTGGTCACCTCTATTAAGCAGTCACATGTATTAACAGGTCACATTTGTCTTATCCTGTCATAGAAAGTTTGATATGAATTGAACCTCTTTTAAGAGGTCACCTGTCTTATAAGGCCACTTTTTCTTTGTCCCAAAGGTGACCTCTTAATACAGGTTTGATATGAATTAAACTCTTAAGAGGTCACCTGTCTTGTAAGGCCATTTTTTCTTTGTTCCAAAGGTGACCTCTTAATACAGGTTTGATATGAATTAAACTCTTTTAAGAGGTCACCTGTCTTGTAAGGCCATTTTTTCTTTGTTTTGAAGGTGACCTCTTAATACAGGTTTGGCTGTATTTACTATTGAAATAAAAGTATAATAAACATTAGTGGCTACATGTATGTCATGTGATAGTGTTACAGGTTTCAATAAATCTATTTTTGTTTTAATTTGATGAAAAAGATAATGATGATATTCAAAGTATCAGTGTTTAATGTGCTGAGATTGAGTGAAAAAACCAGACAGATTTATAATTTTGTCTCAATTAGTTTTGATGAGACCTCTCTATGTATTTATTGTATCTTTGTTGAAATTGAGTGAACAAATTATTTTGTTCTCCTTTGTTCCTGCTTTCTTTCTGAAAGTGATGTAGAAGGAAACATATTTAACAATATATGATACTGGTACCTGATCTTATGAAATTGATTTTTTTTTTTTTTAAGTTGTCACAAACATTTAGTTTCAATGAGATTCAATATTTATTAAATCAATTTTGGTTCTCCTGAACTTGAAACTAATCAAAACACAGAGATTTTCTTGGTCTACAAAAAACTTAGACCGTGTTTACACTTGCTTCTATTGGAACCGATCTAAAAAAAGATCGGTTTACGTTTACGTTTGAAAGTGCCAGATCGATCGATCTTTTTGAAAATGGTACGTGTATACTGCAATAAATACTGAACCGATCTGACTTAAATACCTGTGCAACTGTAAACATATTGTTATAAAAATAGATATCAGCGTGTGCATTTCCCACGTTTTCATACACGCTTTGTAAACATGAGTGAAATAATCGAGTAATTGGAATTGTGTGTGCAATTACTGATTTTCTTTTTTATGCATATGTCACAAGTGATAAAATGTGCAAATTCTTGGAGAATAAAGTTGGAGAAAGAAAGATTAGTACGTCTGAAATGGAGAAAAATACAACAAAGATGTCGAATTAACCGATTTAAGAAACTGATGCTTAGACGTCGTAATATATAGGGAAAAGTTTTTTGTTTTCCTCCCGTCTTATTATTGTCTCTTCTTGTCTGGAAATATTTCGTTTTCAATCTTTTAATTCGAGCTCGGCAATCTTGTGCCGATCTCGAAAAGTCGGGCAGACGGTCCTTTATGTCCTGACAAATTCGCTTAAAAATTTCCAGGTTTCTCTTGGGTGTGTTCTCCAACTGTTCGTGTACTCGCTGGTCACCCCAAAGTTCAATTAATAAAACAGTTTCCTCGTGGATCCACGCTTCTTCTCTTTTATTCTCCATAGTCGTACAAATGTTATTAGGAACACGTGTAATTTTACCGCCAAACATGCGCAACTTCAGTTTCATTTTATAAAGATCGGTCGCGATCGATCTTAGCGTTTACACTTGAACAAAGATCGATTAAAAAAAGATCGATCTTTTTAAAACTACCTCTGGAGGTGGACTTTTTAAGTCCGATTGAAGATCGATCTTAAGCGTTTACATTAGATCGATCTTTTTAGAACCGGTCTCACCCAAGATCGATCTAAATTTGCTAGTGTAAACAGGTCTTATTATAAGTACCCATAAGTAGTAAGTGATTTACACCCTAGTTCAATGTCAGATGAACCTCTAATCATTCTTACTCAATATATACACAACAATCAATAATATCTATTTTTGTTTTCATCTAAAATTGTATCATGATATACATACTTATTCAATCAATTACATTATATTTTTATCTTTCAAGATCACTTTATATATATTGTATACATTATTTCCATGGAAACAAATTAATATAAGTTGTTGTAACTTGTTTTTGAATCCCTTTGATTAATTTATAAAGGAGGAATTGATGTATATAATGTAATGCATGTCATAATTAATTAATTAATTAATTATGCTTAAGCATGTTAAGCTAATTTTATATTTGCTAGTCATAATAGATTTTGTATCTTGAAATTCTAGAACCAATAAAAATTAAGATGACAATATCCCATACAATGTGTATGTATGGTATATGTATACAATGTATGTATGAGATATATATATGTTAATGGTGATTGGTCTTGGGAGAATTGATTCCAGCTGTTTTAAAATGGGCCCCCTGTACACAGAACTGGGAATTTTTCAACAAATTGGGAAATTTTGAGATGGGTCATTTAAAAAAAACCAGAATACAATATTTTAAACGCTTGTCACTTTTATTATTTGAGAAAAACAGCATTTACACAGGCACTTGAATAACCCTGCATAGACTTCATAGCATGTTCTTCGCTGATTGAAAACGTGTCTGCTTTTAAAAGACATGTGACGGTATCCACAGCTTTTTTTCATTTTTAAAACAAGTACGTCTGCTTTTATGTGACATTCATATGATCTGTACCATTATCACGATCTTCCAAACCGACGTCATTTTTTTTTATCAATAACATCATAATGTGTTTGACGTCACAATGACAGATAATTTTTAGTGTCAGAGTTACTATGGTGACTTTGTTGATACTGACAATATCTGACTCTGTGAGATGAAAGGAAAAATGTCCAAATAACCCATAGTGTACAAAGATTAAAGAGAAATATACAAATGGTCAATAATATACAATTACTGTCTTTTGATTCTGTAAATGTGTGGATTTATTGACTTTTAAGAAAAAAATGATCGTTTTTTTTCCCTCCGTGAATATAATTTTTTTCAAAAGTCAATAAATCCACACATTTACAGAATCAAAAGACAGTAATTGTTTTATTCTATATTTTGAATTAAAAAAAGGTTTTCAATGCCTCCAATTTAATATTCACTGGCGGTAAATGTCACATGTTACTTTTTTTTAGCTTTGACATGATCGGGGCTCTAACCCACGATCTATCACACTCCAGGCGAGCATGCTAATATCTTTTTTTTTTTATTTAATGTCTCCTCCATTATAATGCTAATGACATTTTATATTTTGTTGGTCAGAAATTTATCAAAGATAATCCTTATCTTCATCACTCAGACGATGACATTATATGATGACATTATATTTTTCATCTTTCAGAAATTTACCAAGAGCCATCTGGATCTCCATTATCTTGGTGATGACAGTGTACGTCTTGTCTAACATTGCCTATTTTACTACAGTCAGTAGAGTAGAGATTATGAGTGGAAGTGCTGTGGCTGTGGTAAGATTAAATCCATGGTGGCCATCTTGGATAAGTAGGCATATATTTTTCATGGGCATTTACAAAGTGTCCTATTCTTGGTGACCATCTTGGATAGTTACATTTTTTTCATGGGCATTTAAAAAGTGTCCTTTTGGGGGGGGGGGGGGGGGGGGGAATGCCATTTTGGTAGTTGTTAGTTAATAATGAGCTGAATTTTCTCTTCAAGTTAATTTCTATGTGATTTTTGTATTATGTTTGGCTATGAATAGGTGAGTTGTAAATAGCTCCTCGGTGTAAACAATCAGATCCATGCAGAGAACACACTTGTTTCTACTTATTTACATCATAGCCTGCTATGGAAAAACAAGCTCCTTAACTCATTATTGTTATACTTCTTCTTTCACTACGGAAAAACTTCAACTTGATGAAGGTTACTTTCCGGCGCATGTTATGTTTACCTTGAAACCAGAACAAAAATAAAGAAGTTTCTTTTTTTGTGATGTAAACAATTTTAAAAAATTTAAATCAGGGGTCATATATTGGCCTAAAGCGTTTGTCTTGATCAACAATACAGACTTTGTAATAATTAACACTACTCGAGTGTAAAGGATTTGTTAGTAAAAGTAAAAACCAAATATTTGTGAATCGTGTTACAAATTGTTGTAAAGTACAATTATGAAAAGAAAGTTTACACAGTGATGGTCAACAATGCCACTAATATCAACAAAACAAACAACCACCTTTCCCCTCAAAACATTGAACATAAAAAAAGACCACAATATATATACGATGCTGGAAATGGTAATGTTGTCAAACAAGATGTGTTATAATTACGGTAACGTCTCTGCCGGCTGTTTCATGTGGTATACCAGAACTGTAGTCCCTCTCTTATAAGGCCACCCCAATTAGAGGCCACTTCTCTTATAAGGGTAGATACAGATATTTTTTCATTTTTTTTTTAGATGTTTTCTAAAAGATTATATGGTGTCATGTGGTGGATCATGCCGATCTTTGTGTCACTCTCTACTTTTGGAGGTGTAAATGGTATACTGTTTACCACAGCAAGGTAAAGTTTTAATTAACATCTGTGCAAAATCAACCTTGATATGCAATGGCTGAGGATTCAGAAATGAATTCAACTTGTGTCCTTTATGAGAAACCTAGCTACCAAGTACAGATCTATGCTGAAGTATTTTAATGCATAGTATTTCAAATATTACTGGCAATATTAATAATGTTCAGTGGTTTTGATTTTTTCATTTTAAAAATATTTTCTATGTCTTTATATCTTTATAAAAAGTATTCATTTTGTACTTAGTTTTGCTGACTGCTTTGATCTCTGTGAACTGCATCGGTGGTGTAATGGTTATCGTGTTCACATCAAGTGCAGTAGATCGAGTGTTCGAGCCCCGTTCGGGCCAGATCAAAAGCTATGAAATTGGTATAAGCACCCAGCATCAAGGAGTGAGAGGAAAGACTGGTTGGCTTGGAAACAGGATATCAGAATAATGTGTCAGAATAGATTGACATGTCTACCCATGGACTGTTGTTTCAGTGACATAGCACTATAAAAATCCTGCCAAGCGTGTTAGTATGTAACTTGTGTTCACCATGATATGTCTGAAAAATTACTTACTTGGCATCAAACGACAATCACATACTCGTTTATATTGAACTTATTAAATAATTGAAGTTAATTATCCCCTCGTTAACGAAGTTGCAAAGGGATATAGTAACGCTACCTTCCGTAACATCCTTGTGAACACTCTAGAATCAACATCCTTCAATGGATTTTGACCAAACATGGTACATACTTAGTCCACAAGAGAATCTGGAACTCTATTGATTTTCAAAGTCATAGGTCAAAGGTCAAATATTTAGGCGAGGGGATACGCCACGCTTTGCATTGCCCTTGTTTAAATTTGATTTACTCTAATAGAGGAAAGTAAATTTATTAAGCCAATTATTTTTACTTAATTAAGGAGATTTGTTATGATAGGATGATTATCTCATATTTTTATTACTGCAATAAATGATGTTTTCAGATTATTTTACGTGGGAGGTAGAGAGGGACACATGCCAGAAGTTTTGAGTTACGTATCAGTAAAGAGACTGACACCTATGCCAGCTTGTATATTCATGGTAAGGCATTAAGAGCAATACAAATAAATTGGTCTCTTTTAGAATACAGTGAAACCTGTCTAAACTGAACCCTGAATAAAACAAAATCTCATCTAAACCGAACCCTGAATAATACGGAATCCTGTTTAAACTGAACCCTGAATAATATGGAAATCTGTCTAAATCGAACCCTAAATAAAACGGAATCCTTTCAAAGCCGAACTCTGAATAAAATGGAATTCTGTTTACATCTAACATTAGATAATGTCTCTATGTAATAAATCTTTGTTAGCTTAACCTGTACAAAGCAAACACCTGTCTATTACGAACACAAAAGTAAGTGTGTCAGTGATGTAATGGTTAGCATGCTTGTGTCAAGTGCGGTAGATCATATGTTCGAACCAAAGACTATAAAATTGATGTTTATTGCTCCAATTCTAAGCACACTGCATTAAGAATAAAGAGCAAAGTAGGGTTGATATCTGAATGATGTGCTCGAATGGAGTGACAGATCTACCCACAGACTGTTGGAGCTACATGTCTATCAGTGGACTGTTGTTTCAGTGAGCTAGCACTATCAAGATCCAATTAAGTATGTTGGTCTAGTACAAAGTGAACATCATCATCATTTCATTGAATGTGAATGTAAACTGAAAAATTGATCATTTGGCATTCAACAACAATCACTCGCTCATTTCTACAAGAAATTGTTAACAAATATTTGTAACATACATTATGTACAATAATTTACAAGAGATTTTTTTTTAGGGAGTCCTGTCTCTATTTTACCTACTGTCGACAGATATGTACGCTCTGATAAACTATGTAGGATTTGTAAACTGGTTAGCTATAGGAATGTCTATAGTAGTGTTACTCTACTTTAGAAAAGTCAAACCAGCCATGAATAGACCAATCAGAGTAAGTATACAGTCAAACATGCCCAAGAGGTCACCTTTTTCTTATCTTGTCATATAAAATTTCATATGAATTGTTTAATCCCAAAGGTGACTTTAATACAGGTCAAAGATAATTTCATATAAATTGAACCACTTTTAAGAGGTCACCTGTTGTAAAAGACCACTTTTTCTTTTCTTTGTCCCAAAGGTGACTTTTTAATACAGGTGTGACTATATTTTGTGTTCTACTTCACTGAGTTTGTCCCAACTGATGTATAAATCAATTATTCTTTAATGGCTTAAATAAGACTTAACCATGTAATGGAATGATGCTCATTATTATACAATTATTGACTTTTGTTGAGGTTAATATAAAGAACTATCGTTCTAACATATATATGATATTTTACTGAGGCAGAAGCCGAAAAATGGTCACATAAGAAAGGTAGTTGCTTAATAAGGATTTAATTATTATGAAATGCTCTGCAAAGAGAAATAACAATCATAGATCACACAATACAAGTTATTACTTCATAGAGGTGGTTGATAAAACAGGTTTGACTGATTACATTAATTTCACTTTAAAGTAAACAGAATCAGTAGTGTAATGGTTAGCATGCTCGTCTAGTGTGGTAGATTGTGGCTTCGAGCCTCGATCGGGTCAAACCAAAGACTATCAAATTGGTATTTGTTGCTTCTCCACTAAGCACGCAGCATTAAGGAGAAAGAGCATAGCCTGGTTGACTTGGAATCGGGATAATGTGTCCAAGTGGGGCGACATGTTTACCCGCGGACTGTTGTTTCAGTGAGTTGGTTTAGTACAAAGTGGACCTCATCAGCTTCTCATTGAAAATTAACTTGTTCTCTCCATGATATACATGTAGCTGAAAAATTGCTGAATTGGCGTTAAACAACAATCACTCACTCATTCCTTAAAACATATTTTATTGTTCACAAAGACAAAGATAAGACACAAGTTATTCAACTGTTTGACACGTTAATCTATATCATATCATATTTTCTTTACAGGTTAATTTGTTTTGGCCAATATTGTATGTAGTCATGACAATATTCCTAGTCGTTTTACCGTTTTATGCCTCGCCAAGAGAAACTAGTAAGTTAAGATTATGCATGCACTTATTCTCCCTTTTTTTTTTCATTAACGCCCCTTCGTCCAAATATATACAATTACAAAATCTAATAGAAATAAACAAGTAGCAAAAAAACATAGAATTCTCACAATTTCGTACAGATGTGTTAGGAAGTTTTGTCTAGAGGCTACACACCTCCACTATTGATTTATAAATTTTATTCCTTAATTCAATAAACAAGCTAACCGCATCGGTGGTGTAATGGATAGCGTGCTTGTTTCGAGTGCGGTAGATCGTGGATTTGAGCCCCCATTGGTTCAAGGCAGAGACTATAAAATTCGTATTTGTTGCTTCTCCGCTAAGCAAGTAGCATTAAGGAGAAAGAGAAAAGACTGGTTGGCTCGGAATCAGAATAATGTGTCCGAGCGGGGCGACATGTCTATCCGCGGACTGTTGTTTCAGTGAGCTAGCACTATAGAAATCCAACTAATCGTGTGGGTCTAGTACAAAGTGGACCTCATCATCATTTCATTGAAAAATAACTTGTTCTCGCCATGATATAGCCGAACAATTGCTGGGTTGGCGTTAAAACAACAATCACTCACTCACTCAATAACCAAGCTTGAAGAGAAATCATATTATTTATAATCAAATATTTATTTTTATAGAAATCTATGTAAAATCCAGAGGATTATTATGCTTGGCTTCACCTCCAAATATTTTCTACATATCACAAAAGCTTATCATTGATTGGTCGATTACAAAATATGATGCCACTCTGTATAAAAGAATACAAAACTCTGTTTTTGTTCTTTGAAAATAAAATATGAGTTACCTCCCCTCATACAGAAAAAATAAATGAATTGTGTTTTAATTGAAAATGAATGCCTTGTTTCGTTAACATGCTCTAAAATATTAGGGTCAGTAGGTAGGAAAAAGAATTAATTTAAAAAAAAAATGATTTAGATAGTTTTTACTGGGGACATTCTGACTTTAATAGTGCTTGTTTAAAAATGAGGGCCTGGGTGGCTCAATGAGTTAGGTAGTTGGATTACTGAGAAACTCATACAAGCCTATCACCAATATGGAATGGGTTCCCGTCCAGTTTTGTAAATTACAAAAAAGGGTGCACTCAACTCGCAGTCGCAAGTGATAAAGTTTACTGGTTGCTTGTCCATTATCGAAGATTCTCTCCGGATACTCCGGCTTCTTCCACCACTGAAACTGGTCGCTGTGATATAGCTGAAAGTGGCATTAAACACAATAAATCGATCAATGTTTAAAAATGGCCAAAAAACTTTAGGGTAGGCACAAAAAATTAGGGTCGACCTTCAAAACTGACATTATTCTATGTTTATTTAACTGTTAAAATGTTTTTTTTTTTTATGTCCCCGCCACTAAGTGGCCGGGACATATAGTGTTACCCATGTCCGTCATTCCGTAATTCCGAAATAAAACAGTTGTCACCACTTTTTTCGCTATACTTTGAGATATTGACTTGATATTTGGTATGTGGGTGTATAATGATAAGTTACAGATCAAGTATACGTTTCGTTCCGGTCCAATGAATTTTAGCCGAGTTATGGCCAAATATTTAGTTGTCGCCACTTTATTTCACTATGATTGGGAGATATTGACTTGATTTTTGGTATGAGAGTGTATATTCATAAGTTACAGATCCAGTGTTCGGAATTAGCAGTGGTCCGATGGCCCGTGGCCAGTGAATTTTTTGTCTGGCCAGTAGAAATTTCAAAACCACAAGTCTGATTGGCTTGTGGAATATTTTTCATAAAAATTAATGATCACGTCAATTGCTGAATTATCGCATTCAAATCGAACAAGTGTGTTCAGCCACATCCAAGTTGATGGGATATTCCTTGTTTTAAAAATAACTTTACCTCAGAATCGTAAATAGCAGTTTGCACATGCGATAAATAGATATGTTTTCGTCCCGAAATCTTTTAATCTTTGTGTAAAACTCGGACCGGAACAAAGCTGACCTCATTTCAAAAAAATTACCGATTACAAATTATGTTCAAGCACAAAATAATGTAATCTTCAATAATATAAGTATGATCATTATGTATTATGAATATGTCACTACACAATATTTTGTGTGATTTTTTTTTATCCATTTAAAACCCAGGGTCGAATCATTTTGGAGCGTACTGTCTTGTTGCTTAACTCCGTCCATATTGTTTAACTTCCGGTATAAAAAAATAAAAACCTATGGCTAATTTATTTTAATATTTTGACGGGGCCCTACACGGTAGTTCACATTTAAAAAAAAGGGGGTACGAGGAGATAAGGGATCGAAAATTACTAGAAATCTGAAGGACTAGAAGGACCGGACATGGTTCAAATTCGAATACATGTCAAAATGCCGGCCCCACTTTTTTCCAAAATAAATCATTATCAAAACACCCCCATATATATTAAATTTTTGTGATTCAAATGTTTATAAATGTCTTCCCGCGATTCGTTTTTGTTCGAATATTTTTTTTCGTGAAAGTAACAATATATTTTGTTTTTGTTTTAATTATATTTTTATTAATCTATTTATTAAAATTATAGATTTAATTAATGATGATTGCATTTAATTAAATTTATATGTTTCATTAATTAATACAATTATATGCCTTTTATCTGTGCCAATGGTTTTTGATGTGTTTAATTACTGGTAATACTGTAAACACACACACACAAGCCAAGATATTGTGAAAAAGAAAAGTACAAAGCCAACAAAAGAATTTTGAGAAGTTTAAGCTTTGATAATAATGTCTTGGTCAAGACTTACTCGAAAGTTTATTTACGACATGATTCTGGCATGATAACATTATCCATTTATCATGGAAAGTGAATGTTGTATCAGTTGCAATAATGTAGTTAGAACAAGACGGTATATAAATTTACTAGACAAATCTTGAATTACAAGACATCACACATGATATCATCGTTTGAGTAGAATTTTTTTTATTAAACATGCCATTTTGGCAAACAAAATTAGGAGTGTTTTGGTAAAATAATTTTTATTCTGAAAAAAGGTGGGTGCTTTTTGACCTTTTTCCCTCAAATACGACCAAGGCTTGAACGTAATGATTTTACATATGTACCCGTATATGACAAGAGGCTGAGTGAAGATGAAGGGGAGTGATGAGGATGAGTAGAACAAACTGGAGGAGCTCCAAACAGAGAGACTCATTTTTTTTTATTCAAGAGAATAAACATGTAATATCATGATGCTTTTCATTACTTTCTTTCAATTTATGTCAGATTTGGTCGATTTACTTTTGGGCCAGTGAATATGTATTCGGATCAGTAAAGTTCTCATAAGTACTGGCCCGAATGGCTTGTAAGTTCCAAATCCCAAAATCATTGACTGCAGATCAACTTTGAAATTCGTTCCGGTTGAATGATTTTTGGCCAACCTACAGCCGTTGGGTTTTGAAATTTGGCCAAATATTTAATTGTCACCACTTTATTTCACTATGATTTGAGATATTGACTTGATTTTTGGTATGAGAGTGTATAATCATATGTTACAGATCAAATTTGAAATTCATTCCGGTTGAATGATTTTGGTCAACTTACAGCCGTTGGGCTTTGAAATTTGGCCAAATATTTAGTTGTCACCACTTTATTTCACTATGATTTGAGATATTGACCTAAGTTTTGGTATGAGAGTGTATAATCATATGTTACAGATCAACTTTGAAATTCATTCTGGTTGAATGATTTTTGGCCAAATATTTAATTGTCACCACTTTTTTTCACTGATTTGAGATATTGACTTGATTATTGTTATGTGAGTGTATAGTGATGAGTTACCGATCAAGTTTGAATTTCGTTCCGATTGAATGATTTTGGGCTAATTTACGCACCTTGTACTTTTAACTTTGGCCAAATATTTAGTTGTCACCACATAGGACTTTTTATTCATATGCAAGTGTTGTAGATTGCTGATCATATCAAGATTTGTTCTGGCAACATTGTTTCCTTGAATAAATCTAGTGAATTTAAGGAGGCTTGAGGATACAGATGTTAAACAATAGTTTGTTATTCTTAGCCTATTACTCGGGGAATTAAAAAAAGGTGAAGCAATTGCGAGCCTCCTTAATATTCACGGCGGGGACATTCATGTCGTTCCGACACATCTACTTCTTTTTAGTTTATGGCGATATCACGAGTATCTGAGATATTAGTGATAGTGTCTGTCTCGACCTTCAAAACTGAGGTTATTCTATATTAAAATGTTAAAATGTTGGGTTTTTTTTTTTTTTTTTTTTTAGTGTATGGATGTATCATGATATGTACAGGTATTCCAGTTTATATCATATTCATTGCCTGGAAGAATAAACCTAAGAGCATTAATAATTTAATAGGTAAGTCTTCTTATGGTGGGAAATTCTTAATCTCTGTCTGACTCGCCATATATGATTTTTCAAATTGTATTTCTGTATTTCACGACCACTACAGCCCTTTTTCAAACTATAAATTGTTGTAAGTTTTATGTATGCTGCACAAAACTAGAGCAAAAACAATTAAAAATTAACACAATTTACTTGGTAATAAAAAATCAGCAAAATAAATCCATTATATTATTCATCGATATTCACACATGCACTCGCAACATTAAATGCAAATGGACTCAAATAATAATTTAGTTTACATTATCTAAGTAGAAAGAAACAACAGTGGAATAAATCTGTTGAATAATTCTTTGATTTTCACTAATGTTCTTACAAAGATTGAAAATTGACTCAAAAAAATAATTTCCTTGCTCTAAAAAATAGCAAATTAAATCTGTTAATTTATAATTCGTTGATTTTCACTAATGCACTTAATATAACAATTGAAAATTGACACAAAAAATTATATTCCACACGTAATATTTCCTCAGTAAAAAAAAAAGTGAAATAAATCTGTTGAATAATTCGTTATGTTCACTAATAGGTTCGCCTGGAGTGCGGTAGATCGTGAGTTCGAGCCCTGATCGGGTCAAACCAAAGACTATGAAATTGGTATTTGTTGCTTCTCCGCTAAGCACTCAGCATTAAGGAGGAAGAGCAAATACTGGTTGGCTTAGAATTAAGATAATGTGTCCAAGTGGAGCAACATGTCTATCCGTGGACTGTTGTTTCAGTGAGCTAGCACTATAAAAATCCAACTCAATGTGTTGGTCTAGTACAAAGCAAACCTCATCATCATCTCATTGAAAATTAACTTGTTCTCTCCATGATATAGCTGAAAAATTGCCGAGTTGGCTTTAAACAACAATCACTCACTGACTCACACACTCGATAAACAAGCTTGAAGAGAAATCATATTATTTACTATCAATAATTAAAGAATATTTTATGGGTTTTAAATATAATGCAAAAAATTTGTTCTCGCTATGATATAGCTAATAAATTTCTAAGTTGGCGTTAAACAACAATCACTCACTCAATCCTTTTTTTAATTTCAGAAAAAATTACGATACTACTACAGAAACTGCTTATAATCATGCCAGAAGAGAATGTTGTCAGTATAACGGAGGAAATGAAGCATGAGCATGAAACTTAGATTTATAATTACTACTGTTTACATACCTTTTATCCTGTTTAAGCTTGCTGAACTCTGATAATATGTAGATATGATATACTATGTCACTCAAGTCATGATTATACTATGTCACTCAAGTCATGATTATACTATGTCACTCAAGTCATGTTTTTTTTAAAGTACAGTAAAACCTGTCTAAACCGAACTGCCTTGGAACCAATGATTGTGTTCAGAATAGACAGGTGTTATGTGTATACAGGTTGAATTAACAAAAAAAATCTACATTGAGACTTTATTTAAAGTTCAGTTTAGACAGGTTTATACAGGGTTTCGGTTTATTGAGGGTTCAGTTTAGACAGGGTTTTGGTTTATTGAGGGTTCAGATTAGACAGGTTTCACTGTATATCCATGACATCATATTGAAATGAAAACAGGCGTTGTTTTAATGGTTTTCAAGGATGTCTTTTATCGCATCTGTGCTTATACTGTCGTCGTTTCTTATCTTTCATTCTACATGAATCAGTTACCAGAAAAACATTATTAGATTCATGACAAAAATAACAGAGAATTTTATTTGAACGCTTCATTGAAACTAAATCGTATGATTACAGAATAAGGTATTTTCAGTCCTCACGATGAGCACCAGTCCTCCGGCCCAAGACCAGTGATACTTTTTTTCTGACCAGTACATTTTTTTATTTTTTATTTAGAACTATATGAATATAAATGCAAGAATTTGATTCAGACTAGTAAATGCAAATTTTCATCTCGAGGACTGCGAATGAAATGAATACAGGCGTTGTTTCAATGGTTTTCAAGGATGTCTTGTATCACGTCTGCACTTATAATGTCCTCGCTTCTTATCATTCAGTCAACATGAATTAGGTACCAGAAAAACTTGATTAGGTCCATGACTAAATAACATGGAAGTTTATTTGACCCCTTCATCGAAACTCTAAATCGTATGATTACAGAATAAGGTGTTTTTAGTCCTCACAATGAGCACTGATCCTCTGACACAAGACCAGTACATTTAATTTTTTTTATTTAGAACTATTATAAAGATATGAAGAATTTGATTAGAACCAGTAAATTCAAATTTTCATTTGACTGTGTTTCCATGATAGTTTGAATTGTTAACTATATATATTTAACTTTTTATATCAAACTCTTTTAAAACGATGTTGGCATTGTCATATAATAGACACCTCTCCATAAGTACTTTGGTTGTCCTTTATATCCAGGTAGACTGTCCGTTATATACAGATAGTCTACGTGTAGGATAGACAAAGTGTCATTCCTAGTATTTTTATGTAATGTATTTTCAAATGACTTTTGTTTTTGTTGACATATTGAATGAATTTTGTTTAATTTATTATTTTTAAGCCATTTGTTGCTAGTTGTTTTTGGGGCCTTGAGTGCTCTCTCGTGTTCTACAAAAATCATGCATTTAATTTTATATTTATAATATTTAACAATTATTGTTGTTTGTTGATAGTAATGATTATTACATATACAATATTTTTAACATATTTATTGTATAATATATTGTTTATGATGTTAAGTCTGTGGGAGATTTACTTTAGTAGTAGGGACTTGGATACAGTCAAGCTTGTCTTCAAAGACCACTCAATGGAGAGTCCAAGCATGGTCTCTAAACACAGGTGGTCTCTTAATACAGGTTAAGCTTGTTTTCAAAGACCACTCAGTTGCAAGTCCAAGCATGGTCTCTAAACACAGGTGGTCTCTTAATACAAGTCAAGCTTGTCTTCAAAGACCACTCAATGGAGAGTTCAAGCATGGTCTCTTAACATAGGTGGTTTCTGAATACAGGTCAATTTTATATAAATTGAAAAGGATTGATCTTTTAACACAGGTTGTTACTGAATACGGGTGGTCTCTGAATACAGGTGGTCTTTTAAGCAGGCTTGACTGTATATATCATTCATATTTTGCTTGCTATGAATTTTTTTTTTTATTACAAAAAATAGCCAGTTTTTCTTTATATGGTTGCTCAATATTCGGGATCTGCCAAATTAATTTCTAATAATGTTATAATTACAAAAAGCCAGTAGATATTTTAGCATTATTGGATTTTGTCTTTTTTACAGTATTGAAATAATTTGCTGTAGTCTATATTTTAAAAGGCTTTGTTGGCGTTAAACAACAATCAATCACTCTAATTGTTAAAAATTTATAGTGTAACAACGGTCAGTGTAACCTAGATTGTGTTGCCAGTTACGGGACGGTCATGTTTGTGATCGTATGGTAGTTGGATTTATAACTTCCTATGCAGTCAATGATTATCACCACTCAAGTTGTGAGTTTGAACCCTGTTCATGGCGAGGTGCGCTCAATGCAATAGTATGTGGTAAGTTTTGTCAGGGACTTGTGGCAGATCAGTGGTTTTCTCCGGATACTCTGGTTTCCTCCACCAATAAAACTGACCGCCATGATATAACTGAATATTGTTGAAAGTGGCATTAAACACCATAGCCCTAACCATTACCAGTTACATGTAAACATATATATGTTAAAAAAAAATTAAAAAGAGACCATTAATTGCATTAGTGAGATCGAGGAGATCAAATATTTGAGTTAACAGCAGGTGACCGGTATTTTCAAAATGACTGTTAAACGTCCTTGCTTAATTCATCTGCATTTATCATGTCAAAGGTCAGGAATGACAACTCCTTTCTAACATTGGTGTTTCCAATACTACAAACTACATATTAATTCTTGCTATGAAAAATTTAAACGTGTGAGTTTTTTTTCAATGCCATATTGGGGGCATTAAATTTTACCCATGTCAGTACGTCACACATTTGGTTTTCACTCAACAACTTAAGTTCCTCTTAAGGAAATCATTTGAAATTGATACACAAAGTCTGGGACCATAAAAGGAAGGCCAAGATTGATTTTGAACTTCACCAATTTTTCATTCTGGAGTTATGTCCCTTGAATTAGAATATTCATGATCTTTTCCAGGAGTGTTCAGCATAATATTAAAATATATTTAAATCATGCATATTTTTAAGTTTAATCGAGGTTTGTTTATGCTTATTTTATTTAATATGGTGTGTTTTAAATTTGAGCTGGTATTTTATAATTCAGTTTGTTTGAAATTTGAGCGATATTACCCCTAAGCTTACACACGTATATATATATATATATATTATTTGATTCATGCATGTTTTACATGTGCATCTAACATCGTGCAATTTCATCTCATTATATATTTATTAATCATTTAATCGTTGAACAGTCCCATTTTACTTTCCATATATAGAGAAAAATAATCCAAATAGTAATTTTTGTTCTGATTGTTGCAGAAGTGAATAAAATCTCATTAAAGCTAGTTATCGGTCATTTGGACATTTTTCTTTCGATCTCACCGAGTGATGTTTTCGGTATTACCGAACTTACTCTGATGCTGAAAACTATTAGTCAGTGTGACGTAACACGTTATGATGTTAACGATAGAAACAGTGATGCTAGTTTTCAAGGTCTCAACATACATTATTACCAGAATCACAGCTTGTCCCTTCAGACTCGCTTGCAATACTAGTGATAATGTCTGTCTTGACCATCAAAACTGCCATTATTTTATATTTATTGTTCACATGAAGTACAATATCAGTATCTTGGACTGTAATAATAAAGATGGCCGACATTCGGGTTGAATATTTAAAACATCACATTCCAACGACACATAATTTTTCAGAGAGAAAAAAAGCTTGTTTGTAATTGATATTTTAGATTTTGGATATGTAAGATAGATTTTCCTTGGGTATCATTTGATTTTAGGTTTGCATTGAATATAAGGTTAATTTTCATTGGGTAAGATCATTTATTGTACATAAAAATAAGTTATTAGAATATTTTTACATAAATATTCTTAATTTGTATTCAGTATTTAATCGTGGCAATTGTTTCATCAATATTGGTCATCATAGAATGGAATTCAGCATTTGATATCACTAAATAGTCGATATATGTTCAAATAATCAGTATTTATGTAAGAGGGCATTAAAATCTATGATGTCATATTTCACCTTGCATATTAAAATTATTGAATTTCATTTGTCATCCTATTTGTTGAACTCTTGTGCAGAAACCCAATGTACATATCAAGCTTTATCGTACACTTCCTGTTTTGTCAATTTTATAATTATAATTTCACTCTCACCACTTTCATGATGGTAACATACATAATTATAATTTCACTCTCGTCAATTTTATGACGGTAACTTGCGCAATTATAATTTTGCTCTCATCAATTTTAACTTGCGTAATTATAATTTTGCTCTTGTCAATTTTATGACAGTAACTTGCATAATTATAATTTCACCATTGAAAGTAAGGTGTGTAATTATAATTTCGTCTATGACAGTATCTTGCATAATTATAATTTCGTCTAAGACAGTATATGCGTAATTATATTTTCTCTCTTGTCAATTTTATGACAGTAGCTACTAGCTTGTGCAATTAAAATTTAGTGTTTATATAGGTGTTATATTTGTGTGTAATGTTATCTCTATCATGTGTTCACTGCCGTATTCCTACATTTTGAAGACTTGTCATCCCTTACAATTTTGGTATATTCCAAAATATTATAGCATATATATCACCCCTTACAATTTTGGTATATTCCAAAAATTATAGCTCATTTGTATATATTCAACATTCATAACGTTTCCAGACTTAACTTTTGCCTCAATGCTTCTTGCCGTTTAACTTATGATTTTTTGGATGATCTTGAACTTTTTATCCTAATTGTTGTCATTTGGTTTTCAGTTCTGTTCGATGCAACACTTTTTTGACTTCCGACAAAAAAAAAATCAATGATTTGAAAACTTTATGATAATTAAATTTTACATGTTGTATGTACATGACAATTTATTAAATATAATGAATGTTGTTAGTAGTTATATATAGACCACAATTCTGAATTTCATGTTTTCTTTGTTACTTTTGCTAATGTAAATGGCTGTCAAATTTACATGCTGTGAAGCCTGTTTAAATGAAACTCCTTTGGGACCAAACATTTAAAAAAAAAAATTGGTTTCAGATAAGACAGGGTAGTTTAATTTTATAAGAGGGGGGGGGGGGGGTGATACATGTATTAAACTTTGTTAGGTTTTCATTGTAAACAGGTTTGATTGAAGAGTAAAATTTGAGTCTGCAGCAATACAATACAGTTTTGATTAAAGAGTAACATTTGAGTCTAACAGTAGATCTGATGCAGTTTATATTTTCATAATGGGTTAATTACAAACATGTTGAGTTTACAGTAGCTATGCATAAAAAATACCATAAATTATAAGAGAATCAGTTTGTTCCTATTCATTACCAATTTTCCTGTTTGACTGGAAATTTTTTTTTTGCCTGCAAATTGACACAATAGGGAGGGTAAAATTATCATTTTAGAATGTTTTAAGCAACTGGTACTGTTATATTTACAGAGTTCTCGAAAATTGTTAGTCCTGTTGGTTATGACCTCCAAAAAACTTAAAGGTTCAACTATTTTACATGTAGTGACGGTCCTGATGTCCGATTGAAATTCCAATGCATTTTGAAATGTTTTTTTTTAATTGGAAATGTTTCTAATCAGTAAAAAGCAGGACCAAGGCAGGAGTTAAACGACGGTCAAATTCTGAAGACAGCACTGTTTTAAGACAATGAAAAGTTTTCATTAAAATACAGGACCTACCAATTTTTAGTAGGACGGACAGATGGAGGTCTTGACATGCAGGTCAATTAGGATCAACAGATTTTTAGTCTTGGTGGTCCTTGGGCAGGTCAAAAAAGTTTTGGAGAACTCTGTAATTAATCTTGACAATTATTACTTACATTAGCTGTTAGACATTTGTTTTGTTATTTTAGTGGTGTTGGTTGTATATTCATGTATTTTCTGTGTGTTTTTGATTTTTTTTATATAAAAATGTTCATTTTTCAAAGTTTACTTTGAGTAAGGGTTCCCTCTTATCCAGAGAAACACAAGCTTGCTTCAGAAATTTTGAGGTTGCCCATTCTGCCAATTTTCATTTGTTAAATTTTACTTTTAGGAGGGGGAGAATTCTTGTCTAGAGTAACCCAAGCTTTATTCAGGAATTATAGAGTGTACATTTTGTTGACTTGTATTTATTGTTACGAGTTTTTTTTTTTTTTTAAGATTGCTGTGACTATGTATCTTGACCAAATAATAAAACAAGGATTTATTTGACATACATTACAGTTAAATAGGAGAAATTACTTTTGTAAATTTGGCACAAATGTTTTTCTTGTGTGTAATATGTGAAAATATAATAATCATACATTGAAACCTGTCTACTGAAAGTGCTCTGATTATACAGGTGAACAATTCACATATTTCATTTACAGTTAACATGTAACACGCGCAAAGAAGATTTTTCAGGATCTGTCACCTGTGATGATATTAATATCGGGCACGGTTGCATGTCAGCCACCCGTGACGTGACATCATTGATATCAGTTACCTTGACACTTTTTTTCCCCGTCTGTTTCAAGTTCATGATAAATTGCATTTGAGATGACTTTTTCAATATCACACCTGTATCAACCCTCGACCAATACAATCCCACAAGCAGATCTCTCAGGTCAATAAAGATGTGATATTGGCATCTCGGGTCAATGAAGGTCTGATATTAAAGAACCATGTAATATTATCTATAAATTGGAAGTACAATTGAAGTTCATATTACACAGGTTCATGTTTATTCAGGGATCACTATAGACAGGTTTCAATGAAATGTCAGATATTTGATCTTATTATTATCCAATGAAATGTCAGATATTATATCTGACACTGAATATTGACTAAATACATTTTTATTTATTTGAATTATATTGTTAATTCCAGTTTCATTAATTTATGAATTATTGTTAAAAGATGATAATTCATTTTTTTCTGCCATGTCTGAATTGACTATCTTATTTAAGACTTCACCTGTCCATATTAACATTATTCTATATTATTATATATTTTAATAATAAACTGGCATTACTGTGTTCAGACACATCTTATTAGTATGTTATCTTCTTACCAGGTGGTAAATGAAAAAAAATATGTAATTATGTCCCTTGTCATGCTTAGTAAAGGGAGATAACTTTACAGTACAAACTCATTTTAATTATCTCCCTTGTCATACTTGTTAAAGGGAGGTAACTTAAAATATAAAATCATTTTTATAATTCCACATCATGGTTAGTATAAACATATTTTATTAATTAATTCAATATTACACATTATGATAATACACATATAAATTATATATACATTTAAATTAATCAATAGGATTCGGAAACAAGTGGTCAAACTTATATTAATCCGTATCCCTGTTGTTATCTGGTGTTCAAGGTTTAATTAGTATCGAAAGGTAGAAGTGTATTGAGAATTATCAAGTGTTAATCAGTCGTTGTCAATGTTATTTGGTGTGCTTTAGTAAGAAAAAAATAAATAAATAAAAAGAAACAAACAAATGAAGTGTAAAAGTGCAAGTGCTTTTTTTTTTTTTTTTTAATTTTATACATGTTTAAGTTGTGTGAATATGGTTAGGAGGTGAATCGTTTACTACTTATGATGAACTTCTGCACGTTTAAGAATATGTCTGTATTTAGAGTATTCGTTAAGTCTGTAGAGCCAAACAATAATAAATCCGTATTTAAGTTAATTAGTAAATTAATGGTGTGAATATATCTCAGTCTTGTTGCATTGTGACGGGGACAATGTAGCAGAAAATGGGCCGTGGTTTCTGTTGCCCCACATTGACAAAATGGGGAATTTACAATGTTTTTACGAAATAAGTGATGATTGAGAGAGCTGCATTGCATACGCAACCTAGCGTGTAAAATTTGTCCCAGTCGAGTACCAATATAATAATAAATGGGTTTAGTATTGTTTTGGGGTTGAAGATTTGATTTAATTATCTGAACAGATCTGCTTGATTTAATATTTTCTGGCTGTTTGTTCCATAGTTGTACACTGGAGGGTATGAAATAGCTTGCGTAGAGTGATGTTCGAGTGCGTACTGGAGGAATACGTGAGGTATGACGAGTATTGTGGTCATGGATCATGCCGAAATTTTGCGGAATTAAGTTACTAAGATATTGAGGAGTTAGATTATTTGACATCTTATAAAATTGAATCGTTCTATGCCTTTCCCTTCTATCTTTCAATTTTTCCCACCCGGTTTCAATATATAGATTACTTAAGGATACAAGTCTGGTACCCCCAGTCACGATTCTAGCAGCCTCAACCTGAACATTTTCTAGTTTGTTAATTAGTATTTGAGTCTTGGTATCCCAAACAACATCCGCATATTCTAGTAATGGTCTTGTAAAAGTAATATAAATTGTTTCTAGAGTTTTCCGATCCAGTATAAATTTGAATTTCCTTAAAATGTTAACACGTGAGAATGCTTTTTTAGTTATCATGTCAACATGTTTATTCCAATTACCATCGTCAGAAAGTTGTAGTCCAAGGTGCTTATGTTCAGTAACAGTACTAATGCATAATAAGGTTAGGTTGATTGGGTTTATTTAATTTTCGAGAGATAGTCATGGTTTCAGTTTTCTGTGGATTAAAATTTACCAGCCATTTTGTAGACCATGCATGTAATTTCACTAGGTCATCATTGAGTGTTTGTGCTGTTTCTTGTGGATCGTCTACAATTAAGTACAGACTAGTGTCATCGGCAAATAATTTTATAGTCGAATTAATATCGGTCAGTATGTCATTTATGAAAACAATGAACAAAAGAGGCCCTAGAATCGATCCCTGGGGTACACCAGCATTTATGTCACGCCAACTAGAAGTTGAGTTATTAATTACGACACGTTGTTTTCTTTCAGATCAGTAGTTTTTCACCCATGATAATAATGACCCTCTAATCCCTATTGATTCAAGCTTACGAAGTAATCCCTTATGCCAAACTCGGTCAAATGCTTTACTTATATCGCAAAAAACAACTCTCACTTCCTTACCTTCGTCCAACGCTCTACCAAATTCATTTGTGATGTACAGGAGTTGATTAACGGCAGAATCTCCAGGAGTAAAACCAGATTGATGGGAAGTAATTAAGTTATTGTCAATCAAATAGTTATAAATATGTTTATAGACTAATCGCTCCATTACCTTGGCAAGTATACTAATGAGGGAAATTGGTCTGTAGTTTTTCAAGTTACTGGGACAATCTTTTTTAAAAACGAGGGTCACATTAGCATATTTCCATTCTGATGGAAAGGTAGAAAGTGTTAATGATAAATTAAACAGTGTACATAAGGGATATTTAAGTATAGATGCTGCTTCTTTAAGTAGCCTAGGGTTTAACAGATCAGGCCCAATAGCTTTAGATGTATCAAGTATCTTCAATATATCTTCCACTTCGTTTTCTGTAACAGTAATTTGTTCAAGACCATTGATCAATATATCGGTAATATCAGGCACAGAGGTTTCAGAATCATTAAGGTCAGCTTGTTTGCAAAAATAGTCATTAAACAATTCAGCTTTTTTGTTATCGTCTTGTATCATGTCATTTTCAACTTGAAGTGGCGGTATAGATCGATCACCACCTGAATCACTGTGAAGAAGACTTTTGACTAATTTCCACCAATTTTTACTTCCGTTTGTCTCCGTGTTTATTTTTTCAGACATTTTATCAAAATATGATTGTTTTGCATTTAATATAAGTTTATTACATTTGTTACGAATTTTCCGAAATTTTTCCCATTGACCGATAGTATTGGTTTTCTTTGCTTTTTTGTGAATTCGATTTTTATGGCGTATGTACTTTTTTATTTTTGTAGTGATCCAAGGTGGATTATCTTTCTTTACCGTTATGTATCTATTTGGAATAGTTTTATTCGCTGCATCTAAAATTGTGTTTGTAATAGTATTAGTTATGATATCAATGTCGTCGTTTCTAAAGATTCCATCCCAGTCAACAACAGAAAGGATATTTCTGTAAGATTCATAGTCCCCTTTGTCGTAAAGGAATATTTTCCTCTTAAATGAAGCATTGACTATAGTCGGGTGATTTAGGACACCAGTAATAGGTAAATGATATCTTACTTGGTTCAACAAGGGGGGGCCGACTTCCGTATACAAAACACTCGTGGGATTATTTACCATAACCAAATCTAATAAAGATGAGCTATGCTCAGTCATGTAAGTGGGTTCCGTAATTAACTGTTGAAAGCTGTATTGGGTCAGTAATGAACTAATTTTGTTCCTATGATTGTCACTTAATTGGTTTATATTAAAATCACCAGTAATCGTCATGGTTGGTAAAGGGAGATAACTTACTGTACACACAAAATCATTTTATTTGTCTAGCTTGGAAAAGGGAGATAACTTTCTGTACAAAATCTTTCTTTTTATCAAAAAAGAGCCCTTAGTCTTATAATATGAAGATGTGTTTGTGTCAGAATTTGCTGTAGTTTGAATCTCTAAAAATAAAAATAAAATGCTAAATTGCATTTAAATGTACTTTATATTCATCCATTTTTTTAAAGTTAGATTTAATTTATGATGCATCAGTGGTATATTATTTCATTGTAAAAATATGAACTGAAAATATATTTAGCTTGGCAGGTGGTACACTTTTCAAGTATTTAAATCTTTTAAAAAACATATTGTATTACAATTCGACCTGTTTCCATTTAATATGAATATGTATATTTTGTTGATTTATTCAAATTATATGTTAAAAAAACATGCTTTTCAAGCAAAAAACTCAATGATGTGAAAACAAAAGCCGAACTATTTTTATAATAAAAATATTTTTCTCATGAAATGGGGAGGTGGAATACAAGGATAAGAATATTGTAATTTATTTTGATATAACCTGCATCAGAAAATTGTGGTAAAACCAGTAAATATATTAATTGTGGTATTCTTATAATAGATTCATGTATCATTATTATATATCATTGCTGTCTATCATTTAGAACAAAATTTGTACAAAGCTGAAACATGTTGTCCACATCTTATACACCAAGTGAACTACATCTGTGTCGTAATGGTTAGCGTGCACACATTCAGTGTGGTAGATCGTGGGTTCGAGCCCCGGTTGGGTAAACCAAAGACTATAAAATTGGTATTTGTTGCTTCTCTGCTAAGCATGCAGCATTAAGGAGTAAGAGCAAAGACTGGTTGACTCAGAATCAGAAGAATGTGGAGCGACATGTCAGCGTGTTGGTCTTGAACAAAGTGGGACTCGTCATCATCTCATTGAATATTAACTTGTTCTCTCCATGATATAGCTGAGAAAATTGCTGAGTTGGCATTAAACAACAATCACTCGCTCACTATTCACCAAGTGACATCAGAATGACAAAGATTCCAAGATGTAGTGTTTATCAATGGAAGTTAAAGTACCACTCAACTGCAGGCTGGGACCGTTTCACACTCAGGGCATGAGTTATTCTCATTATTGAAGACCCTACTGTGACAGATGTAGAACACCAATAAAAGTGCTGTTTGTTTACTTTACTTTGTGTCGAAGTGTCATGTTTATTTTCATCTCTATCTTTTCTTACTATTTGTCCAACATTTTCATCTATCTTTTCTTACTATTTGTCCAACATTTTCATCTATCTTTTCTTACTATTTGTCCAACATTTTCATCTATCTTTTCTTACTATTTGTCCCACATTTTCATCTATCTTTTCTTACTATTTGTCCAACATTTTCATCTATCTTTTCTTACTATTTGTCCAACATTTTCATCTATCTTTTCTTACTATTTGTCCAACATTTTCATCTATATTTTTTCTTACTATTTGTCCCACATTTTCATCTCTATCTTTTCTTACTATTTGTCCAACATTTTCATCTATTTTTTCTTACTATTTGTCCAACATTTTCATCTATATCTTTTCTTACTATTTGTCCAACATTTTCATCTATATTTTCTTACTATTTGTCCAACATTTTCATCTCTATATTTTCTTACTATTTGTCCAACATTTCCATCTCTATCTTTTCTTACTATTTGTCCAACATTTTCATCTATATTTTCTTACTATTTGTCCAACATTTTCATCTATATTTTCTTACTATTTGTCCAACATTTTCATCTCTATCTTTTCTTACTATTTGTCCAACATTTCCATCTCTATCTTTTCTTACTATTTGTCCAACATTTTCATCTATATTTTCTTACTATTTGTCCAACATTTTCATCTATATTTTTTCTTACTATTTGTCCAACATTTTCATCTCTATCTTTTCTTACTATTTGTCCAACATTTTCATCTCTATCTTTTCTTACTATTTGTCCAACATTTTCATCTCTATCTTTTCTTACTATTTGTCCAACATTTCCATCTCTATCTTTTCTTACTATTTGTCCAACATTTTCATCTATATTTTCTTACTATTTGTCCAACATTTTCATCTCTATCTTTTCTTACTATTTGTCCAACATTTTCATCTCTATTTTTTCTTACTATTTGTCCAACATTTTCATCTCTATCTTTTCTTACTATTTGTCCAACATTTTCATCTCTATCTTTTCTTACTATTTGTCCAACATTTTCATCTATCTTTTCTTACTATTTGTCCAACATTTTCATCTATATTTTCTTACTATTTGTCCAACATTTCCATCTCTATCTTTTCTTACTATTTGTCCAACATTTTCATCTATATTTTCTTACTATTTGTCCAACATTTTCATCTATATTTTTTCTTACTATTTGTCCAACATTTTCATCTCTATCTTTTCTTACTATTTGTCCAACATTTTCATCTCTATCTTTTCTTACTATTTGTCCAACATTTTCATCTATCTTTTCTTACTATTTGTCCAACATTTTCATCTATATTTTCTTACTATTTGTCCAACATTTCCATCTCTATCTTTTCTTACTATTTGTCCAACATTTTCATCTATATTTTCTTACTATTTGTCCAACATTTTCATCTATATTTTTTCTTACTATTTGTCCAACATTTTCATCTCTATTTTTTCTTACTATTTGTCCAACATTTTCATCTATATTTTCTTACTATTTGTCCAACATTTTCATCTATATTTTTTCTTACTATTTGTCCAACATTTTCATCTCTATCTTTTCTTACTATTTGTCCAACATTTTCATCTCTATCTTTTCTTACTATTTGTCCAACATTTTCATCTCTATCTTTTCTTACTATTTGTCCAACATTTCCATCTCTATCTTTTCTTACTATTTGTCCAACATTTTCATCTATATTTTCTTACTATTTGTCCAACATTTTCATCTATATTTTTTCTTACTATTTGTCCAACATTTTCATCTCTATTTTTTCTTACTATTTGTCCAACATTTTCATCTATATTTTCTTACTATTTGTCCAACATTTTCATCTATATCTTTTCTTACTATTTGTCCAACATTTTCATCTCTATCTTTTCTTACTATTTGTCCAACATTTTCATCTCTATCTTTTCTTACTATTTGTCCAACATTTTCATCTCTATCTTTTCTTACTATTTGTCCAACATTTTCATCTATATTTTCTTACTATTTGTCCAACATTTTCATCTATATTTTCTTACTATTTGTCCAACATTTTCATCTATATTTTCTTACTATTTGTCCAACATTTTCATCTATATTTTTTCTTACTATTTGTCCAACATTTTCATCTCTATTTTTTCTTACTATTTGTCCAACATTTTCATCTATATTTTCTTACTATTTGTCCAACATTTTCATCTATATCTTTTCTTACTATTTGTCCAACATTTCCATCTCTATTTTTTCTTACTATTTGTCCAACATTTTCATCTATATTTTCTTACTATTTGTCCAACATTTCCATCTCTATCTTTTCTTACTATTTGTCCAACATTTTCATCTCTATCTTTTCTTACTATTTGTCCAACATTTCCATCTCTATCTTTTCTTACTATTTGTCCAACATTTTCATCTATATTTTCTTACTATTTGTCCAACATTTTCATCTATATTTTCTTACTATTTGTCCAACATTTTCATCTATATCTTTTCTTACTATTTGTCCAACATTTTCATCTCTATCTTTTCTTACTATTTGTCCAACATTTTCATCTCTATCTTTTCTTACTATTTGTCCAACATTTTCATCTCTATCTTTTCTTACTATTTGTCCAACATTTTCATCTATATTTTCTTACTATTTGTCCAACATTTTCATCTATATTTTCTTACTATTTGTCCAACATTTTCATCTATATTTTCTTACTATTTGTCCAACATTTTCATCTATATTTTTTCTTACTATTTGTCCAACATTTTCATCTCTATTTTTTCTTACTATTTGTCCAACATTTTCATCTATATTTTCTTACTATTTGTCCAACATTTTCATCTATATCTTTTCTTACTATTTGTCCAACATTTCCATCTCTATTTTTTCTTACTATTTGTCCAACATTTTCATCTATATTTTCTTACTATTTGTCCAACATTTCCATCTCTATCTTTTCTTACTATTTGTCCAACATTTTCATCTCTATCTTTTCTTACTATTTGTCCAACATTTCCATCTCTATCTTTTCTTACTATTTGTCCAACATTTTCATCTATATTTTCTTACTATTTGTCCAACATTTTCATCTATATTTTCTTACTATTTGTCCAACATTTTCATCTCTATCTTTTCTTACTATTTGTCCAACATTTCCATCTCTATCTTTTCTTACTATTTGTCCAACATTTTCATCTATATTTTCTTACTATTTGTCCAACATTTTCATCTATATTTTTTCTTACTATTTGTCCAACATTTTCATCTCTATCTTTTCTTACTATTTGTCCAACATTTTCATCTCTATCTTTTCTTACTATTTGTCCAACATTTTCATCTCTATTTTTTCTTACTATTTGTCCAACATTTTCATCTATATTTTCTTACTATTTGTCCAACATTTTCATCTATCTTTTCTTACTATTTGTCCAACATTTTCATCTATATCTTTTCTTACTATTTGTCCAACATTTCCATCTCTATCTTTTCTTACTATTTGTCCAACATTTTCATCTATATTTTCTTACTATTTGTCCAACATTTTCATCTATATTTTTTCTTACTATTTGTCCAACATTTCCATCTCTATCTTTTCTTACTATTTGTCCAACATTTTCATCTATTTTTTCTTACTATTTGTCCAACATTTTCATCTATATTTTTTCTTACTATTTGTCCAACATTTCCATCTCTATCTTTTCTTACTATTTGTCCAACATTTTCATCTATTTTTTCTTACTATTTGTCCAACATTTCCATCTATATCTTTTCTTACTATTTGTCCAACATTTTCATCTATATTTTTTCTTACTATTTGTCCAACATTTTCATCTATCTTTTCTTACTATTTGTCCAACATTTTCATCTATATCTTTTCTTACTATTTGTCCAACATTTTCATCTATATTTTCTTACTATTTGTCCAACATTTTCATCTATTTTTTCTTACTATTTGTCCAACATTTCCATCTATATCTTTTCTTACTATTTGTCCAACATTTTCATCTATATTTTTTCTTACTATTTGTCCAACATTTTCATCTATTTTTTCTTACTATTTGTCCAACATTTTCATCTCTATCTTTTCTTACTATTTGTCCAACATTTTCATCTATATTTTTTCTTACTATTTGTCCAACATTTTCATCTATCTTTTCTTACTATTTGTCCAACATTTTCATCTATATCTTTTCTTACTATTTGTCCAACATTTTCATCTATATTTTCTTACTATTTGTCCAACATTTTCATCTATATTTTTTCTTACTATTTGTCCAACATTTTCATCTCTATCTTTTCTTACTATTTGTCCAACATTTCCATCTCTATCTTTTCTTACTATTTGTCCAACATTTTCATCTATATTTTCTTACTATTTGTCCAACATTTTCATCTATATTTTCTTACTATTTGTCCAACATTTTCATCTATATTTTTTCTTACTATTTGTCCAACATTTCCATCTCTATCTTTTCTTACTATTTGTCCAACATTTTCATCTATTTTTTCTTACTATTTGTCCAACATTTTCATCTATCTTTTCTTACTATTTGTCCAACATTTTCATCTATCTTTTCTTACTATTTGTCCAACATTTTCATCTCTATCTTTTCTTACTATTTGTCCAACATTTTCATCTATATCTTTTCTTACTATTTGTCCAACATTTTCATCTATATTTTCTTACTATTTGTCCAACATTTTCATCTATATTTTTTCTTACTATTTGTCCAACATTTTCATCTCTATCTTTTCTTACTAT
Source organism: Bathymodiolus brooksi (assembly GCA_963680875.1). Lineage (NCBI taxonomy): Eukaryota > Metazoa > Mollusca > Bivalvia > Mytilida > Modiolidae > Bathymodiolus > Bathymodiolus brooksi. The sequence goes on along the minus strand of OY804588.1, from coordinate 86,268,399 downwards.
TTGTCCAACATTTTCATCTCTATCTTTTCTTACTATTTGTCCAACATTTCCATCTCTATCTTTTCTTACTATTTGTCCAACATTTTCATCTATATTTTCTTACTATTTGTCCAACATTTTCATCTCTATCTTTTCTTACTATTTGTCCAACATTTTCATCTATATTTTCTTACTATTTGTCCAACATTTTCATCTCTATCTTTTCTTACTATTTGTCCAACATTTTCATCTCTATCTTTTCTTACTATTTGTCCAACATTTTCATCTCTATCTTTTCTGACTATTTGTCCATTAAAAGAGCTATTTCTTAGTAGGTATCACGGGCAGTTGTGGTTGTGATCGTATGGTAGTTGGATTTACAACTACCTGTGCAATTAGTGCCTATCACCACTAAAGTGAATTCGAACCCCGTTCATGGCGAGGTGTACTCGATACAACATATAAGTTCGTCAGTGACTTGCGACAGGTCTGTGGTTTTCTCTGGGTACTCCGGTTTCGTCCACCAATAAAACTAACCGCCACAATATAGCTGAAATATTGTTGGAAGTAGCATTAAACACCATAAGCCAACCAACATAGTAGGTATCCATATTTGTTTAGATACCCATCTGATAACCATCAGTTGTGTAATGGTTAACACGCACAACGAGTGCGATAAATCATAGGTTCAAGCCCTAGTTAAGCCAAACAAAAGGGTATAAAATTAGTATTTGCTGCTTCTCTGCTAAGCATGTAAGTGTAATATTAAGGAGTAAGAGCTGAGACTGAGTGGCTCACTATTAGGATAATGTGAGGAGTAACATGTGTATCGTGGACTGTTGTTTCAGTGAACTAGAACTACAAAACTCGAAATAAGCATTTTGGTCTAGTTGTTCTCGCCATGATATGGCTGAAACATTCACTCGGTTGGTATTATACAACAATCATTTCAGTAAACCTGCAAGATTGCCTTTGATGTTGTCTAATCATCACCTGAAACACAAAGCCTATGTGCCTGTTTTGACTAGTAATTTTGATCGCTTTGTAATCTGTGGTGTCATGAGTTCATTTATCTGTAAACTTGTATTGACCATGCAAATGGGTGGGTGATCCACTACAAATTTCGGCCCTATAGGGAGATAACTATTGTCAGCACTATGTTTGTTGTCGTTATTGACCCTATGGGAAAATAAATAATAGGCATTTCAGGTTTGAGCTCATAAACTAGTTTAACCCGGCCACTTTTTATTGAAGTGCCTGCACCAAGCCGAGAAAATGAGCAGTCATGTATTTGTCGATTGGTGAATCGATTTGTTTTCTCTCTACGATTTTTCTATTTGATTTTGGAACTGTTTCCAACAGTAGTATCTTTTGTTTTTCATTTTTATTCTGATAAACTACCAACTTGATTGTACACAAACACCACTTGAACAAATCATTGGATGGTTCCCTTATAAAGGTAATATTTTTGTGTTGATAGGAAATTTAAGACAACCATCACCGCAGAACAAATGTTTACATAAATATGTACGAAACTATTGGTGAAAATGTTTTTTTAGCTGTTCATCTTGTCCGTCATCTGTTAACTTTTCACATTTCACCCTCTCTTCAGAAATCACTGGGTAACTATGAATAATATTTGACAGTAATGACCTCTATTTTGAAATGCACCCAATTGGTCCGAACTCTCATCAAAGACCGCAACATTTACTAAATATAGAAAATTCTCATATTTGCATAGACTTCCTTATTTGAAACCTGAATCTACCCAAATTGTAACCGTCAGAGCATCATTAGGAGCTCTTTAATATATAGCACAAAATTTGCAGGACATAATGAAATACCTTGAAAAGCATGAAGTTCTAAGAAAAGTTTGAAGATACCAGTAACCAGAAGCGGTAAGAACGACAGACAATACAATGATCATAAGATAAGAGATAAACAGTGATTTACAAAACACCACATAAAACGAAATATTAGGCAACACTAACAACACTAAAAGCGGGCTGAACTCAGGTGCCATTACTGGAAGTCGTCGTGTTACTCTCGTAACAAACCCGGTGGTAAGTCATGAATAAGGAATGAAGCTTATTGTGATTACGACAGATGGAACATATCCGTTGTCTTAATATCACTACACCATGGCTTTAGATCTGGTTAATCGTGTATTACTCAACTATTGGTTATCATAAATGATTTCATGAAAGTGTACTTTATAGTTTAAATGAACATATTCTACACACACCCAAGACTACAAATTTAAGAAGATCTTAAATGGACCACCAATCAATCCAAAGCAGCGAAATAAAAACACATCATTATTCTTCACACGAAGACATCTGCGATAATTCCTACAAGACTGTAAGATAGCAGCATATATTTCGCATGTACGATCATTGCTGGAGAATGATGCAATAATATGGAATCCCTACATGGCTGAAATATCAACAAACTAGAAAGAATCAAACAACAATCAGATTCATAACCGGAAACAGCAAATCAAGAGCAGGAGGATGTGCCCTAAATGATACTGAACAACATAGAAATACAAGACCTTCAGTCAAGACACTGTAGCCAAGACAAACATATATTTCTGTACATAGTGGTTGAGGGAATGATTCCCGTTATTAATCCAGATTACTTAAAGAAAACCTGACCGAAGAGATAGATTACAGCAACGACATTCGAGAACTACCAGATTAACAGTTTTGAAAATCATTAAAGAACTATTCAAAGTGTATAGATATGTCATAGAAAAACTCAACAATACTCAAATTATCTTTCATTAAAACACCGATTGATTGGAACCACATAGAAGATACATTAATGGTCACAGCTAACGTTGAGAGCTTCAAATCTGCACTCGCAAACCGCCAATAAGTCGACAGCCCTCTCTCCCGATGTATTATAGTCAGTATTGGGATCAACAACTTACTTATACAAATACCGATATATTTTACGTACATCGGAAATCCAAGTCGGCCAACAGCTAGTCTTTGTTCTTACACGTAGTCTTTCAAAATACGTGCTTTGCAGTGTTAATGTATTTTCCGTACAAAAGCACTAAGACAATATGACTATATCGTATTTTATATGTACGTACATCATACTCTAAATTAGCCTCGATTTGAATCAAATTTAGTATCGTGGTTTCGATAATCGGTCAGGTCAAACCAAATACCATAAGATTGGTATTTCAAATTGATGCTACTTCGATAAACACTAACCATTAATTTGGGGAGAATAGAGCACAAATTCGTTAGCTCCGAGTTCCGATAAAATGTTCGAGTGAACCGACCTGTTTACCTCTAGACCATTGGTTCAGTGAGGTAGCACTACAACTCAGCATGTTACTCTAGTACAAGCCAGGAAACATCATCGTCCTATAAAAAATAACATTTTTCTCGGGGTTTTTTTGGTTCGTGTTGATGAGTAGTATTTTGTGAATCATTGTTGTCTTTTTGTCATTTTAGCTTTGGCAATTGAATTGTCTGTCAACAATTCTGCCATTGACTGCTTCTGATTACCCCTTTGGTATATTCAGACTTTTCTCACCACGAGATTTACACTTTACTCATTTTGCGCCATTAGACCATTATCACTCACTCCCTCACTCAGACTATTATAGTCTTGGATGCATACTAGTTTTTCACCGATATTGCGCAATTACAGACAATTAATTAGATAAACAATGAATCATGGGAAATTCTGTATGGTATTATATATCGGGCAATATTATCTTGTTTTTGATAATGACTTATCATGTCGAAGATTTCTCAAATCTACTTTGGATAACCCAAATAAATTGCCTTTATAAAGGTATAGGTGCACCCAACAATTGTATAGGTAGAACACATTACAGTACAATAGAATAGGTAGAGAAAATATGATGATACTAGTAAATCTTGGATTGATTTGCGCTCTCATTCATTTGTCGTCTGCTGTAACGTGTAAGTATTTTAAAACTGCATGTCACCCCCAGTTCTTAGTGGGGTTTGTCTTGCTCAAGTTTTTAGTTTTCTGTGTAGTGTTTTATATCATTGTAAGGTTTGTCTGTTTGTCTTTTTTCTTTTGGCCATTGTATTGTCTGTCCTTCAATTTACGGCTTCTGATTACCTCTTTGGTATCTTCAAACGTTTGGCCATTGCAATGTCTGTCCTACGATTTACGGCTTAATTCTGAATATCTGTTTGTTATCTTCAAACATCTCTCTTACATCTAAATTATATTGATTACCGTTTTTGATTGATTGATTGATTGATTGATTGTTGTTTAGCGCCCAGCAGCAAACATTTCATAAGGATCAGATCTAGACCTATATTTCGGCGACCCGATAGTTCGAGAGTCCTGATAATTAATCCGTCTGTTAAATAAATAATTTAAGATATGGAATGTCTTCATAGTTTAAGCTATAACTAGGTTATTTAATTGATTTGTGGGTGTTTTATAGAAATCAAATGAAAAAACAAAACAACAACATTTGGTAGTCCAAAGCGAACCAGAAATATATTCAGGAGAGAAAAGTAATTTCTATGAACCAGACACATATTCAAGAGAGAACAGTAATTTCTATGAACCAGACACATATTCAAGAGAGAACAGTAATTTCTATGAACCAGACACATATTCAAGAGAGAAAGGTAATTTCTATGAACCAGAAATATATTCAGGAGAGAAAAGTAATTTCTATGAACCAGACAAATATCCAGGAGAAAAAAGTAATTTCTATGAACCAGACAAATATTCAGGAGAGAAAAGTAATTTCTATGAACCAGACAAAATTTATATTCAGGAGAGAAAAGTAATTTCTATGAACCAGACAAATATTCAGGAGAGAAAAGTAATTTCTATGAACCAGACAAATATTCAGGAGAGAAAAGTAATTTCTATGAACCAGACAAAATTTATATTCAGGAGAGAAACGTAATTTCTATGAACCAGACAAATATTCAGGAGAGAAAAGTAATTTCTATGAACCAGACACATATTCAGGAGAGAAAAGTAATTTCTATGAACCAGACAAATATTCAGGAGAGAAAAGTAATTTTTATGAACCAGACAAATATTCAGGAGAGAAAAGTAATTTCTATGAACCAGACACATATTAAGGAGAGAAAAGTAATTTCTACAAACCAGACAAATATTCAAGAGAGAATAGTAATTTCTATGAACCAGACAAATATTCAGGAGAGAAAAGTAATTTCTATTAACCAGACACATATTCAGGAGAGAAAGGTAATTTCTATGAACCAGACAAATATTCAGGAGAGAAAAGTAATTTCTATGAACCAGACACATATTCAGGAGAGAAAAGTAATTTCTATGAACCAGACAAATATTCAGGAGAGAAAAGTAATTTTTATGAACCAGACAAATATTCAGGAGAGAAAAGTAATTTCTATGAACCAGACACATATTAAGGAGAGAAAAGTAATTTCTACAAACCAGACAAATATTCAAGAGAGAATAGTAATTTCTATGAACCAGACAAATATTCAGGAGAGAAAAGTAATTTCTATTAACCAGACACATATTCAGGAGAGAAAGGTAATTTCTATGAACCAGACAAATATTCAGGAGAGAAAAGTAATTTCTATGAACCAGACAAATATTCAGGAGAGAAAAGTAATTTCTATTAACCAGACACATATTCAGGAGAGAAAAGTAATTTCTATGAACCAGACACATATTCAAGAGAGAAAGGTAATTTCTATGAACCAGACAAATATTCAAGAGAGAAAGGTAATTTCTATGAACCAGACAAAATTTATATTCAGGAGAGAAAAGTAATTTCTATGAACCAGACAAATATTCAGGAGAGAAAAGTAATTTCTATGAACCAGACAAATATTCAGGAGAGAAAAGTAATTTCTATGAACCAGACACATATTCAGGAGAGAAAAGTAATTTCTACAAACCAGACAAATATTCAAGAGAGAAAAATAATTTCTATGAACCAGACAAATATTCAAGAGAGAAAAGTAATTTCTATTAACCAGACACATATTCAGGAGAGAAAGGTAATTTCTATGAACCAGACAAATATTCAGGAGAGAAAAGTAATTTCTATGAACCAGACAAATATTCAGGAGAGAAAAGTAATTTCTATGAACCAGACAAATATTCAGGAGAGAAAAGTAATTTCTATGAACCAGACAAATATTCAGGAGAGAAAAGTAATTTCTATGAACCAGACAAATATTCAGGAGAGAAAAGTAATTTCTATTAACCAGACACATATTCAGGAGAGAAAAGTAATTTCTATGAACCAGACACATATTCAAGAGAGAAAGGTAATTTCTATGAACCAGACAAATATTCAAGAGAGAAAAGTAATTTCTATGAACCAGACAAAATTTATATTCAGGAGAGAAAAGTAATTTCTATGAACCAGACAAATATTCAGGAGAGAAAAGTAATTTCTATGAACCAGACAAATATTCAGGAGAGAAAAGTAATTTCTATGAACCAGACACATATTCAGGAGAGAAAAGTAATTTCTACAAACCAGACAAATATTCAAGAGAGAAAAGTAATTTCTATGAACCAGACAAATATTCAAGAGAGAAAAGTAATTTCTATTAACCAGACACATATTCAGGAGAGAAAGGTAATTTCTATGAACCAGACAAATATTCAAGAGAGAAAAGTAATTTCTATGAACCAGACAAATATTCAGGAGAGAAAAGTAATTTCTATGAACCAGACAAATATTCAGGAGAGAAAAGTAATTTCTATGAACCAGACAAATATTCAGGAGAGAAAAGTAATTTCTATGAACCAGACAAATATTCAGGAGAGAAAAGTAATTTCTATTAACCAGACACATATTCAGGAGAGAAAAGTAATTTCTATGAACCAGACACATATTCAAGAGAGAAAGGTAATTTCTATGAACCAGACAAATATTCAGGAGAGGAAAGTAATTTCTATGAACCAGACAAATATTCAGGAAAGAAAAGTAATTTCTATGAACCAGACAAAATTTATATTCAGGAGAGAAAAGTAATTTCTATGAACCAGACAACTATTCAGGAGAGAACAGTAATTTCTATGAACCAGACAAATATTCAGGAGAGAAAAGTAATTTCTATGAACCAGACAAATATTCAGGAGAGAAAAGTAATTTCTATGAACCAGACAAATATTCAGGAGAGAAAAGTAATTTCTATGAACCAGACAAAATTTATATTCAGGAGAGAAACGTAATTTCTATGAACCAGACAAATATTCAGGAGAGAAAAGTAATTTCTATGAACCAGACACATATTTAGGAGAGAAAAGTAATTTCTATGAACCAGACAAATATTCAGGAGAGAAAGGTAATTTCTATGAACCAGACAAATATTCAGGAGAGAAAAGTAATTTCTATGAACCAGACACATATTAAGGAGAGAAAAGTAATTTCTACAAACCAGACAAATATTCAAGAGAGAAAAGTAATTTCTATGAACCAGACAAATATTCAGGAGAGAAAAGTAATTTCTATTAACCAGACACATATTCAGGAGAGAAAGGTAATTTCTATGAACCAGACAAATATTCAAGAGAGAAAAGTAATTTCTATGAACCAGACAAATATTCAGGAGAGAAAAGTAATTTCTATGAACCAGACAAATATTCAGGAGAGAAAAGTAATTTCTATGAACCAGACAAATATTCAGGAGAGAAAAGTAATTTCTATGAACCAGACAAATATTCAGGAGAGAAAAGTAATTTCTATTAACCAGACACATATTCAGGAGAGAAAAGTAATTTCTATGAACCAGACACATATTCAAGAGAGAAAGGTAATTTCTATGAACCAGACAAATATTCAAGAGAGAAAAGTAATTTCTATGAACCAGACAAAATTTATATTCAGGAGAGAAAAGTAATTTCTATGAACCAGACAAATATTCAGGAGAGAAAAGTAATTTCTATGAACCAGACAAATATTCAGGAGAGAAAAGTAATTTCTATGAACCAGACACATATTCAGGAGAGAAAAGTAATTTCTACAAACCAGACAAATATTCAAGAGAGAAAAATAATTTCTATGAACCAGACAAATATTCAAGAGAGAAAAGTAATTTCTATTAACCAGACACATATTCAGGAGAGAAAGGTAATTTCTATGAACCAGACAAATATTCAGGAGAGAAAAGTAATTTCTATGAACCAGACAAATATTCAGGAGAGAAAAGTAATTTCTATGAACCAGACAAATATTCAGGAGAGAAAAGTAATTTCTATGAACCAGACAAATATTCAAGAGAGAAAAGTAATTTCTATGAACCAGACAAATATTCAGGAGAGAAAAGTAATTTCTATTAACCAGACACATATTCAGGAGAGAAAAGTAATTTCTATGAACCAGACACATATTCAAGAGAGAAAGGTAATTTCTATGAACCAGACAAATATTCAAGAGAGAAAAGTAATTTCTATGAACCAGACAAAATTTATATTCAGGAGAGAAAAGTAATTTCTATGAACCAGACAAATATTCAGGAGAGAAAAGTAATTTCTATGAACCAGACAAATATTCAGGAGAGAAAAGTAATTTCTATGAACCAGACACATATTCAGGAGAGAAAAGTAATTTCTACAAACCAGACAAATATTCAAGAGAGAAAAGTAATTTCTATTAACCAGACACATATTCAGGAGAGAAAGGTAATTTCTATGAACCAGACAAATATTCAAGAGAGAAAAGTAATTTCTATGAACCAGACAAATATTCAGGAGAGAAAAGTAATTTCTATGAACCAGACAAATATTCAGGAGAGAAAAGTAATTTCTATGAACCAGACAAATATTCAGGAGAGAAAAGTAATTTCTATGAACCAGACAAATATTCAGGAGAGAAAAGTAATTTCTATTAACCAGACACATATTCAGGAGAGAAAAGTAATTTCTATGAACCAGACACATATTCAAGAGAGAAAGGTAATTTCTATGAACCAGACAAATATTCAAGAGAGAAAGGTAATTTCTATGAACCAGACAAATATTCAGGAGAGAAAAGTAATTTCTATGAACCAGACAAATATTCAGGAGAGAAAAGTAATTTCTATGAACCAGACAAATATTCAGGAGAGAAAAGTAATTTCTATGTCTCCTATAACGACCTTGTCACAGACGAGATAAAACATGAAACTTGGCAGAAGCCATACATTGAAGTGTACACATGTTATGCAATGTGATATATTGGGAATATTCAATTTTTCACAACATTAATGGCTGCATGAGCTTTTCTATCATTTAAGCCATTCGAACTTCCGCATAGACATATCACAGTTCATGCTTGTTTGTTTGTTTGATGGTGTTTAACGCCACTTTCAACAATATTTCAGTTATATCGTGGCGGTCATTTTTATTGGCGGAGGAAACCGGAGGACCCGGAGAAAACCACCGAACTTTATCACTTAATGTTGTACAACTCACCCTGATCGAGATTCGAACTCTCAACATCAGTGGTATAGACAACGATTGCATAGATAGTTGTAAATCCAACTACCAAACGATCACGGCCACGACGGCCCATCATATCACAGTTAGATATTTTCCTCAAGTACCATTGGTTCATTCGCACCGAAAATAGCAGAAATCATCAATAGTTAGTTTTGATTTTTTTGGGTGAAATGTACACAACATCTACTTCTCTGAAACATTTGATTGATCCTTGAACCGAAATTAATGGTCAATAGCCAATAGGTGATCCATAAAAGAATTGTGAAGAGCAGACTTTATTTTAGCAATTACAAGTTGAAAATGTAATGGAACGACCATTTAATATAATAAAAATAATAAAAAAAAAAAAAAAAAAATATGTTGTCAAATTTTAAAGAAACAAAAGTAATTGACTTAAAAGATTTGAAAATTGCAATATATCTGACCCTGCAATCTTCGACGAGAAATTTTGGAAAAATTAAAAAAAAATTACCAATTATTCAAGTCCAAAAAAAGAGCAATCTGATTTTTGCTTAGTGTGAAAAAAACAATTTATGGGTCGGGGGAAAGGCATAGCCCCACCTCTCCCCTAAAAGTTAAATGATTGATCTCTAATTGATGTTTAATATGAATATTGAGGTTTAGGTTTATGGTGTTTAACGCCACTTTCAACAATATTTCAGTTATATAGTGGCGGTCAGTTTAATTGGTGGATGAAACCGGCGTACCCGGAGAAAACCAAGTCACTGACAAACTTTATCATATAATGTTGTACATCAGTTGTGATAATCTATTATTGATGTTTAATACGAGTATTGATTGCTATGATATATCATGTAGAAATGAATAGACAGTAACCCCATAATTCTTCTCTAGGGGCCGTCGTGGGCATGATCGTATGGTAGTTGGATTTACAATAACCTGTGTAGTCAGCGCCTATCACCACGAAAGTTGTGAGTTCGAATCCCACTCAGGCGAGGTGTACTCGATACAACATTAGGTGATAAAGTTTGTCAGTGACTTGCGACAGGTCGGTGGTTTTCTCCGGATACTCCAGTTTCATCCACCATTAAAACTGACTGCAACAATATTACTGCAACATTGTTGAAAGTGGCGTTAAACACCATAACTCTAACCCATAATTCTTCTTTCAACTTCATCGATGTATATGTAAATTTCTCTTATATTTTTGCAGTGAACTTGAATAGTTCGTCATCAGGATATTACGACATTGATGTTAATATATTCCGGTGGCTAAGAAGTGCTCCAACCTATTTTGTGATAGACGGTAAACGATATAATTTAAGCGATAGGTCGTTGTATAGTAACGGAAGCTACGCTGGTAATGGCGTCGACGAATTTGGACATTTTCAGAGCTTGAGATACCGATATTATGTTGGGAAGACAGTAATTGATTGCTCTATTAATACATATGATGGAAACTTTATGGTGTTTGAACAGGTACATATTATAGGTTTAGGTTTAGGTTAGGATTATGGTGCTTAACGCCACTTTCAGCAATATTTCAGTTATATCGTAGCGGTCAGATTTACTGGTGGAGGAAACCGGAGAACCGGAGAAAACCACCGACTTGTCGTAAGTCACATAATGTTGTATCGAGTTCACCTCGCCTGAACGGGGTTCGAACTCACAACGTTAGTGTAGTTATAAATTCAACTACCATTCGATCACGACCACGATGGCTCCCGGTATATATTATATACAGACAATATTTCTACCGTATTTCATAAGAGACGGTATCAAAATTCATTACCGTCTATGTATTATGAAAGACGGTATAAATAAGAGGCCATCGTGGCCGTGATCGTACGGTAGCTGGATTTACAACTACCTATGCAATCAGTGCCTATCACCACTGATGTTGTGAGCTCGAATCTCGATCAGGGCGAGGTGCACAACATTACCGGGTATGTGATAAAGTTTGTCAGTGACTTACGACAGGTCGGTGGTTTTCTCTGGGTACTCCCTTGTCCTCCACCAATAAAACTGACCACCACGATATAACTCAAATATTGTTGAAAGTGGCGTTAAACACCATCAAACAAACAAACGTTATAAATAATTAATCGCGAAACATGACAATGGTGTAAATACTTACAGCATTTCTATTGGATAATAATACAACACATGCAAGCTTTACCCTTTATTCATTTATTGATTTCTTATTTATCTTAATAAGTACAACAAACCCTGGAAATGCATGGTTCTGATCCAAAATATTACTTCAAAATAAGGAGATTAAAGTGGAAGAAAATACAAAACAAAAAACGATAAAATCCGACACTAAAAGAGGGCTAGCTGATCCAAAATATGACTTCAAAATAAGGAGATTAAAGTGGAAGAAAATACAAAAACGATAAAAATCCGACGCTAAAAGACAGCTAGCTTTATTTACAATCTACGTTTTTATTCTAGAATAACCATAGTCATGTACGCTCAGGGTCAAAAGATCGGAAAACCAAATAATTCAAAAGTCTTTGCGATGATGTCTTTTGTATACTGGAGGAACTAACTGATTTTTCTACTTTGTTATCTCACTTATAACTAATAGTCCAGACAACAATACGGCATGCATTTTTTTGACACAAAATGAGTGCACTTTATTTTTAAGGGCCACAAAATAAGATAGTGTTTCACATATTCTATAAATTAAGGTGCGACCAACGTGCACCAATGAATACATATAAGCAAAATTTGTTACTGCTCCCGCCAGTATGAAAATACAACGCGCGTGCAATAACAGTGAATTCAAGCGTCTGTTGCAGTGAGTATTTATTCGATAGGGGGACATATTGAATAAATTAGATTTTTTTTTATCTGTGACTGTTAAATAAAGTTTTTGGTTCTACATCAATTCCAAAATCGTCATCTTAAACTTATATCTTTTTTTTTTTTTTTTTTTTTTTAGACATTCGTTACTGGAGTTGAGAATTCAAGATCGCCATCTTGTACCAAAGATCTTGCCTGTTATCAACAGACGACAGGGACATTCCCGTCCTTTTTCGTAGAACGCGGACAATTTTCAGATCTCGGTTATTTGAACTTTGGAGGGAGTATGCTTGGAAATATAGAAACTCATACAGGAAGGTGAATATAACATATAAGACGTTAGAAGTGAGGGAAGGGACGGATCAACCGGGTCAATAATGTTTGACTACCACAGAAAAAGAATGGAGAGTTAGGTAGGGACGAACAATTTAGTCTTTTGTGGTGGTTAGAAATGTGCCTACTCTTTTTAAAAATCTACAAAATATAAATAAATAAATAAATAAATGATGTAAGCACTAGAATCAGTGCCGGATTAAGCTAGTGTGGGGCCTATAGCGTATGTTATGGAGAAGCCATCAATTAAAAAAATACACATAAATATTAAAGGGGCCGTACTGATGTTGTGAGTTCGAATCTCGATCAGGGTGAGGTATACAACATTATTTGATAAAGTTTGTCAGTGACTTGCGACAGGTCGGTGGTTTTCTCCGGGTCCTCCGTTTTCCTCCAACAATAAAACTGACCGCCACGATATAGCTGAAATATTATTGAAAGTGGCGTTAAGCACCATCAAACAAACGCTCATATGCTATGCAGACAGATAAGTTGGCAAATATGTCTGGCACTTCAGTACTAGTATTGTGAGATACTATTTTCACCAATCAGGTTTCAAGTATTTAGTGCGAGGCCCTCGAAAATGCGGCGCCCGTAGCATATGTTATTTCTGCTACTAGGTTAACTCGCCACGGACAGACACTGTTCACAATATTCACAAATGTTTATTATCCTTATTTTACCACATGAACCTGATGAAATCGTCCATTTTGCATGCCATGTGGTTATTATGCTAATTTATTCAAATTATGTTGAATTGTTTACTAGTTGGAATAAAACAACAGATAAACTCTCTGATGGAATGGGAGGTGGACCCCTTGCTATATTTGACAAATTTGGAAACACTGTCGTCATATCGCCTTTGGATAACTACATGAGCTCTTCATTTTGGCACGAGAATAATCCTGGTGGGCGTGTCAACTGGGGGGTAATGGGAGGAGTCAAAGCTATTCCAGCCAACTACAAACAGAGATTTATTTTGATTGCTGCAAGTTCCATAAATCAAGTAAGTTTTTGGTTTTTATTTATATTATCATAGTTCGCACTACTTGAATATATTTCAGTCTTTGAAATGATGATCTAGAAATATAGTGCCTGTAGCGTGAATACCATATTAAAGATTAAACAGCCTTAACATTGTCCACAAAAAGAGTGAGTGAGTGATTGTTGTTTAACGCCAACTCAGCAATTTTTCAGCTATATCATCAACAGTCGGCGGGTAGACATATCGCTCCACTCGGACACATTATTCTGATTCCGAGCCAACCAGTCTTTGCTCTTACTCCTTAATGCTGTGTGCTTAACGAAGAAGCAACAAATACCAATTTTATAGTCTTTGGTTTGAGCCAACCGAGGCTCGAACCCACGATCTACCGCACTCGATGCGAGCACGCTAACCAACACACCACTGATGCGGTCCCACAAAATGAAACGTTTTGAGATACCAAAGAGTTAATCAGAAACCGTAAATCTAATAAGGAAAGACAATGCAATGACTGAAAGAAAAAGGACAAAAGCACAAACAACGGTCTACGCCACACTACACAGAAACCTAACGATTGAGCAACACAAATCCCACTAAAAACCAGATGATGAACTCGAGTTCTCCGGAAGGACTAGCAGTTCCTGTCCCACAAGTGACACTCGTTGTGTCACTGTTAAACGACACGAACATCATCTGATATGGAAATTGTGTTGGACACCAATACATTTGTATATTTAAATAAATACAAATAACATAAATAAAATAGGAATTCCACCAAAAATAACAAATGGGAGAAATCGCAGTCGACATCACAACACGGAACTAAAAATGTGAAGACATGTAATTTGACAACATAAACAACACTGAAACATGTAGGAAGAAGAGTTTGAAGATACCAAAGCGGTAATCATAATTCGTATATCGAAGAAGAACAGACCACACAATGGCCAAAAGAAAAAGTACAAAAGGACAAACAACGATCTACAAAACATACATATAAAACTAAAGATCGAGTAACATGAACCCCACTAAAAACCGGGGGTGAATTCAGGTGCTCCGGAAGGGTAAGCAGTTCATGCTCCACTAGTGGCACCCGTCGTTTTAATGTAGTTACAAACCATGTGATAAGTCATGAACGAGGAAAGGACCGTGAAGTGTTTACAAGTGGAACATATCCGTTGTCATTTGTGACACAGATATTCCATAACGGTTAACCAAGTCATGGTGGCGACCGTAAAACTTTAGAAGTGATGATTTCAACTTAACTCTTTTTCGTTTATATGGATTTCACTATTAATGTAGCCACACATTTGTAGACAACATGATATAAATTATAGACTATAAGGAAATATGTTGAAGTCTCAAAATAAACGTGTTATCGTACCAATAGTTTACCAAAACATGAAATACTGTTTACAATAATCAATTTTCATTAAGGCACACGGAGCTGTAATCCAATTAGGAATTTTGACATCTTCAACTAAACATTAAAACAAAGGCACATGGCCATGGGCTGTTATGCTCAACTGAGAAATTCAGACAATTCTAGGTATTCATTTATTTACAGTATATGGTCCTGTCTTTGAGTACATGCAGAGAAAATATTTGAGTGTTCGTTGACCGTATTTAATTACGATGGACTGTTTTCACTGCGGTTCCCCTCTCCCAAATAAGCACATCCACCAATTCATACCAATGCAATGCTACACTTGATCTCATATTTTACTGGGACCGTCGCGGTTACAATCGTATGGTAGCTGGCTTTCCAACTACCTGTGCAATCAGTGCCTATCACCACTAGTGTTGTGAGTTCGAACCCCGCTCAGGCGAGGTGTACGCGATACAACATTATGTGGAAAGGTTTGTCAGTGACTTGAGACAGGTCGATGGTTTTCTCTGGGTCCTCCGGTTTCCTCCAACAATAAAATTGACCGCCACGATATAACTGAAATATTGTTGAAAGTGGCGTTAAACACCATCAACCAAACAAACAAACAAGCATATTTACTAACAATGGATTGCTTTCACTGTGGACCCCCTTCCTCATAACCACACCCACCAATTCATGCCAATGCAATATCACACGTGAACTCTTATTTTACTTATAGGCGTTTGAAGACTTGGGAGAAGCTTTAAAAATAGTTTCTGGAACTGGAGCAAAGAAGAATTACTATCGTCAAAATGACTTAACTCTGAACTACCTAGGATACTGGACAGACAACGGTATATATTGTTTTAAGTTGTGTTTGAGAGGCTGACGATTCTAGGTCTTACATGCGTGTGTATATGTCCTTTATGTTTTTAGTGAGTGCGTGATTGTTGCTTTACGCCAAATGAACAATTAGTCAGCTATATGATGAGATGATAATGATGTCCGATCAGACCTACAACAACACACTTAGTTGAATATTTATATTACTAACTCACGGAAGTAACAGTAAGTGGGTACACATTTCACTTCACTTGGACACCGTATCTTGATTCCTACCCAACCGGTCTTTGTTCTTTCTTTTTATTGCTGTGTACTTTTTATTGCTGTGTACTTTTTAATGCTGTGTACTTTTTATTGCTGTGTACTTTTTATTGCTGTGTACTTTTTATTGCTGTGTACTTTTTAATGCTGTGTACTTTTTATTGCTGTGTACTTTTTATTGCTGTGTACTTTTTAATGCTGTGTACTTTTTATTGCTGTGTACTTTTTATTGCTGTGTACTTTTTAATGCTGTGTACTTTTTATTGCTGTGTACTTTTTATTGCTGTGTACTTTTTATTGCTGTGTACTTTTTATTGCTGTGTACTTTTTAATGCTGTGTACTTTTTATTGCTGTGTACTTTTTATTGCTGTGTACTTTTTATTGCTGTGTACTTTTTAATGCTGTGTACTTTTTATTGCTGTGTACTTTTTAATGCTGTGTACTTTTTATTGCTGTGCACTTTTTATTGCTGTGTACTTTTTAATGCTGTGTACTTTTTATTGCTGTGTACTTTTTATTGCTGTGTACTTTTTATTGCTGTGTACTTTTTAATGCTGTGTACTTTTTATTGCTGTGTACTTTTTATTGCTGTGTACTTTTTCGGAGAAGCAGCAAATACCAATATTATGGTGTTTGGTTTGACCTGACAGGGACGGGAACCACACTCGAGGCTGGAATGCTTTCCACTACACCACTTCTTTGATTGAGGTTTTGTAGTGCTTAACGTTATTTATAATAATTGTATTATCCATATTCATGTTGTCATGCATTTTTGTTATATTATGAGGTGTTTTGAGTGGAAGCGAATCTGTACAGGTTTTTTTCCATCGTTTATTTATATATGTATTACCGTTTGAGATCCAGTTATCAAGAAGATAGGATTAGGATCCCATCAACCGGTTTAACCCTGCCACATGTTTATGGCTGTTTCAAGCCAGGACCTTGATTTTCAACGCCATATGTCGTGGTCTCTTGTTTTGTGTGTTCGGTGAGTATAGGTGAGAGGTGATTGCTCGCTTTGTTGATATCAGTGGAGTTGTCGACCATCACTGTTCAAACTTTCTTGTCATAAATATGTATTTATTTATTTAATAGGAGCATATTATTATTATAACCCGGAAGCTGGTAAAACGTTTGATCAAACTCTTAAAGATGTTTACGACTATGCCAAACGGGAAAATATTCCATACAGGTAGGCATGTTGTGATTGTGGTATAGTGGACAACATTCCATAACGGTAGGCATTTTAGATCACGTCCAACAGAATAAAAACCCATTCCATATAGAGTGACTCCTGTCTAAATCAAAATGCTGTATAAACCGAATTTTACATAAAGATCAAACGTAGGAAATCCTTGTCAAAATAACCTGTATAAACCGAACACCTATCTATTCGGAACACACAAGTTGCTCCCAAGGATGCTCGGCTTAGACAGGTTATACAGGCATTTCATGGTCATGTCAAACAGAGAAACATTCCATATAAGTAGGCATTTTACGACCACGTCAAACAGAAAAACATTCCATACAGGTATTCATTTTACAACCATAACAAACAAGAAGACATCCCATACAGGAAGGCATTTTATGTCATCTGTGCGTAAGCCCTACCAATCTAGTGAACACACTGTATAGTTGAGCATTTAAGACCTTGGTAGGTAGATATTGTATGATCATGTAAACCAGGGAGGCATTCTATACAGGTAGGCCCTTTACGATTATGCCAAACAGGAAAACACTCCATTTTATTTGTTCACTGATGGCTGTTTCATATAACGGACAAGAGATACACTTGGGACCAAATGGTTAACGTGTACAAAGAATCAGGTAGTGTCTTGACATTTTTTCTTCTTTAATAACACAGTATCCATGTTGTTTATAAGAGATTTTGAATGTTGTTTTCCTAAGTTTAGTAATGCAAATTACTGTTGTTTTAGTCGAAAAACTTTTACTTGACAATTTGCTTATTGCTATCATTATTAAAGGTAGGCCCACCCCTCAGACATAGTGTGACCTCAGCCGATGTTGGCTGTCATGTTTAGGCCTTTTATTTGTCTTGCTCTTTTAAACATTTAGACTATTTGGCTTTGCAGTCTTCTAAGATTGAGTGTACCTGCTAAAGGTTTTTCTGAAGCACGTCGTGTGCATTAAATTAGATATCTAGGTTATTATTTTAACGCAATCTTGATAAATCAGTCACTGTAAATATATGATGCTTATGTAGTTTAACTGTAACACTACCATTGTCACAACTGGAGCAGGAACTGCTAACCCTTCCGGAGCACCTGAGTCCACCTCAGGTTTGAGTGGGGTTCGTGTTTCTCAATCTTTGGTTTTCTGTGTAGTGTTTTGTAGATTATTGTTTGTCCTTTTGTTCTATTCCTTTTGGCCATGGTAATGTCTGCCCTTCTTCCATATACGGCTTCTGATTATCCTTTTGGTATCGTCAAGCTATTCTTCAATATTTTCAAAAATAATTCTGTTATGACATTCTTCATTGATTGACCGATTATTGCGTAACGTCCAGCGAGCAGTATCTCAGCTATATGCAATACGAGAACAAGTTCACTATTATATATAAAAAAAATATATAGAAACGAGGAAACAGATAAACCAACAGGGTCAACGACTTTTGACTGCCACTGAAAAGGTATTGAGAGTTGGGTAAGGACGAACAATTTAGTCTTTTGTAGCACCTGTTCTGTTTCGTAATCTACACAAAAGAGGTCTTTAGCATGAGGGGAGAGTAGCACTCTCCAGTCACACGTTATACACTATGGTCAACGGTCTTGCTTTCTGTATTATTACCGGAAAACCCATCCTCAAGAGGGATCTCTCTCCTATCCACAACCCAGGACACACTGAGCCGTTCTATAGCTTTGATTCGTGAGAACCTTCACCAGTACCCAGAACTATATTTATTGTCTTTGTGTAATATGAACGGACATTTCCCCGCTCGAGAAGCCTCGCTCCTCTGTCCTCCACTCAGGACGCACTGAGCAGCTCTATAGGTGTGATTCTAGGGAACATTCACGAGTACGCAGAACTATATTTACTCTTTGTGTGTATAATTTAGATATCTACAGATAGACTCATGGTGGTATTACAAAGGTTATGGTGATGCTGTGAAACAATGGACACCGATGCCATCTGTGTTCCCAAATGGAATAGAGTAAGTATTGTATTGTATTTAATGAACAAGAATATCAATAAAACCATACACCATTTGACATCACAATATTGATGAGAACGATTCCAGAAGTTGTCTGTTTCATTTTTTTTCCAGTGATTAAATTAATGGAATACATTCAAGGTATGTTAGGTCCTACCTTTTTATGCAACGCGACTGAAAGTGGCGGGACATTGTGGAATGTTTGAAGAAGCCGTAAATCGAAGAAGGACATGCAATGTCATGTCCAAACGGAAAAGAAGAAACAAAATGACAAACAATGATCTACAAAGCATTGCACAAAAAAACTTAAGTTTGAGCAACACGAAACCCACATAAACTCAAATGCTCCGGAAGTTAATTTTGACTTTTTTCGTCATTTATATTTATAGGTCGGTTCAGCAGTATACTAAGTGGCCCATTGCTGCCCACAACAGACATTGGTAAGTAATTGAATAAAATAAAATATTGACATAGCAAAACATAAGGAGAACACATCGTTGGTGTAATGGTTAGCATACTCGTCTCGACTGCGGTAGATCTTGGGTTCGGCTGGTTGTCTCGCAATCGGAAAAATGTGTCAACGACTCGCAGACTGTTGTTCCAGAGAACTAGAATTATTCGATTCTAACTAAGTATTTTGGTTTAGTACAAAGTGGACGTCTTCATGATCTCATCGAATATAACTTATTATGAAGTAGCTGAAAAAGTGTTCCTTTGGCGTCAATTAAACAACAACCATTCACTCATTTAAGACGTACATACAAGAACTATAATAATGAACCCCCCAAACACTATAAGGAACATGCTCCATAATATTCATGCGTATTAAAATATATTTCTATCTTAACTTTAACGAACGTGTTTTATATGTTGTGATATAATATGCGAGCTTAAGCGAGCTCTTTATGGTATAAAATGTATACTTAGGATTTTTTAACAAACATGGTTGAACATATTGTCGAAGAAAAAAATTTTCTACGTTTTGTAAACACCGGTTTCCGGGTAACACACTAACACACTCAACTAATGAAGATCTTCTTAACATAAAGCGCAAATGTGATCCTGAAGTCTCGTACCCTCTCTCGTACGTCCGATACCACTGAAACCCGGAACCCGTGTGTAATAAAAGTCATTTTGCTAGCTTGTTTTACTTATATTGATATTTTTTAATTTATTAAATCTCTTCTGACATACTGACAAGAATTTTTGTTTCTACGCGGAAGTTAACTTTTGAGATTTCGTAAGGAACGATAACTCGAATAAAGGAACGACAGCTCGATTGAATGAGACTAGATTCGGCCCTAAAAAAAGTCGTCCCTAATATATCTCGGCCCAAAAAATCTCGACACTTTTTGATGAAATTGCCAGATAATTTTCCGATGAGCGAGCATTCATGGCCGTGCCGGTTTCATATTATACTGATGAATAGACATTCCCGATTTGATTCTAAAATTATACGTTTGTATACCTTTTAATATGACTTATCTCCCTTACGACGGCCAAAATGGTACCTGGTCTAACAAGAGCAATATGGCAAGGACAACGAATTTGAGAATAATTCTCACATAAGTTGTAAATGCTTAAACGTAGTAAAAGATCGAAGGATAATTTTATTGCAAATAGAACACTCACAACTTGTTACAACAGTAAAATGTTGAACAGAGTATTTGGGGGAAATATATGGTATTTTTATTGAACTCTACATGAAATGGAACAATTTTTCCCGCTTTAAAGGGAAATAACTCCCGTGAAACGTATAATTTAAGAATCAAAGTCGGAAATGTGCAAATGGTCTTATTGATTACACAATACATCATATACTAAGTATGTAGAAACAGCTTTAACCAGTTTCTCTAGATTGTCAATTTGTGATTGCCCCTTCGGTATTCTCTAACGTTAATTTATCTATCTTTAGATAATTCTTTTCAGGAGCTCTAGATACTCAATTTTTGTGTTGCCAGAAGTAACCAATCATTTAAATTACTTTTTCTACTAATTTTAAAGGTCGATTGATAACGTCTATGCAAAACAGAATGGTGGAGAATATGATTTCGTAATGGCGCCGTTGGTATCAGTCCCTAACGATACGGTATGTAAAATGGGTTAAATATCAACTTTCAAAATCTATAGATAATATTGAAATTATAAGACTGAAACATCAGTAACATATGGAATAGGTAAGGGTTTCCAGGACATCGGAAACGCATCGGTGGAGTAATGGTTA
This sequence comes from Bathymodiolus brooksi, assembly GCA_963680875.1. Classification (NCBI taxonomy): domain Eukaryota; kingdom Metazoa; phylum Mollusca; class Bivalvia; order Mytilida; family Modiolidae; genus Bathymodiolus; species Bathymodiolus brooksi. The sequence continues at coordinate 86,247,007 of OY804588.1, read as the reverse complement.
GCGTGCTCGCTTCGTGTACGGTAGATTATGGGTTCGAGATCTGGTCGAATCAAACCAAAGACTTTAAAACTGGTATTTGTTGTTAACCCGCCTAGCACGTGTAGCACGAAGGAGTAAGAGCAAAGAATGGTTGGCTTAGAATCATGATAATGTGTCCGAGTGGAGTTACATGTCTACACGTGGACTGCTATAAAAAAACTATAAAAATCTATACACTATAAAAATCCTACTAATCGTATTGGTCTAGAACAAAGTGGATTTCATCTCATAGAATGTAACTTGTTCTCGCCATAATATAGCTGAAAAACTGATCATTTGGCGTTAAACAGCAATTACTCACTCTTCAAAAAATCTGAATGAAGAATTATGGAAAGAAAGCATAATTTGTGATTATCAATGCTACCAAACTCAACAAAACGCACAATCACCTCTCATCCATCAAGTAATACAAACGTATATATGGCGAGGCGCGTTTCTGGAATAACCATTCATCAGGTAGGCTCAAAGTCGAAAGGTTAGACAGCCAAATAATTTAAAGTTTTGGGAGCAAGTAAAGCAAAGACCCTAAACAGGGTTGCCAAAATCTGCGAAGGTCACCTATATCCGAGGGAAGAGAACAATAATAATAATTACATTATTTAGGAATGTAAATTTCAACGACAAATATATATGCAATAAACCATGTTAGTTCCGAAACACTGACTACTTGGTGGATGATACCCTCAGGGATTAATAGTCCACCAGCAGAGGTATCGACTCAGTGATAGAAGCACTGACTACTGGGTGGATGATACCCTCAGGGACTAATAGTCGACCAGCAGAGGTATCGACTCAGTGATAGAAGCACTGACTAACTGGGTGGATGATACCCTCAGGGACTAATAGTCCACCAGCAGAGGTATCGACTCAGTGATAGAAGCACTGACTACTGGGTGGATGATACCCTCACGAACTAATAGTCCACCAGCAGAGGTATCGACTCAGTGATAGAAGCACTGACTACTGAGTGGATGATACCCTCAGGGACTAATAGTCCACCAGCAGAGGTATCTATTCAGTGATAGAAGCACTGACTACTGGGTGGATGATACCCTCAGGGACTAATAGTCGACCAGCAGAGGTATCGACTCAGTGATAGAAGCACTGACTAACTGGGTGGATGATACCCTCAGGGACTAATAGTCCACCAGCAGAGGTATCGACTCAGTGATAGAAGCACTGACTACTGGGTGGATGATACCCTCACGAACTAATAGTCCACCAGCAGAGGTATCGACTCAGTGATAGAAGCACTGACTACTGAGTGGATGATACCCTCAGGGACTAATAGTCCACCAGCAGAGGTATCTATTCAGTGATAGAAGCACTGACTACTGGGTGGATGATACCCTCACGAACTAATAGTTCATCAGCAGAGGTATCGACTCAGTGATAGAAGCACTGACTACTGGGTGGATGATACCCTCAGGGACTAATAGTCGACCAGCAGAAGTATCGACTCAGTGATAGAAGCACTGACTAACTGGGTGGATGATACCCTCAGGGACTAATAGTTCATCAGCAGAGGTATCGACCCAGTGATAGAAGCACTGACTACTGGGTCGATGATACCATCAGGGACTAATAGTCCACCAGCAGAGGTATCGACTCAGTGATAAAAGCACTGACTAACTGGGTGGATGATACCCTCAGGGACTAATAGTTCATCAGCAGAGGTATCGACCCAGTGATAGAAGCACTGACTACTGGGTGGATGATACCATCAGGGACTAATAGTCCACCAGCAGAGGTATCGACTCAGTAATAGAAGCACTGACTACTGAGTAGATGATACCCTCAGGGACTAATAGTTCACCAGCAGAGGTATCGACTCAGTGATAGAAGCACTGACTACTGGGTAGATGATACCCTCAGGGACTAATAGTTCACCAGCAGAGGTATCGACTCAGTGATAGAAGCACTGACTACTGAGTGGATGATACCCTCAGGGACTAATAGTCCACCAGCAGAGGTATCTATTCAGTGATAGAAGCACTGACTACTGGGTGGATGATACCATCACGAACTAATAGTTCATCAGCAGAGGTATCGACTCAGTGATAGAAGCACTGACTACTGAGTGGATGATACCCTCAGGGACTAATAGTCCACCAGCAGAGGTATCGACCCAGTGATAGAAACACTGACTACTGAGTGGATGATACCCTCAGGGACTAATAGTCCACCAGCAGAGGTATCGACCCAGTGATAGAAGCACTGACTACTGAGTGGATGATACCCTCAGGGACTAATAGTCCACCAGCAGAGGTATCGACCCAGTGATAGAAGCACTGACTACTGAGTGGATGATACCCTCAGGGACTAATAGTCCACCAGCAGAGGTATCGACTCAGTGATAGAAGCACTGACTACTGGGTGGATGATACCCTCAGGGACTAATAGTTCACCAGCAGAGGTATCGGCCCAGTGATAGAAGCACTGACTACTGAGTGGATGATACCCTCAGGGACTAATAGTCCACCAGCAGAGGTATCTATTCAGTGATAGAAGCACTGACTACTGGGTGGATGATACCCTCACGAACTAATAGTCCACCAGCAGAGGTATCGACTCAGTGATAAAAGCACTGACTAACTGGGTGGATGATACCCTCAGGGACTAATAGTCGACCAGCAGAGGTATCGACTCAGTGATAGAAGCACTGACTACTGGGTGGATGATACCATCACGAACTAATAGTTCATCAGCAGAGGTATCGGCTCAGTGATAAAAGCACTGACTACTGGGTGGATGATACCCTCAGGGACTAATAGTCGATCAGCAGAGGTATCGACTCAGTGATAGAAGCACTGACTACTGGGTGGATGATACCCTCACGAACTAATAGTCCACCAGCAGAGGTATTGACTCAGTGATAAAAGCACTGACTACTGGGTGGATGATACCCTCAGGGACTAATAGTCGACCAGCAGAGGTATCGACTCAGTGATAGAAGCACTGACTACTGAGTGGATGATACCCTCAGGGACTAATAGTCCACCAGCAGAGGTATCGACCCAGTGATAGAAGCACTGACTACTGAGTGGATGATACCCTCAGGAACTAATAGTCCATCAGCAGAGGTATCGACGCAGTGATAGAAGCACTGACTACTGGGTGGATGATACCCTCAGGGAGTAATAGTCGACCAGCAGAGGTATCGACTCAGTGATAGAAGCACTGACTACTGGGTGGATGATACCCTCAGGGACTAATAGTTCACCAGCAGAGGTATCGACTCAGTGATAAAAGCACTGACTACTGGGTGGATGATACCCTCAGGGACTAATAGTCGACCAGCAGAGGTATCGACTCAGTGATAGAAGCACTTACTACTGAGTGGATGATACCCTCAGAGACTAATAGTCCACCAGCAGAGGTATCTATTCAGTGATAGAAGCACTGACTACTGGGTGGATGATACCATCACGAACTAATAGTTCATCAGCAGAGGTATCGACTCAGTGATAGAAGCACTGACTACTGAGTGGATGATACCCCCAGGGATTAATAGTCCACCAGCAGAGGTATCGACTCAGTGATAGAAGCACTGACTAACTGGGTGGATGATACCCTCAGGGACTAATAGTCCACCAGCAGAGGTATCGACCCAGTGATAGAAGCACTGACTACTGGGTGGATGATACCCTCAGGGACTAATAGTCCACCAGCAGAGGTATCTATTCAGTGATAGAAGCACTGACTACTGGGTGGATGATACCATCAGGGACTAATAGTCCACCAGCAGAGGTATCGACTCAGTGATAGAAGCACTGACTAACTGGGTGGATGATACCCTCAGGGACTAATAGTCCACCAGCAGAGGTATCGACTCAGTGATAGAAGCACTGACTAACTGGGTGGATGATACCCTCAGGGACTAATAGTCCACCAGCAGAGGTATCTATTCAGTGATAGAAGCACTGACTACTGGGTGGATGATACCCTCAGGGACTAATAGTTCACCAGCAGAGGTATCGACCCAGTGATAGAAGCACTGACTAACTGAGTGGATGATACCCTCAGGGACTAATAGTCCACCAGCAGAGGTATCTATTCAGTGATAGAAGCACTGACTAACTGGTTGGATGATACCCTCAGGGACTAATAGTCGACCAGCAGAGGTATCGACCCAGTGATAGAAGCACTGACTACTGGGTGGATGATACCATCAGGGACTAATAGTCCACCAGCAGAGGTATCGACTCAGTGATAGAAGCACTGACTAACTGGGTGGATGATACCCTCAGGGACTAATAGTCCACCAGCAGAGGTATCGACTCAGTGATAGAAGCACTGACTAACTGGGTGAATGATTCCCTCAGGGACTAATAGTCCACCAGCAGAGGTATCTATTCAGTGATAGAAGCACTGACTACTGGGTGGATGATACCCTCAGGGACTAATAGTCGACCAGCAGAGGTATCGACCCAGTGATAGAAGCACTGACTACTGGGTGGATGATACCATCAGGGACTAATAGTCCACCAGCAGAGGTATCGACTCAGTGATAGAAGCACTGACTAACTGGGTGGATGATACCCTCAGGGACTAATAGTCCACCAGCAGAGGTGTCTATTCAGTGATAGAAGCACTGACTACTGGGTGGGTGATACCATCAGGGACTAATAGTCCACCAGCAGAGGTATCGACTCAGTGATAGAAGCACTGACTAACTGGGTGGATGATACCCTCAGGGACTAATAGTCCACCAGCAGAGGTATCGACTCAGTGATAGAAGCACTGACTAACTGGGTGGATGATACCCTCAGGGACTAATAGTCCACCAGCAGAGGTATCTATTCAGTGATAGAAGCACTGACTACTGGGTGGATGATACCCTCAGGGACTAATAGTTCACCAGCAGAGGTATCGACCCAGTGATAGAAGCACTGACTAACTGAGTGGATGATACCCTCAGGGACTAATAGTCCACCAGCAGAGGTATCTATTCAGTGATAGAAGCACTGACTAACTGGTTGGATGATACCCTCAGGGACTAATAGTCCACCAGCAGAGGTATCTATTCAGTAATAGAAGCACTGACTACTGGGTGGATGATACCATCACGAACTAATAGTCCATCAGCAGAGGTATCGACTCAGTGATAGTAATAGAACGTAGATATCAAATTTCGTGCACACAATATATACATAGTAACTTACATATTAATAATAAGGACTATGGAAACAGAAACAATGAATTATTCAATGTCTCAATTGATTCATTTTATTTAGTAGAAATTAATTGTGATAGGCTGAAGTGGTATATTAGATATATTTAATTGAAATTTACAGTTGCTACCATATGTGATTATTACTAAAAGTAAGGTTCTCCTCCCCCAGGCATAGGTGACCGTAGCCGATTTTGGCGATCCTGTTTAGGTCCTTTAGCTTACTTGCTCCCAAAACTTTTAAAATTATTTGATTTCCTAACCTGTCGACTTTGAGCGTATCTGATGAAGGTTGTTACAGAAACGCGTCGTGCGCACTAAATTTGATATCTACGTTTTTATTAGATATTTCCCGAGGATTTAAAATAGAAGATGACACTTTCAAAAGTGTCGTCTATAAAATGTGCATACCTCGACACAAAATCTTGTATCCACGCATTGCAAGAATATTTATTTTATGTAAAGCCTCATGCTTCCTGTAATTACATGTACTTCGAAAGTTTTACGGTCGCCACCATGAATTGGCTGACCGTTATGGAATATTTGTGTCACAGATAACCACGGATATGTTCCACTCGTCGTAAACATTCCCCGGTCCTTTCCTCATTCATGACTTGTCGCCGGGTTTTTAACTAGATTAACACGACGGGTGTCACTAGTGGAGCAGAAACTGCCTACTCTTCCGGAGAACCTGAGTTCACCCCTGGTTTTTAGTGGGGTTCGTGTTACTCGATCTTTAGTTTTATTTGTATGCTTTATAGAGCGTTGTTTGTCCTTTTGGCCGATTTCATCTTTGGTATCTTCAAACTCATCTTGTAATTATATGGATAGTTTCTCTTTTTCTTTATAGAGATTGTGGAATGACTTGATGAAGAATGCTACCAAATGGGGTCTTACAATGTATGAACAGGTATACTATTGAATAACATGTCCAGCATTTATAAAGTTGGCTGTCGTGGTCGCGATCGTAATGGTAGTTGGATTTACAACTGCCTGTGCAATCAGTGCCTATCACCACTAAGGTTAGAATCCCGCTGATGGCGAGGTGCCCACGATACAACAATATGTGATAAAGTTTGTCTGTGACTTACGACATGTATGTTGTTTTCTCCGGGTACTCCGGTTTAAGGTACCAAAACGGTAATCAGAAGCTGTAATATAAATCGAAGAAGGACAGACAATAGCATGGCCACAAAGAGAAATGACACAAAGGACAAAGAATGATAGACAAAACACTACACAGAGCAACACGAACCCCACTTAGAAAAGTTTGAAGATACCAAAGTGGTAATCAGAATCCGTATATCGAGGAACAACACAATGGCCAAAAGGACAAAGAACGATCTACAAAACATACATATAAAACTGAAGATCGAGTAAGACTTTCGTAAGTGATTTGTTCATCTATTTCTACTTTTTACAGGACTGGTTGGACGTCACGTCTTTATTGTCTAACGCCCTTGCAGAAGATCTTTATTTAGGAGATAGATGGCTTACGGAGATGGGAAACGCTGCCGAACGTTACAATATCACAATACAGTACTGTATGTCTCTACCAATGCATGGATTGATGAGTCGAAAAATACCAGTTGTAACTCAGGTAATCGAGCAATAAGAAGTTTTGATGAGTGCGAGTGAATGATTGCTGCTTCCTTAACACCAAATGAGCAATGTTTGCAATTATCGGCAATTCAAGATGGCAACCACCACAGGACATTATTTAATGTTTCTTGGTTTCAAGTGATATTTTGGATCGAGTGGGTGATTGTTGCTTAATCCCAACACAGCAATTTTATCTGCCGTATCATAACGTAGAGAAGTTACATTTCAATGAGATGATGTTGATGTCCGCTTTGTACTTCATGTCTGTGTACCTCCCCTCTGATCAAACAACTCCGATATCGAAAAAATGGGCACTGCCGGTTCAGTGAGTGAGATATTAATATCAAAGCGTAAGTACTAAATAACAAACTCCCTTGCCGTTCCAGCACCGATCCGCATACTACTCTCCACTAGTATCAAGTGACGAATCGTATTTGGAGCGGATACGGAAATTGTCCGGAGTTTGCAAAAATTGTAGACCTTTTATAGATTTAATGTTATAATTGCACCGTTGATAACTAAAATATTATTATTTTATCAGGCTCGTGTCAGTGCAGATTATCTTAGCAGAGACGATCAATGGAAGATTGGCGTGTCATCAATGTTTGCTCATGCACTAGGCTTGGCTCCATCAAAAGATACACTATGGACAAGCAAAACCCAGAACGGAAACCCTAAATATCCAAGTATGTTAAACAATTGGACTGCAAGTAATTAAATAATTTGTACCGTGAAATTTATCATTGATGTTGCTGTGCCATTATATACTATGTCTTGCATGTTTATAAGAATTGCTTCTTGTATATTTGAAAAATACGTGTGAAGATATCAAAGAAGATATCAAAACCAGACGATCGAAATAGGACAGTCAATACAATGGCATAAGACAAAGGACAGTCAATACAATGGCATAAGACAAAGGACAGTCAATACAATGGCATAAGACAAAGGACAGTCAATACAATGGCATAATACAAAGGACAGTCAATACAATGGCAAAAGACAAAGGACAGTCAATACAATGGCAAAAGACAAAGGACAGTCAATACAATGGCATAAGACAAAGGACAGTCAATACAATGGCATAAGTCAAAGGACAGTCAATGCAATGGCATAAGACAAAGGACAGTCAATACAATGGCATAAGTCAAAGGACAGTCAATACAATGGCATAAGACAAAGGACAGTCAATACAATGGCAAAAGACAAAGGACAGTCAATACAATGGCATAAGACAAAGGACAGTCAATACAATGGCATAAGACAAAGGACAGTCAATACAATGGCATAAGACAAAGGACAGTCAATACAATGGCATAAGACAAAGGACAGTCAATACAATGGCATAAGACAAAGGACAGTCAATACAATGGCATAAGACAAAGGACAGTCAATACAATGGCATAAGACAAAGGACAGTCAATACAATGGCAAAAGACAAAGGACAGTCAATACAATGGCAAAAGACAAAGGACAGTCAATACAATGGCATAAGACAAAGGACAGTCAATACAATGGCATAAGTCAAAGGACAGTCAATACAATGGCATAAGACAAAGGACAGTCAATACAATGGCATAATACAAAGGACAGTCAATACAATGGCATAAGACAAAGGACAGTCAATACAATGGCATAAGACAAAGGACAGTCAATACAATGGCATAAGACAAAGGACAGTCAATACAATGGCATAAGACAAAGGACAGTCAATACAATGGCAAAAGACAAAGGACAGTCAATACAATGGCAAAAGACAAAGGACAGTCAATACAATGGCATAAGACAAAGGACAGTCAATACAATGGCATAAGTCAAAGGACAGTCAATACAATGGCATAAGACAAAGGACAGTCAATACAATGGCATAATACAAAGGACAGTCAATACAATGGCATAAGTCAAAGGACAGTCAATACAATGGCATAAGACAAAGGACAGTCAATACAATGGCATAATACAAAGGACAGTCAATACAATGGCATAATACAAAGGACAGTCAATACAATGGCATAAGACAAAGGACAGTCAATACAATGGCATAAGACAAAGGACAAAAAGAGCACACAATGATCAACACAATATTACACAAAAAACTGAAGATTGAGCAACACGAACCCCACAAATAACCGGGATGAAGTCAGGTGCTCCGGAAGGGTATGTGGTTACTGCTCCGCTAGGACACTCGTTTTTGTTGCTCGTTTGTCCACGACAGTACCAGCAAGACTGTGTTCAAGTACTACTGTTAAAGGATAGAGAAGAGAACACATGGACACGGATGAAGATTAAAAAACACTCGATATTACGAACTACTGCATATAACTTTACCTATCATCGACAAACAAACCTGACCATCCATACTAAACAAGAGGTAACCTGAGGAATAAACATTTAATTTCTAAGATGCTTCGAAAAAAAAAATCTGATCCTCCACTTTTCAACAAGAAATTTAAGTATAAATTGAAGAAAAATTACCGATTTTTCTTGCCAAAAAATCTAAAAAATAATGTATGACAAACATGTCTAGGTGGGGAATAATATAATCCTATACAAGTTAATTGTTTCGTCCCTGAATCCTAGTTGATAGAGGAAATATAGACCACGGCTGACGTCAACGCGTGGTAGTTCATCTCTATGCAGAAAAATACTTTCTTTAATGCAAACGAACAATGTCTACAATCCTTTCTCACAAACGTACGAGTCTGGCTTTTTGTAACATTTCATTTTTGTTTGTTGATAGAAAAACAGGAATTATGGCCTGCATTACAAATTGCTGTGGCAACGCTCAGTATGGGTCCAGTGGGTCCAGGTGATATGATTGGAGCTACCAACAAAGATTTATTAATGAGGTATCAATATATTATATCAGGAGTTCACATAGACTTCAATATTTCTTGACTAAATGTGTTGTGTATAATGTTCAAGATAGCGTTCTTTGTAACAACGTTGCTCACCCTGTTATATGTGAGGGTAGGCTTTTAGGCACATGTGGAGAGCACGTGTATGATAAGAAATTTAGTCACAACCACACTACCCAGGGGCGGATCCAGGATTTCAAGTTAGGGTGGGGAGCGCACTTAAACAAATTGAGCCGAGCGGAGGAAGGCACGAAAAATATTGGGGTATTTCGTGTGAAAAATCATGATTTTACGCCAAAAAATAATATTTTTTCCAATTTTAGGGGGGGGGGGAGCTTCGGGTGCGCCCCCTGGATCCGCCCCTGCAACAGTCGTGCTACTCTTGTAACAAACACGATGATTAATCATGAATGAGGAAAGCTTGTGATTGCGACAAACAGAACATTTCCGTGGTCATTTGTAGCGGTTAACCAAGTCATGGTGGCGACCGCAAACCTTCAACAGAACCACTAGGAACCTTTGGTTCAGTTGATTCATTGTTAGCTACAATCCTCTATAAATCAAGATAGTAAACACAAGCTCTGGAATATCAGATCAACTGAGATATAGACTCCAAATGCCGGTGCTGTTGGAACGTTAGTACATATAAATGGAAAATTGAGATCATCTCGTTTGTTGTAAAGTTTTGGTCTTAACTGGTCCTCACTGTCAATGTCGAGGTGTAGAAACAGAGACACACAATGCGCAATGAATATGAATAAAAGAAAGAGTTCATCGTCATGTCTATGTATAAGTTAATTTTATTTGTACAGGTGCTGTAATATGGATGGTTTAATTCTGAAGCCGTCCAAGCCCGCCACTGCGATGGACCTGCAGATTATAAAGGTACAGTCAAACCTGTATTAAGAGGTCACCTTATAAGACAGGTGACCTCTTAATAGAGGTTCAATTCATATGAAATGTTCTATGACAAGAAAAGAAAAGATGACATTTTAATACAGGTGACTGATTAATAGAGGTTACTGATTAATAGAGGTGACTAATTAATACAGGTGACTGATTAATACAGGTGACTGATTACTAGAGGTGACAGCATGGACATGTTGACTGTATATATCAATTAAATCTGGTTAACTGATAATGGTAAGAATAGAAGTTTATAAAACATCAATGTAGTAAAAAAAAATAAAAACGTTAGTTTGGCATCACTTACATTAGATTAACGTTAGAGAAAACCGAAGGGCAAATCAAGAATGGATAATTCAGAGACTCTGACAACATTGGGTACACAAGACAGATGATGAAGACAAAGAAAACAAAAACACTACACAGAAACTAAAAAGATGAGCAACACGGACGCCACCCACTAATAAACTGGGATGAATCCAAGTGCTCCGAAATGATAGCTGTTCCTGCCTCATTAGTAGAACCCGTCGTGTTAGCCTAGTTTACAATGCGGTGAAAAGTCAAGAATGAGTTAATGAGAGATTGTGATTACGACACACTGAATATATGTGTTCTTTTGCGACACATATATTCCGTAACGATTAATTTAGTAAGGGAGGCGACCGCAAAATCTTAGAAGTAATGATTATAAAAGAATATCTATTTAGCATATTTTTTTTTATGTGACTGTCTATTGTCAATCAACCGCATCAGTTGGGTAATAGTTAGTGTACTCGCCTCGAGTGTGGTAGATCATTGGTTCGAGCTCTGGTCCGGTCAAACCAAAGACTATAAAATTGGTATTTGTTACCTCTCCGCTAAGCACACAGCATTAAGGAGTAAGAGCAAAGACTGGTTGGCTCGGAATCAGAATAATGTGACCGAGTGGGGCGACTTATTTACCCGCGGACTGTTGTTTCAGTGAGCTAGCATTATAAAATTCAACTAAGCGTGTTTGTCTAAAACAAAGCTGACAACATCATCAGCTCATTAAAAATTAACTTGTTGTCGCAATGATATAGCTGAAAAATCACTCATTCACTCTATTGTCAATCTTAGACTGCATTCCCTAAAGTTGATGGTCCGGAGGGACAAGTCTGGACATCATTGTCTGTGATATATGGAGACAAATCTACAACATTTGGTATTCTACTAGCAGCAAATATGTCAAAGGATTTCCAGATCCATCCATACCAAACACAGTTTCCATATCAGGTATTTGAATAAAATACACATTTATAATATCACAGTTCTAAAATCTAATAGAAAAATCGTAAACACAGAGGATAAAACGGATACCCATAGCACACATATATACACGACCGCTCACTTTCTTGACTTGCTACATGTGAAGTATTTGGATAAAATACATATTTATAATATTACAGTTCTAAAATCTAATAGAAAAATAAACAGAGCCTAAACTGATACCTCTGAAACACATATATACATGACTCAATTTCCTAGCTTGGTACATGTACTTCAATAAAACGTGTCGGGTTACATGGGCAAAACAGTGGCGAAATAATCCAATTCTTTTATTTTCATTTATCTTATAATATAATAACCATGTTAGGACAGTCAATCTATGAGCAGTTTGAAAAAAAAAGAAACCGTTTTTTGACTCCATTGTAGGTACTTCCAAGGTTAACGGGTTGCTATGAAACAATGTAGAAAACGTGACAAATTTTCCCTTAATAATGCACCAAAATGAAGGAAATATGTTATCCTTTTATGTTACAATAGATCTAGAAAAAGGCGCCTACCAAATGTTTTCTTGAGGCAACACATTTAGTAAGAAAAGACATGGATGTAAATGAACATGATAGACTATCCAACATGGCACTTAGACACAAATTAAAGTAAAGGAACAACACTTGTATTGCTGTTCTACATTTCACAGTCACAGTAGTGTCTTCAATAATGAGTAGATATGAAATTCATACCCCATAAATTCAATGAGCGTAAAACAGCCTCTATCTAGTCTGCAGTTGAGCGTATTGTTACTGTTGTTGATAAACACTACATCTAGACATCTTTGTGGTATTTATGTCATTTTGGTGTATTAAATTTTATTTCCCTAGATGTGAGGTTATCAACTGGAAAATGAAATATTTCCTTATGAATTTTATCAACAATAAATCTCGATTTTATTTACATTTTGATTTTAGTTTGCCGATAGTATCGTCTTTCCTTACAATAAACCAGAGTCAGCAAAGGCCTTTAATAATAGATTTCCACTCATGTTGTCCGGTTGTACCAGCGACAACTTCTGCCTGTACTATCTGTCACCAATTATTGTTGTGTAAGTATAATAATTACATTGATTGATTGATTGATTGATTGGTGTTTAACGCCAACTTTAGCAGTATTTCAGCTATGAGCGTGGCGTGAGCAAATTGTATATTAAATATAATAATTACACCTTTTAGTGATGATGAAAAACAAAAACAAGTACCACACTGTCGAATGAAGTCAACAAGTACCACACTGTCGAATGAAGTCAACAAGTACCACATTGTCGAATGAAGTCAACAAGTACCACATTGTCGAATGAAGTCAACAAGTACCACACTGTCGAATGAAGTCAACAAGTACCACACTGTCTAATGAAGTCAACAAGTACCACACTCTCGAATGAAGTCAACAAGTACCACACTGTCGAATGAAGTCAACAAGTACCACACTGTCGAATGAAGTCAACAAGTACCACATTGTCGAATGAAGTCAACAAGTATCACACTGTCGAATGAAGTCAACAAGTACCACACTCTCGAATGAAGTCAACAAGTACCACACTGTCGAATGAAGTCAACAAGTACCACACTGTCGAATGAAGTCAACAAGTACCACACTGTCGAATGAAGTCAACAAGTACCACACTCTCGAATGAAGTCAACAAGTACCACACTCTCGAATGAAGTCAACAAGTACCACATTGTCGAATGAAGTCAACAAGTACCACACTGTCGAATGAAGTCAACAAGTACCACACTGTCGAATGAAGTCAACAAGTACCACACTGTCGAATGAAGTCAACAAGTACCACACTGTCGAATGAAGTCAACAAGTACCACATTGTCGAATGAAGTCAACAAGTACCACACTGTCGAATGAAGTCAACAAGTACCACACTGTCGAATGAAGTCAACAAGTACCACACTGTCGAATGAAGTCAACAAGTACCACACTGTCGAATGAAGTCAACAAGTACCACACTGTCGAATGAAGTCAACAAGTACCACACTGTCGAATGAAGTCAACAAGTACCACACTGTCGAATGAAGTCAACAAGTACCACACTGTCGAATGAAGTCAACAAGTACCACACTGTCGAATGAAGTCAACAAGTACCACACTGTCGAATGAAGTCAACAAGTACCACACTGTCGAATGAAGTCAACAAGTACCACACTGTCGAATGAAGTCAATAAGTACCACACTGTCGAATGAAGTCAACAAGTACCACACTGTCGAATGAAGTCAACAAGTACCACACTGTCGAATGAAGTCAACAAGTACCACACTGTCGAATGAAGTCAACAAGTACCACACTGTCGAATGAAGTCAACAAGTACCACATTGTCGAATGAAGTCAACAAGTACCACATTGTCGAATGAAGTCAACAAGTACCACACTGTCGAATGAAGTCAACAAGTACCACACTGTCGAATGAAGTCAACAAGTACCACACTGTCGAATGAAGTCAACAAGTACCACACTGTCGAATGAAGTCAACAAGTACCACACTGTCGAATGAAGTCAACAAGTACCACACTGTCTAATGAAGTCAACAAGTACCACACTGTCTAATGAAGTCAACAAGTACCACACTGTCGAATGAAGTCAACAAGTACCACACTGTCTAATGAAGTCAACAAGTACCACACTGTCGAATGAAGTCAACAAGTACCACACTGTCGAATGAAGTCAACAAGTACCACACTGTCGAATGAAGTCAACAAGTACCACATTGTCGAATGAAGTCAACAAGTACCACATTGTCGAATGAACTCAACAAGTACCACACTGTCGAATGAAGTCAACAAGTACCACACTGTCGAATGAAGTCAACAAGTACCACACTGTCGAATGAAGTCAACAAGTACCACACTGTCTAATGAAGTCAACAAGTACCACACTGTCGAATGAAGTCAACAAGTACCACACTGTCGAATGAAGTCAACAAGTACCACACTGTCTAATGAAGTCAACAAGTACCACACTGTCGAATGAAGTCAACAAGTACCACACTGTCGAATGAAGTCAACAAGTACCACACTGTCGAATGAAGTCAATAAGTACCACACTGTCGAATGAAGTCAACAAGTACCACACTGTCGAATGAAGTCAACAAGTACCACATTGTCGAATGAAGTCCAAAATTTTAAAGAAAAATCGTAAAAACAAACTAAATCAAGAATAAATGACCGTTCACTTTTCTTGCTTGGTACAGAAACTTCAAGCTGGTTTAAACTAGTTTTAAGGGCTCAAACCTCCCCTTTTTGAGAAATGGTCCGGTCATCCAATTAATGTATTCAGAGTTGTTTATGAGTTGTACACCTCCTGATCATTATTTATCTTTTCTTCATATACAGTTTTATCCGTGTCATAATATTATCTCATATGTCAACCCTATTACTCGATTGTGACTACTATATTTTCCCTATTGGTAATGCGATGGGCGGCAGTAGTAGATCAGAAACTGCACCATAATTCACTGCCATATTGTTCTTTGGTAGTTTTCAGTATTCAGTATTAGTGAATTGTGTTTGTTCATGTGTTTTGTTTTGTTTGGTTTGTAGTTTTCTATTGATAAATTGTTTTTGATCACGTCTTGGTACCTTCTGACTTTTCGTTCTCAAACAATGATGCTATATTATTATTATTATTATTATTATTATCATTGACTATAGAGTTACAATACACTGTATATATATTTTTCATAAAGGAGTTGCCATCGAAACATAACTACAACTAGTAATACGAATCCATTCTGTTTAAATATAGTGACAATACCAAATATATATGTATTAGCGTCAGTCCATTTCAATCTTGGTAACATAATCAAGTGTTATTTTCTAAAGGGAACAGCACACAGCTGCTGGCTCTCCAATGCGATATTAGTAAACTCGTTCAATGTTTATTTACAGAGGGAGGCATCTATCTATGCTAAACTGTCTCTCCAATGCAATGTTAGTAAATTTATTTAGTGATTATTTACAGTGGCGGCATACAATTGCTAACCATGGCGAAATGTCCGTCCATTTCAATCTTGTTAACTTTCAGTTTTTATTAGCAGGGGCAGCATACAGTTGCTATGCATGGTAAACTGTCTCACCAATTTAATCTGGTTAAATTCATTCAATGTTTATTTACAGAGGGCAGCATGAAATTGCTATCTATGGTGAACTGTTCGTCCAATACAATGTTAATAAATTTATTAAAATTTTCATTACATAGGACAGCAGGCAATTGCTATTTAAGATGAACTGTCGGTTCATTTCATTCTAGGTAAATTTCAGTGTTTATTTTTTACAGAGGGCAGCATACAATCGCTATCTATGGTGAGCATGACAAATATGTTCCTATGTCTCCACAAAGAATTACTGATATTATATACACGGAGACCGATATGGTATTAGAAGTGGCAGGCGTGGCCAATGAAAATGTCACCATATCGTATCTGATGGATGGACAACTAAAACATATCACACAGGTGTTTAGCAGCTCTGGAACATCCATGATTAGCCTTATCCAGGGAAAGTCAATCAAAATGCCCGTTAGATATCACAATAACTGGAAGCCAAATAATAGACCAAATGGCGATAACATTTTCGGGAGGAGAAAATAAGCCAATCAGACTAGGTTTTGTTTTTAGATATTGATTAGAAAATAAACCAATCAGACTATGTTGTATATTTAGATATTGATGAGAAAATAAACCAATCAGGCTATGTTTTATATTTTGATTAGAAAATAAACCAATCAGACTATGTTTTATATTTAAATATTGATAAGAAAATAAACCAATCAGACTATGTTTATATTTAGATATTGAATAGAAAATAAACCAATCAGACTATGTTTTATATTTAGATATTGATTAAATACAATAAATCTACTGATACATTTTGTGTAGTGATTTTCTGGACAGAGCTTAGCTACTAGGTTGAAGTCATCACTGCAAAAATTCTACGATTGTCATCACGATCTGGTTGACCTTCGCGACATATCCATATCTCAAATGACAATGAATCTTTTCCGTTGTACGTATATTTATTCTTTCCTTTATCACCTACAAAACTGTTATCGGACTAATGACTTGCCTATATGAGTAGCATGGTGGCTGTCTTATAACAAACTGGAACTGTTTACCTTTCGCGAGCATTTGGATTAACCCCCGTTCTTGTGGGGTCCGTGTTGCTCATGTGCTTAGTTTTCTGTGTTGTGTTGCCAGTGTCTCTGGATTGTCCATTCTTGATTGCCCCATCGGTTTTCTCTAAGGTTAATGGTACAATGGTTGAGTATGGATAGATTAGAACCTTGCCTTATGATCGTAAAACATTCGAGTACAGCTTTCGTACTCGTACTTCCAAATTGTCCAAGCAGACCTCATCAATTGATCTGTTCTCGTCATGATATAGCTGAAAAACTGCTTATTTGTCACTCACTCACTCACTCACTCACTCACTCACTCACTCACTCACTCACTCACTCACTCACTCACTCACTCACTCACTCACTCACTCACTCACTCACTCACTCACTCACTCACTCACTCACTCACTCACTCACTCACTCACTCACTCACTCACTCACTCACTCACTCACTCACTCACTCACTCACTCACTCACTCACTCACTCACTCACTCACTCACTCACTCACTCACTCACTCACTCACTCACTCACTCACTCACTCACTCACTCACTCACTCACTCACTCACTCACTCACTCACTCACTCACTCACTCACTCACTCACTCACTCACTCACTCACTCACTCACTCACTCACTCACTCACTCACTCACTCACTCACTCACTCACTCACTCACTCACTCACTCACTCACTCACTCACTCACTCACTCACTCACTCACTCACTCACTCACTCACTCACTCACTCACTCACTCACTCACTCACTCACTCACTCACTCACTCACTCACTCACTCACTCACTCACTCACTCACTCACTCACTCACTCACTCACTCACTCACTCACTCACTCACTCACTCACTCACTCACTCACTCACTCACTCACTCACTCACTCACTCACTCACTCACTCACTCACTCACTCACTCACTCACTCACTCACTCACTCACTCACTCACTCACTCACTCACTCACTCACTCACTCACTCACTCACTCACTCACTCACTCACTCACTCACTCACTCACTCACTCACTCACTCACTCACTCACTCACTCACTCACTCACTCACTCACTCACTCACTCACTCACTCACTCACTCACTCACTCACTCACTCACTCACTCACTCACTCACTCACTCACTCACTCACTCACTCACTCACTCACTCACTCACTCACTCACTCACTCACTCACTCACTCACTCACTCACTCACTCACTCACTCACTCACTCACTCACTCACTCACTCACTCACTCACTCACTCACTCACTCACTCACTCACTCACTCACTCACTCACTCACTCACTCACTCACTCACTCACTCACTCACTCACTCACTCACTCACTCACTCACTCACTCACTCACTCACTCACTCACTCACTCACTCACTCACTCACTCACTCACTCACTCACTCACTCACTCACTCACTCACTCACTCACTCACTCACTCACTCACTCACTCACTCACTCACTCACTCACTCACTCACTCACTCACTCACTCACTCACTCACTCACTCACTCACTCACTCACTCACTCACTCACTCACTCACTCACTCACTCACTCACTCACTCACTCACTCACTCACTCACTCACTCACTCACTCACTCACTCACTCACTCACTCACTCACTCACTCACTCACTCACTCACTCACTCACTCACTCACTCACTCACTCACTCACTCACTCACTCACTCACTCACTCACTCACTCACTCACTCACTCACTCACTCACTCACTCACTCACTCACTCACTCACTCACTCACTCACTCACTCACTCACTCACTCACTCACTCACTCACTCACTCACTCACTCACTCACTCACTCACTCACTCACTCACTCACTCACTCACTCACTCACTCACTCACTCACTCACTCACTCACTCACTCACTCACTCACTCACTCACTCACTCACTCACTCACTCACTCACTCACTCACTCACTCACTCACTCACTCACTCACTCACTCACTCACTCACTCACTCACTCACTCACTCACTCACTCACTCACTCACTCACTCACTCACTCACTCACTCACTCACTCACTCACTCACTCACTCACTCACTCACTCACTCACTCACTCACTCACTCACTCACTCACTCACTCACTCACTCACTCACTCACTCACTCACTCACTCACTCACTCACTCACTCACTCACTCACTCACTCACTCACTCACTCACTCACTCACTCACTCACTCACTCACTCACTCACTCACTCACTCACTCACTCACTCACTCACTCACTCACTCACTCACTCACTCACTCACTCACTCACTCACTCACTCACTCACTCACTCAGTACACTCAATGCCTACATTATGCATAAACATTTGCTTTAAACGCCAATAGAACCACACCAGTGGAGAAATAGGTTAGTGCGCTCGCATTGAGTGTGGTAGATCGTGGGGTCGATAATCGGTCCGATGATGGTTGCTTGTCGCAAAGTGTGCAATTGTGCAGCTATATCAGGGTGAGAACAAGTTAAATTCAATGAAATGAGGATGATGATGATGCATGCTTTATACTAGACCAACACGCTTAACTATGCCGAAAGGACCGATAATGTCATTTCAAAATAATCGTAATAATAAAACTAAGATCATCTGTTCTCGAACGGGCCAATTTTTCATTTCGATGTGTCGAACTAGTAATATAACGAGGTTTGCTCGGTAACAAGGCAACTCGACCCTACGCATACTCTGTAAATTGCATGGCAGCCCGACATTAAGACAACTCGGTCCTACATTTGTAAAACAAGTTAGCCTCCCGGTTAGTAAAATCCACTCCATATATGATCAAGACAAGTCGGTCAAGTTGTCAGGGTCTTGTTGTCTGAGGTCGAGTTGTCGTGTATTCGCTTTCTCAACTGTAATTGGAAATTTTAAGCTTGTAGAGAGAAGTAGTTTATAAGTGATCTCTTTGTTTATTTGTTTATTTGTTTTACAATATCGATACTCCCACATTTTAACATTTTAATCTACTTTTAAATCTAACTAAATATTAAACATAGAATGAAACTTATTTGCTAGGCGTTGTCAATCAAAATAATTAAAATTCACTTAATTGGTCTGAATATCAGTTTCCGTCAACAATTAGATGACAACACATACCGCAATCCTTAATACCAGCTTGACTGAAAAAGACATATTTTTGTCTTATAGGACAAACTTTGCTTTAGGTAATTTAAAATAAACGTAAACGGAAAATAAATACAGGCGATTGCCTATATGTCCCTTATATATATGTTATCATCTCAGCTGTGTGGTAATTGTTGTGTGTTAAAAGGGGTCACTTGGCGAACAAATCCGTTATAATAGTAACGAGTGAAAAATATAATGATTACTAATTCTTTCTTAAAACCAGCTTCCTTTACAACAAAATATTTTCCGTTAAGAAAAGTAAAATTAAAAGATATCACCAAAGCAATTTGACGAAAAGCAATATTCGAATCTGCTTTTAAGTGACAAGATTTCCTCTTTTCACCTGTTCAGCACACGATATGATATTATATATGGTAAAGTGTTGAATGAGTGAATGATTATTGCTTAACGCCAACTCAGCAATTTTTCAGCTATATAATGGCTATAACAAGCTATTTTGCAATGAGATGAAACAACAGTCCGCTGACACAGGTGCTTGGGGACAGGACACAGCATCCCCCTTTTTACACCCTACCCCATTTTTTACCAAAAAAAATTGTTAATGTTTTTTTTTTTCATTTCCAATCGACTGATGCAATCAGAAAACGGCATATTATTGCTGTTTTACATATTTCTAAGCCATAGAAATGAGAAAAAAAAACATTAACATTTTTTTTTCAAAAAAGGGGGGGATGCTATGTCATGTCCCCAAGCACCTGTGTCCGCTGATAGACATGTCACTTGGACACATTATCCTGCTTCCGAGACAACCCGTCTTAGCTCTTTATCCTTAACGATTGGTGCTTAGCGGATAAGCAACACATACCAATTATATAGTCTTTGGTTTGACGAGATCGGGGCTTGAACCCACGATGCGAGCACGTCAACCTACACACCACCGATATGGTTGATAAAGTGTTGAAGGTAAAACCTGTTTATTACATGTATATATCAATAAGAGTCTCTGGCATTTTATCACCTTTTATCTTACGTATGCAACAATTTGGTTAACATGTTTAGTTTTTCCATAAAAAACCCCAACTTTTTACGAGCTAGAGAAAATTAATATCAACGGGAAAGCTCAACAATTCCACCAAATATCAACACAGCGAAAAGCCCACCTCTCACATCAAACCGTTGAAAACAACGAAGCCACGACATATGTCTTTGGAAATTCATGTCTCGGAATTGAACAGGCACAACAGTGTGGCGCGGTTAAACCGGTTAAAGGGATCAATATTCCCTTGTTATAACTTGGTCTCCAACTGCACTACAGATATGAACAAACAATATAAAAATCTGCACATGATATAGAGTATTATTGATTAATTGTTATTTGATAACGCCAAAAAGCGTACCGGTAGTTCCCGCCATAAAAATAACCAGACAAAATTTATCATGACTACGAAACAACGGTCACGATTACGTAATAGATTGAAATATTTCACCCTAACATGGCCTATATTAAGGACAATTAAAAGCAAGGATTGTCAGGTATTATTAGTATGTGAATATGTATGACCGAAGATGAAAGTGTTATTTATAACTGCAAAGATTAAAATATTTTGAAGACAGGATAGACAATTTTACAACAAATGGATAAATAAATCCTTATGTAAATAATTTATATCTTGTCTTGTATAAATATTCAACTGTGAGATAGAAATGTTATATAAGTTACGGATGCAGTGAGAAGAAACTGTTTGATCTATATATCGTAAACGATATATGTGTACCCAAACATTTAATATTGCTACAAAAATGTATACGGAGAAAATGTACATTTAGCAAGGTCTTATTATTTTCTTTTCTTCTGTGAAAAAGTTTGTCACTGACTTGCGACAGGTCAGTGGTTTTCTCCTGGTACTCCGGTTTCCTCCACCAATAAAACTGACTGCCACTATATAACTGAAATATTGTTGAAAGTGGTGCTAAACAGCATTAACCAACCAACTATAGATATAAGTAAATGTATTAAACTTCACTAGGCAATACTCTTGAAGACATTTATTTAGACACAAACTATATTGGAAAACATGATCATGTGTTTTAATGGGCGCGCAAAGTATTCGTAGCAAGTCGTTTGTTATTATATACATATGCCATCAACAAACCAAAATACTGGGTTCTGGTGACGGTTCACAGGCCTCAATGTACACAACTCTGCCCACCAAGTCACCAGATGAAGGGTGGAGTATTGGATTGAAAACGGAATACCTAACTAGAGGGTCCTTTGTTTCTTGCACGTTAAAGACCCCTTGTGTAAAATATCAACAAGAGTAGGTGCATTGTAATCGCTACAACAGTATATGTATTTCCTTTCTACCCATCTCCTAATCCCTTTCTAGTGGCATTCAATATTCGTAGCCCTTGGTTAGTCCCATCTTTCTTCAATTCAATATAAATTTTATATATTGTTGACTTTGTTCTCGCCCTGAATTATGCAGGATATATTTACCACTGGATGTTAAGCAACCAAAAATCAATCAAACTTGAATATAAAAAAAATTGATTGCAAACCACGAGCTAATGTTGCACAGTGATCCATATATACAGCTTACTTGACACCCATTTTTGTACATGCAATATTAGCATAATTATACTGTTCTAGTAACCAGTTATTAATATATAATAAATACACTTTCCCACTCACCCTTCTTATTGTACTGTCCATGCTTATGTTGTCATTCATTTTTGTGATAGTATTGTTGTTGTTTTTGTTTGTGAGTAGAAGGTTTTTATTGTCTGTTTATATCTGTATTGTTGTTGGAGATTCAATTATCAAGAGGGGGATGAGATCCTAAAAAACTGATTTAACTCCGCCACGTTTTTGTGTCTGTCACAAGCAATGCTCTGGATTTCCGTCTGCGTGCCTCAAGTGTTTTTGTGTCCAACAATATGAAGTCAGACTGAGAGATACACTTAATAGCTCGTGTTGTTGATATTGGTGGAACTGTTGACCATCACTACGTAGACTATCTTTTCATAATTATTTACCCATGCTATCAATGTCCATCACCTGTCAGAGTTCTAGTTGAGGTGTACTCGATAAACTTTATGTACTAAGTAATACAATTTATCAATGTCTTTTCTGTAGGTCAGTATGTTTTACTAGATACTCAGCTTTCTCCGAAAACAAAATAATCAGCTTTTACCGAACACAAAATCGTTGCTATATTATCAACATATCGTGGAATGAGTGAGTCGTTGTAGCTTACAGACATGCGAACAACTTTTCAGCTATATTATAGTTAAAACAAGTTAAGTTTAATTGAAATCACGATGATGTTCATTTGTACAAGGCCAACATCCTTAGAACAATTGTGATAGTGCTTCCTCACTGAACAACAAACCGTGGGTAGAAATGTTGCTCCACTCGATCACATTATCATAATGCCAAGCTAACCAGTCATTGCTCTTATTCTTTAAAGCTGCAGAACATACCAATGCCACAAATGACAACGGATATGTTCCACTTATCGTAAACACTTCCCGGTCCTTTCCTCATTCATGACCTATCACTGGGTGTGTAACTAGATTAACACGACGGATGCCTCCAGTGGAGCAGGAAATGCTTACCCTTCCGGAGCACCTGAGTTCACCCACGTTTTGAGTAGAGTTCATGTTACTCGATCTTTAGATTTATATGTATGTTTTGTAGATCGTTGTTTGTCATTTTGTACTTTTTTCTTTTGGCCATTGTGCTGTCTGTTCTTCTTCGATATACGGATTCTGATTGCCCCTTTGGTATGTTCAAACTCTTCTTGTAGTCTTTGACCCAACCGGTGCTCGAACTCATGTTCTACCACACTCGAGACGAGTACGCTAACTATTACACCACTGATGCGTTTCAACATATTGTTGATAATAAGAACATAATGTCATAATTTAGGTAGGAAAATGTTAATATAGTGTATCTTGTTGTTTAAATGTACTGTACTGTCTGTATTGTCTGTAAAATTGAAATTTACTAACAAAAAGAGATAAGCACAATTCTGATGGTTCGCTGCTTTTGTTTATTATCGTGCCATAAATTGCTTAAATGTTTATTGTTGATAGTCACAGTGTTACTTCACTAATCATTATGATGTATTCATGACTGCATTTCATAAACTTATGTCGGTGTGTAACATTAAATAAGATTAATTATTAACAGTCAGTTTCTACCACATGTAAATAGTCAATTCTGGTTTTACTTGTAGTAAGTGTCGAATTTGCATTAATTAACTATTCATTTGGTTTCCGGAGTTGCTGATTTGAAAAAAAAGCCAGAACCTGTTGTTATTATTTAATAATTTATTATTGATCTGGCCAGTGTCAACACCTAACTGTACTCGATACAACATTCTGTGATAAAGTTTTTCAGTGACTTGCGGTAAGTCTGTTGCTTTTTCCGGGTACTCCGGTTTCCTCCACCGATAAAAATGATAGCCGCGGATTAACTGAAATATTGTTGAAAGTGGCGTTAAACACCATAACCCTAACTACCTAACGCTAACAATCAAAATTTGGAGATACCAGAAGCCATACATTGAAGTAGGACACACATTACAATGGTCAAAACAAAAAGAACCCCCCGCCTAAACCCCCCAATAATTAATAGAACACTTCACAGAAAACGATTGAGCAACACTGAAAACCAGGGGTAAATTCAGGTGCTCTGGACGGGATAGCAGTTCCTGCTCCAGTAGTCACACCCGTCGTGTTACTGTTAATTATAAGTACATTTCACGCTCTTCATATAGCTTTATATAATTTGACTTTTTAATAGATTTAATGGATTGATTTATTATTGCTTTAACGTCCAGCGAGCCGTATTTCAGCTTTATTCAGGACGAGAACACATTCAATAATAAAACAAAACATATTTAGAAACGAGGGAAGGGATAGGTAAACCGGATCAAGACTTTTAAATGCGATGGAGAGTTGAGTAGGCAGGGATAACTAATTTAATCATTTGCAGCGACAACAATGCGCCTACTCTTTTTCGCAATCTACAACAGAGGTGTTTAACGTGTTGTGGGCGTGGCACTTCCAAACTCGTTACCCACTATGGTCCACGATCAAGCTCTACTGTAATATAACCTGACAACCCCCATCGAGAGTGCTTCCCATATCCGCCACCCCCGGGGATGTGCTTAGTAGCTCTGTAGGTTTGAGCCCTGGGAATCTTCACCAGTACCCAGTAGTAGGTGTAAATACCAAGGATTATATATCATATGAAAATACCATTGATTAATTACAGGGTTTGGACATTTTATATCTGGTTCTTATCATAAATGAAAAATATTTTCATCTGTCGCACGTATTTTAGTAAACAGGCAGTATTTCAATTTGTAAACAGAATTAATAATCAGTAAATATTGGAACAGCCATTAGATAAAAATGGTATCGTCATTCAAACTTTCCAGTACCATTAAATCTGACGTGAATAATTAATATATAATAAGGTTATGTAGATACTAACTCTGCTTCTGTCTATTTTTGATAACCTCTGTACATGTCTTGTTGTAAAAAGGGAGCGAGTGAAAAGACAGCGTAAGTGACATGGTATTAAGAGAGGGGGTGACACGACGAGACATATGCTAGTCAAAACGTCATAAGACTTTCGTTTAGTGTAAAATACAATGGCCATGCAATGTTACGGGAAAATGCAAGGACATGTATCTATTTTTTTGTTTTCCAAATTTCTGTTAATCGTGTAAGAAGAGTTTGAAGATACCAAAGATGTTATCAGAATCCGTAACTCGAAGAAGTACAGACAACACAATGGCCAAAAATAAAATAGACAAAAGGACAAATAACGATCTACAAAACATACACATAAAACTAAAGATCGAGTAACACGAACCCCAATAAAAACCGTGGGTGAACTCAGGTGCTCCGGAAAGGTAAGCAGTTCCTACACCACGAATGGCATCCGTCGCGTTAATCTAGCTACAAGCCCGGTTATAGATCATGAATGTGTAAAGGACCGGGAAGTGTTTACGACGAATGGAACATATCCGTTGTGACACAGATATTCCATAACCTAAGCATCCAGCGTAGCTCACTTATTGTTCTTGCTTGTTTACAATCTCATTTGTACATGGGAAAAACAAATGAGCACATTATAAAAACAAAAAGACTTTCGATTAGAGTAAAATACAATGCCCATGTAATGTAAGAAGACACCCTAGGGACATGTAGCTAAATGTCTGTTAATCGTGTAAAATGCAATTGCCATGTATAATAATTTAAAAAAATACGTATTGCAAAACTTCCATTTTCATTTACTGACAAAAATCTCAATTATACTGAATCATAAAAAAACCAAATGCTATTAAAAAAAGTAATAGTTAAATGTATGTGACATTTTTTTCGTGTAAACGTCAGATAGAAATGACTGGAAGTCATAGTAAAGATGTTTGCTTCTAAAGTACATTTCTGATTCGGTTTGGCTTTTTGGTATGGTTTTTGGTGTTTAACGACACTTTCAACAATATTTCAGTTATATCATGTCAGTTTTATTGGTGGAGTACACGGAGAAAACCACTGTTATTGTTATAACTATGAAAGCAACAAAGAACTCTATAAATGCGGCAAAATGCGGCAACAGAATTAAAATTTTGATTTGTAAAAATCAACGCGTGTTCTCTACCGTTGTTTGAACTTGAAATATAGATTAATATAAAACCATATTGGACATATACCATATGATTTCATATTTTTGATATGACAGACAATTTTATTTGTTTGTTTGCTATGATTTCTCGATAATGGATTTGTTTGTCTTGTTATCTAGACACAGCGAAAGGTGTGTCCATTTTCGATGATAACATGGTTAATGAAAATATTACTGTACATTTTTATTCTTAATTTTTCAACCTTCAACTAAAAATAATAATAATTCAATTTTTAGTGGGGCCGTCGTGGTCATGGTCGTATGGTAGTTGAATTTACAAATACCTACACAATCAGTGCCTATCACCACTTACGTTGTGAGTTCGAAACCTGTTTAGGCAAGGTGTACTCGATACAACATTATGTGATAAAGTTTATCATTGACTGCGGCAGGTCGGTGGTTTTCTCCGGGCACTCCGGTTTCCTCCATCAATAAAACTGACCGCCATAATAGAGCTGAAACATATTATCAACCAATAAATAAAATATTTATTTACTGAGTTTCAATAAATAGGGAATCAGACAACATGGGTTTCGTTCCTTATAATTTCGATTCAGAATATTCGGTAGAGGAAAGTAACAATCGCCAACAGTTAATCGCCTAAACAGCATGTTTTACAATTCTAATCTGCACGAAAGACAAAATATAATAATCAATTACCGGTAGTGTATGTTATTCGAAGTACATTTGTTCGGTTGCCGAATATCTAAAAATAAAGTTAGGGGGTGTATTTCTATAAATCAATTCATCGGACACATGTTCGTGACTATGTTCAAGGAAAGGTGTAGATTTCGACCAGTTTCAGTCGTTTTATCTTGTGTTTGTAGCTTCCGGGTTGCAACAGAAGTTCGGTGGGTTTTTTATGTTATGTATAGTATTATGAGGTTGTGGGAGGGATGGTTTCGTGACATTCCCATTAGCTTTAACTGACAATTACGATTTAACTTGTCTTAAAACATTAGTCCTGGATACACTAGGAATGTTTTCCATTTTAAATATACAAAAACAAAAATATATACATATCGTCGCTGGTAATTACGGTATTTTTGAAACGAGGATTAATTAAAATCAAACAGTAATGACAGTTTTTATTTAAAGCTGTGAAAAGTGTATATACTCTGTTTACCGTGTCGTCTTTCCATGCTACACTACGCAACAACACAAACATTAACATACAAACCTATATTTCTGTCCTAGTCACAAGATAAATAATCCATGAAGTTGTTTATAAGACAGATATGTCACACTGGTTTAATGAAGAGCACACAAGGTGATTTTCTGTGCTTAATTATTTTCAATACAAACACAATGTACTTCCCACGTATACTCAAAATATTTCAAGGATTAGAAACCGAGAATACCGTTTTCGGTAGAATTGCCCTTATAGATAAATTTTTAAAATCACATGCTAATTTAAAGAAAAGCAAAAATGTTTGCTACTGCAGGTCAGACAATATTAGTCAATCTCTGTTGGGGGTATCGAGTTTGCTTCTTTCTATTATTTTTCCATTGGATTCTGGAACGGTTTCGGTTCTGTGGTATCTAATTGTTTATCATATTATTTGCATACCTATGTAAAGTAATACAATGTTTTAGAGGACTCGTATGGTAGATGGATATACACAAATACCCATTCAAACTGCACCTATCATCGCAAACCTCATCGGTGGCATAATGGTTAGCGAGCTTTTGTCTGGTCAAATCAAAGACTTCAGCATTGGTATTTGCTGCTTCTCCGCTAAGCACACAATATTAAAAAGTAATATCAAAGACTGGTTGGCTCGGAATCAGAATAATGTATCCAAGTGGAGCGACATGTCTACCCCGTGGACTGTTGTTTCAGTGAATCTAGCATTATAAAAATCAAGCGTACTGGTCTAGTACAAAGTGGACACCATTATCTGATTGAAATACAACTTGTTCTCGACAACGATCACTGTCCGCCCATGACGAGGTGTGTATAAAGATTTATGTCATTTTCAGCACATATTATACATTTATTATATACCATGAAAGAACTTGAGTTTGTGAATTTCTAATAAAAGATATAGTCATAGGTGTATAACTTCATTGATTCTGAATTTCATTTAAAAAAGTCAAAATATATATGAAATAAAAGATATTATTAGTGATGTTCTCGTTATTGGAAAGAAAATATCAAAATATTTCTTTTATTCGTAGATTGCTTGAGCCACGAAATTCAGGAAAACCAGAATGCTTTTATCCATGAATAAAAGATATCTCACTACATCTGTCTCACAGTTGTGGTAAATATCATACCGGAATTACAATGTATCTGTTTAAATGACAGTCTTTAGTGGTCTTAAGCAGGATAATTCCTCCTGAGCATTCTTTCTCACTACAGAGTTGAATTTTTTTGGCTTGTTTTACTGTTGTAGTTGGATTGTTGTTGGTTTTTCTTTGCATACAAGAAGAGTTTGAAGATACCAAAGGGGCAATCAGAATACGTATATCGAAGAGGAACAGACAACGCAATGGCGAAAAGAAAAAGGACAAAAGGACAAACAACGATCTACAAAACATACACATAAAACTAAAGATCGAGTAACACGAACCCCTCTAAAAACCAGGGGTGAACTCACGTGCTCCGGAAGGGTAAGCAGTTCCTGCTCAACTAGTGACACCCGTCGTGTTAATCTAGTTACAAACCCGGTGAAAAGTCATGAATGAAGAAATGTTTACGACAAGTACAACATATCCATGGTTATTTGTGACACAGATATTCCATAACGGTCAACCAAGTCATGGTGGCGACCGTAAAACTTTGGAAGTGATGACTTCAAGTTAACAAATCATCCGTAGCTCACAAAACACTTCTGTTTTCTGTGGTTTCTAATACCAATTAAATTAAAATACTGAATAGAAAGTAACTTTCAAAATGAATCACAATTTCAAAGTTCTCTTAACCACAACACCTATGTACATAGAGTAAACTTCAGTACTACATGGTTGTATCTTTTGAACCTTAGTACAAATAGATTGATAGTTACGAAATATCCATTTCTCAAATGGCAATGAATATTTTCTTTTAACGTATATATTTTTTTCTTTCCTCGATGACCATCAAGACTGTTACCGGACTTGGATATGAGTAACACGGCGATGTCATATAATATACAAGAGCTGCCTACCCTTCGGGGGAACATGGGTTAACCTCGCTTTTTAATTGGGGTCTGTGTATGCTCATCTCTTTAGTTTTCCATGCTGTGGTCTTTTATTTGATTTGTTTGTCTTCGTACTGTGTCTTGTACCCTCTTTATCCTGTGTCTCATATAATCCCTTCGGGTTTCTCTAACGTTGATATAGAATACAACTGTCAATGTCACTCATAATTAATAAAAGTTTAAAGATAGCAAAGGGGTAATCACATCTGTAATTTGAAAACGGACGAGCGAGGTCGACAAAATATTACACAGAAAACTAATATTTGAGCAATAAGAATCCTACCGAAAACCGTGGGTGAACACAAGTTCTCCGGAAGGATGAGCAGTTCTTGCTCAAATGATCATGGTCAATGGCATCAGAGAACGCAGAGTGATAACTCATTCCCGGTTGCTTATTTTCCATGATTTCAATAAGTTGTTGTAGAGCAAAAAGGGTGTCAACTTGTCGCGAAAATGTCACCCTCGCGAAAGTCGAGAATATGAATTGCACGCGGAAATTAGAAGATATTGGATACACAAAAGTAGACAGGTATCATATACACTGTAATGAACCACGATCGAACACTATTAAAATATGTTGTTTATTGGTTGATGGTTCAAAGTTTTCGTTTGCGTGAAATAAGCGTAGTATTCTCTAAAGACTATGAACCGGTGGAACTGAAGAAAACACCAAAATAACTTTGGATGTATGACAAAGAAGTTCACACCATTGCTATGCATAAAAGTAATTAAAAAGGAAACAAAAGGAAAACTTTACTACGAGGTGAACTTTGGGCTCATAAAACTAGTTTAAACCCGCCACTTTTCTTTGAAGTTCCTATAATAACCACAGAAAGTGAGCGGCCATGTATATGTGTGTTGGTATCGATTTTTAATCTGTTTCTTTGATTGTTCAATTGGATCTTGAAATTGGTCTGACAATGTGGTATTTAATGTTTTTCATTTCATGTATATTTTGTTGTTTTGTTTTCCAGACATTTAAGGTGAAAAAAAGGGGAGGGGGTCGTTCACTTTGTTGAAATTGGTGTAATTATTGACCATCAGTGTATAGAAGAACAAAAAATACAATGGTCAAAAGAAAAGAGACAAAAGGACATACAATGATCAACAAAACACTACCTAGAAAACTAAAGATTGAACATTATGAATCTCACTAAAAACCGAAGGTTAACTCGATTGCACCGGAAGGGTAGGAAGTTCCTCCACTGGATTAAGCTTCCAATTTTTATGAATTGCTACATATTATATAACATACTTATTTTGAGGGTTGCTGTAATTTCTTATCTCTGTTTATTTAATGTCTTTCATTAATTCTGTACAATATTTAACAGTCAGTATTGACCGAGTGAGTGATTGTTGCTTAAAACCAACTCAGCAATTTTTCACTATATCATGGCGAGAGCAAGTTAATTTTCAATGAGAGGATGATGATGAGGTCCGCTTTGTACTAGATCAACACGCTTAGTTGAATTTTTATAGTGCCAGCTCACTGAAACAACAGTCCTCGGGCAGACATGTCGCCCCATTCGGACACAGTATCCTGATTCCGAGCCAACCAGTCTTTATTCTTTCTTCTTAATTCTGCGTGCTTAGCGGAGAAGCAACAACTAGCAATTTCATAGTCTTTGGTTGGATCTGATCGAGGCTCGAACCCACGATCTACCACACCTGAGGAGAGTACGCTAATCATTACACCACCGATGCGGCCAGTCATTATTGAAATAGAATGAATTTATCAAAATAAAGTGCAGTCAAACCTGTATTAAGAGGTCACCCTTGTGAGCAATTAAAAGTGGCCTTATAAGACAGGTGACCTCTTGAAAGAGGTTCAATTCATTAAAAGAAATTTATGACAGGACAAGAAAAAGGTGACCTTTCAATACAAGTGACTGCTTAATACAGGTGACCACATATGCAGGTTTGACTGTACGTCATTAACGATATCTACGTAAATATAGTGTGGGAGAGAATTAGTCCTTGAATGGGATGTATTCATATTTTGGTAGTTTATAGAAAATCCCTAGAACATCCTTAAGTAAACATAAGATTTAAATGGTGAAACACACCCATACTTTAACATAAGGACTTAGAACTCTCGGAGATGCTGAAGGATTGAGACCATGAGGACTATTGTTATACTAACACAGCTTTTTGTGACGGGTAAAACATTTATTTAGTATGTTGTTTTGTGTTTTGTATAGTAAAAAATACTATGCGGTAAAAAATTATTCATTAAATTTTTCGATTCATTTCTTTACAACCAACGGTTTATGTGACGGGTAAAAATTATTTAATATTATGATTTGTGGTAAAAAAAATTCCATGCGGCTTAAATTTATTCTTTTAGTTTTTTGTTCGTTACTATCTAAACTATGTTTCTTTTTCCGGGTACAGTTATTTCCTATTAGGTTTTGTTGTAAAAAAAAATACTATGCGGTTTTTGTCTCGTTGCTATCACAACTACGTTTTTGATGACGGGTAAAATTTATTTAATATTATGTTTTGTGGTAGAAAATACTATGGGTTAAAATTTATTTTTTTATTTTTTTGTTTCGTTGCTATCCCAACTATGTTTCTTGCTACGGGTAAATTTATTTCATGTTGTGTTTTGTAGTAGAAAATACTAGGTGATTTTTTGTCTCGTTGCTATCCCAACTACGCTTTTGGTGACGGGTAAAATTTATTTAATATTCTGCTATGTGGTTTAAATTTATTCTTTTAGTTTTTTAGTTTTGTGTTCGTTGCTTTACTGTGTTTCTTGGTAAAGGTAAATTTATTTCATATTGTGTTTTGTTGTTAAGAATACCATGTGGTTTAAATTTATTCATTTTTTGTTTTTGTTTCGTTGCAATACTACATGGAGCTGCACTTTTTGTGAGGGGTAAAATTATTTTCATATTATGTTTTGCATAGTAAAGAATCCTATGTGGTTTAAATTTATTCATCAAGTATTTTATTTCGTTCCTATACTAACTACGCTTTTTGTGACGGTCAAAATTAATTTCATATTATTATTTGTAGTAACGAATACTATCACATACCGTTTAAATGTATCATTTAGTCTTTGTTTCTTCTTTCATGAGTGAGGGGCCCGGATGGCTCAATGAGTTAGGTAGTTGCAGGGGCGGATCCAGGATTTCAAGTTAGGGGTGGGGGGGGGGGGGGGGGGGGGCGCACTTAAAAAAATTGTGCCGAGCGGAGGGAGGCGCGAAATTTTTTTGGGTATTTCGTGTAAAAAAAATCACGATTTTACGCCAAAAAATCATATTTTTTCCTATTTTAGGGGGGGGGGGGGGCGCGCCGGGTGCGCCCCCCCCCCTGGATCCGCCCCTGAGTTGGATTACCTACCAACTCATACAATCCTATCACCAATACGGCGTGGGTTCACGCTCGGCTTTGTAAATTACAAAAAAGGTTGCTCTCGACTCGCATCCGCAAGTGATAAAGTTTACCAGTTGCTTGCCCATGGTCGGTGGTTCTCTCCGGGTATTCCGGCTTCCTCCACCACTAAAACTGGTCGCCATGATATAGCTGAAATATTGATGAAAATGGCATTAAACACAATAAATCAAATCAAATCAAATCTTTCATGAGTGTTCATACTGGTTTTGAATGATACATTTGAATACTGAATAAATGTAATAATGGGCTAATCCAAGAAAAGACGCACACATATGTTGTACTATATGATTCTTGATCCTTTTCCTGTGTGTGTGTGTGTGTGTGTGTGTGTGTATGTGTGTGTGTGTGTGTGTGTGTGTATTTGGGAGGTGGGAGAGGGTGGGGGGTAAACATATATTACATTAGTAATTACTGTTTTTGTATCTTGAGCTCAAGCTCTAGTAAATTTGAAAAATAATCTACCTCTGACGGTAACGAATATTTACTACATTTTGTATTTATATATTAAGGGCTGAATGTATCATGAAGGTTTACAGTGCCAATGCTGAAGGAACAATATATATTTCGTGTAACATTGAATATAACGCTTTAGCAGTTTATTCTATACAGAAATGTCAAACCACTGTTTTATTCAAATATTGAAATTACATTTTTTTTTATGCCAAACGAAGAAATAAAAAAACGGTTTTGAGCAAGTACTAACTGCTAATTATTAAAATATGTTTTCATGTCTGTCACGCTTGCAAACATCTGACTCTATTATATTAGATATGAACGACAGTGATGATATAAGACTAAACAAAAGGCAGTTTTGGAGCACATGAGTATACCCCGGTTTTTAGTGGAGTTCGCGTTGCTCGATCTTTAGTGTCCTGTGTGGTGTTTTGTAGATTATTGTTTGTCCTTTAATCCTTTTTGTTTTGACCATTGCATTGTCTGTGCTTCTTCGATTTACCCTTTGGTTTCTTCAAAACGTGATGAAGCTCTATTCACCCACATCAAATTTTATGTGTATTGATTGCCTCTGAAG
Source organism: Bathymodiolus brooksi (assembly GCA_963680875.1). Lineage (NCBI taxonomy): Eukaryota > Metazoa > Mollusca > Bivalvia > Mytilida > Modiolidae > Bathymodiolus > Bathymodiolus brooksi. The sequence goes on along the minus strand of OY804588.1, from coordinate 86,212,573 downwards.
GCTTGTGTCATTTGTACACATCATGTAGAATTTCTTTAAAGTCAAATTTGCTGGTGATGTTGATAATTTGGCAGTTACACGAGGAGGAATGTACATTAAGATCATCGGAAATATAGAATACACTTAATGACAATATCGGAAGTATGAAAAAAACCATTGTGAAGTTTTGTACAGTATGCTACTAAAACAGAGGGAAGTCGGATGGTCCCGCGTTAACCAGGATGATATATACCCATAACTTATTGTTGAAAATCGTCAAATGTTCATTAAAATATACCGCTTCCATAATTTCCTAAGCTTTTGTAATTAATAAAACTAAGATTCTCTTCCCTCATCAGGTATAGGTGGCTTTAGCCGAATTTGGCTATCCTGTATAGGCCCTTTGGTTTTAATGCACCCAAACCTTAGAGTTAATTTGCTTTCTAATCTGTCGAATTTGAAGGTTATTCCAGAAACGTGTCGTGCGCACTAAATTGGATATCTACGTTTTTATTAATCTGCTGCCATAATAAAATGAAGAAAAAAAAAAAAGCACACACACAAAAATACCAAACCATAATTATTCCTATTAAGTACATTTGATACTTCCACTTACAGGAGGAACTCAATGTTAGATTTGTATTATATCTCCTTTTGTATATAAGGGTAATAACAAAATTACCGAACTCCGAGCAATCTTACAAAGGGAAAGTCAAAACTCATATCTTGACCTGCCTTAATTAAGATAATAATTGTGATCAAGAAAGGAGAAACATATGAGTGATAAGCATTAACATGCTTTAAACCCCTTTAAAATGATTTGTCTTTACTATCTTTAAACTTTGAGTGTACCTGATGAAGGCTTCACATCGCAAAAGACTTCATAAGTTTGTTTAACGTGTCTTCATGTCAATCTTATAATGATACATGTCCATTTTTGTAGAAATGGAGATATCAGAGGTCAAAGTTTGGGCAGTTGAATAAAAACATTGGAGATATAACATTATAACACTTCTCAAATTGTCTTAAACCAGTATATTTCGTTATATGGCTTATATAGGGAGATACAACATTGACTGATACCCATAAGTCATATTGTCAACAAAATGGACATGTATCATTATAAGATTGACACGACGATATTGTGTCTGATCCATTTTTCTAAAATATGTTTAAACGTGACGACGGTTATTCCAGAAAAACTTCGTGTGCACTAAATTAGATATCTACGTTTATTCAATATTTGAAGATTGATTTTAATAGATTTCATAGATGAACCACTCTACCCCTGTTCTTTGTTAATTCTTTCTTTAGACTGTTACTGTCTAATGGATAGGAATACTTTTTCCGAAAGCTTAATAATTGTAGTATGTAGGGATCATTCTACATGTATGTCTTACAAACATTTTGTAACACCATACCCGATGAATAGGGTCGGACTGTACATCCATAGCATACGTTTGCTAAGATACCACCCACATATGGTGCTTTAGGGGGTCATCTTTCTTTAATCTTTGCTTTACAAGTTAAAAATATCATCGGCGTAAGATGCAGAGTTGATTGTTCTCAGATAGAGTTTACTTTACAAGTTTTGAATACTTTCCACATAGGATTTATGAGGAGTTTATGAGAAATCTTAAACTTACGAGTTAACTCGTAATTTATAGTCATGCCTTTTTACCGCCACTTCCCGAGATCGGACCAAAACCCGTACCTTCTGCATCAAAGGCAACCGCTCTACCAACTGAGCTAAAGGAGATATCTACTAGATCAACTAGTAGAGATTATTTAAATCTATTATGATACATGTTAACCTAATTACCAGTCTTGACTGTATATATGAGTAACACGGCAGGTGTCTTATAAGAAGCAGGAACTGCATACCCTTCGCGAGCACCTGAGGTCACTTCCGGTTTTATGGTGGGGTCCGTGTTGTTAATCACTTCAGTTTTTTGTGCTTTCATATTATGTGTTTTTACGTTCTGAAATCCGTGTTGTGATGTCCATTACGATTTCTGCTTAAAAACGATGTTCGGTTCGTCATCCAGTTATTTGTATGAGTGCTCATGTCTTAGTTACGTTATTTGTGTTTGTTTGCGAAGAGTGGCGTCCAACACATATTGTGTTTTGTTTTTGTTTGTTTTTCTTCGTCTTGCGTACCCGTGTTGCCAGTTTCTCTGGATTGTCCATTTGTTATTGCACCCTCGGTATTCTCTAACGTTTTTATTCGTTACAGTATTAATGATCATTAATAATGGTTGTATAACAACGACATCACAATGGAGATGCGCATAAATTACCTATATATTGAATTGTATATCTATATTTTTATCTTACTACATGTACATATATCATCAAGTCTGTGTCATCCGCACTGTTACACTCCCATGGTATTATTAACTTAGTACCCAAGGTATTGACAGTAAACGGTTTTCTGATACCATTGTATTTCGTACTCAAATTAACATTAATAACGTGTATCGTATCATATCGTACAAAATTAATGACATGACTCATACGATTGGTCATTATACAAAGAAATTGTTCATACCATAGGTATCTTTCTATACACCTAAAAACCTGAAACAAATGTACGTAATCCGCCAGTGTTATACTATTTACAGATTTATCAAATAGAAGTTTTATTTCATTGTACAGAAATCTCAGACTATAGTAATCATAAGTTTATCAATTGGAGAATGGTAGTTTCTTTTAGCTTAGGGCCCGATCATTTAAATTTTAGAGAGTATATGTTTTCCCTCGACTATTTCTTCTTGAACATGAAAAATCTCTTATTTCTTTTCAAATTTTACCGCATTATCTCGTTGAAAACTGCAAGCGTTTTGCATCTTCCATGTCAATTTATTTTTGTCTAAAATATTACACAGATCCCTCCCCTAACAGTCGTGACAGACAATCATCACTCTATACTTACTGTTGTTTCCATCTGATTGTTTTATAGACCAGTATGTTTTACGTCTAAGGGTATTGTAGGTGTCTATGTTAATAATACAATTTGTTCACGCCGCGTTATAGCTGAAATATTGCTAAAGTTGGCGCTAAGCATCAATCAATCAATCAATCAATCAATCAATCAATCAATCAATCAATCAATCAATCAATCAATCAATCAATCAATCAATCAATCAATCAATCAATCAATCAATCAATCAATCAATCAATCAATCAATCAATCAATCAATCAATCAATCAATCAATCAATCAATCAATCAATCAATCAATCAATCAATCAATCAATCAATCAATCAATCAATCAATCAATCAATCAATCAATCAATCAATCAATCAATCAATCAATCAATCAATCAATCAATCAATCAATCAATCAATCAATCAATCAATCAATCAATCAAACAATCAATCAATCAATCAATCAATCAATCAATCAATCAATCAATCATGCTATATTAGTCATTAGATTTATATCTACATTCTTCGATATACGGATTTTGCTTACCCTTTGGTACGGTCACTAACATGACTTGGTTGACCGATATGGAATATATGTCAAAAATGACCACGGATATGTTCTACTTGTCGTAAACACTTCCCGGTCCTTTCCTCATTCATGACTTATCACCGGGTTTGTAACTAGATTAACACGACGGGTGCCATTAGTGTAACGGGAACTGCCTACCTTTCCGGAGCACCTGAGTTCACCCCCAGTTTTTAGTGGAGTTCGTGTTACTCGATCTTTAGTTTTATGTGTAATGTTTTGTAGATCGTTGTTTGTCTTTTTTTCCTTTTTCTTTTTGCCATTGTGTTGTCTGTCCTTCTTTGATTTAAGGAATCTGATTACCCCTTTGGTATCTTCAATCTCTGCTTCTCCATTTTCAGTTGCAGGATTTGTCGTGGGATCACCAACCCCGAAACCATTTAGTTGTTACGCATGCGTCGATCTACCAAGCGGTGAAACATGTAACACGACGACAGTATGTCCTGCCGGACACGTACGTATAATTTCTATATGATTATTAATCTGGTTTACGATTCTGCAATCAAGCCTTTGTCGTAGTTATGCATTTTGTTTCGTATAAATCAATATGCAACTCAGAAAAATGATCGTCTGGTGGAATGTTCAGAAGAATAAAAAAAAATCCCACACCGTTCAAAGATTTAATTGAAAAATCCCAGAAACAGAGACAAAATCGACACCTCTAATACACTTTACATTGCACTCACTTTCGTTGATTGGTACAGGCACTTCAATATAAAGTGGAGGTGTGAAACTAGCTTTATATATTGCAAAGGTGAAGCGTTGTCTTTACATATCAATTTTGCAGAATTCATTAGGGATTAAAAATATGGTAATACGGTGTGTGCCGTAAGATTTTTGTTAATGTTTAAATACTTTTATTAAAAAAATAATATCACGGACAAATAAACCACAATAGGTATTTCAAAATATCATTTACCATCTAATACAACATCGAAATGGTTACAATGGTTATAAACAAGCTTTCTTTACTAATTTTGTAAATACATATAATACATGTATATAAATAAAAACAAAACAGTATGACAATTATAACAAAAAACAATATAATACGTGTATTTTTACTACTTGTAAGAGCCAAAATAAAAACAAAAACAGCATGACAATTATAACAAAAACAAATACTATTTAATTAAATGAGTTTGTTCAAATGATCTAAGTCCACGTAAAATTTAAATTCCGTGTGAAAAGAATTACAACTTTTATTACATTAAGAATATTATTAGTGTAATGTGGTAAGGACACGTTAAAGATAATAAAGGGGTAATCAGAAGCCGTATATCAAAAAATGTCAGACAATGCAATGGCCAATAGAATAAGGACAAAAGGACAAACAATGATCTACAAAGCAAAAAGAATAATTAGATAAAAAAAGTTTGAAACCAAAGGGGTAACCAAAAGCCGTAAATTGAAGAAGGAAAAAAGAAAAAAAAAGGACAAACAATGATCTAAAAACCGAAAAAAAAAAACGAAAAAAAAAACCGAGATGAAATCCGGAAAGGTTAGCAGTTTTCGTAAAATAGAATGAAAAAAGTTTTGAAAATGGTGTTGATAATTATAACATATCCTGCCGAAAAGAAAATTATATAACTTTAACATGTACTGCTTATCATTATGAATATGTTATATATATCTTTTTTAATATATTTTCTAGATACATTGTTTGACACAGTATGATTATAAAGATGATGGTACTATGATGACAACTACAGGATGCAGTCACATGCACGTGAGTATACAACAGACATTTTACAAATTAGACAAATTTTGTATTATTATATTGTAGCGTGAAAGCTGCATAGACTGCACCCTGTATTAACCGGAGTTTTGTATAATCCGAGCATAAGATTTCGTCAAATGTGTATAATCATTGCAAATTTAACCTGTTTAATATAACTACCTGCCTATTCCAAAACATAGCTGTTACTCGCCATGATGTACAGTTAAGACAGGTTCAATCTAATTAAAATTATATATTTGTTGTATGAAAAGATTGAAAATACCAAAGGGGTAATCAGAAGCCAATAAGGGTAATAACAAAATTACCGAACTCCGAACAATCTTCCAAAGGGAAAGACAAAACTCATAAGTATATAAACAGACAAAATCAGTCAACAACCGGAAAACTGTGAAAACCGTAATGACCCTGACTTGCTACAGGCATTTCCAAAGAAATGGTGGGTTGAATCAGATTTTACGGCGCCAAACCTCACGCTTTCATTACGTTCAAAGATTCCGGCTGTCACTATAACATCATTTATAACAATACTGGAACAAAATAGGTAAAATAGTGGTCAACGCAGTACTAAATCCAGTGCTATAGTATATTGATACAATACTATGGTCAAAAGATAAAGGACAAACGGAGACCTACACAACACTACACAGAAAACTAAAGCTCGAGCAACACGAACCCCACTGTAAACCAGGGGTGAACCTAGGTGCTTCGGAAGGGTAGGCAAGTCTTGCTCTACCTGTGTCACCCGTCGGTTTGCTGTTGTGTCAATTTTCATCTTTATTATTTTTTGTCGATATACTAATATCTAACAAAAGCCCGTATGGGGTCACGTAGGGTTCATATTTGCAACCGACTAATCAGCGACGAGCCTTCTAAATCTTTAAGTATTAAAACCGAGTACACATCAAAAGCTGTTGTCACAATAGTCAATATACTTATTAGTCTTCCATATGATTGGTCGGTCTAAGATAAATGACAGGTTACCTGACACCCCCCCCCCCCCATTCTCCCCCCCCCCCCCCCCCCCCCCCCCCGAAGGGATGTTGTTAGATCCTATAGTATAGAAAAAGAACAAGATAAATCACAGATATACATGTAGCATAATTAGATTGAGACCGTTTTAGATGTGTATCATCATATTCAGTTTGTTGATAAATACACATGCCATCGAAAGAGTCTGTAGTAGTAAGCCGTTTTGGTTGTTTTCTTTTAATGTAAAATGAACTGCAATGCATAATTAGCGGACATACTGATATCACACAGTATCGCACATACATTTGTATTTTATAAAAATTAAATTGTTGCATTCTTATATTCAAAACTGCAGAATCATATTTCATTTTGCATTTTTCACGTGAATTAATAGTTGTGGCGACAAAGGTTGTGTTCCAGAAAATAATAACCCCCTCTCTAAAAAGATAAATGGTCGCTCCCTCACATCTCGACATGGAATATTTACATTAGGTTAAAAAAAATTGTAGGTGTGTATGAATAAGGAAGAGAATAATGCAGAAGAATGTTATTGGGGAGAAACAGGAGAATTTGAGGGGACGTGTACCTACTGTTGTGAAAGTAGTCTGTGTAACAACAAACAACAGTCTGGATCAGGTACAATCTAATTAAATTTAGATCTCAGCACTTGCTCACTAGTTTTTATCGGTTGTTTTGTAGTCGACGTGCTATTCGAACAGAATGTACAAACGGAAAGTTGAATCGAGCACACCTAAATCATATTTAGTGTCTTAGAAGCATGGATCATTTTAATTTATTTATTCACACCAACAAGGTCTCTCGATTGAAGAGGTTCCTAAAATTGATTCGTTCCACGCGGCGACTACAAAACAACCGATAGAAAATAGGTCTCAAGTGCGGAGATATAATTTTGATTAGACTGGGAACATGTACTTCTTCTAGTAGTTCTGTAATAACAATACATGAAATGAGATAAGTTGGAAGATACCAAACGGGTAGTCATATGACGTAGATCAAAGGAACAGGTAGTCATATGACGTACAGCAAAGGAGGAAGATACCAAAACGGGTAGTCATATGACGTAGATCAAAGAAACAGGTAGTCATATGACGTACATCAAAGGAGGAAGATACCAAAACGGGTAGTCATATGACGTAGATCAAAGGAACAGGTAGTCATATGACGTACATCAAAGGAGGAAGATACCAAAACGGGTAGTCATATGACGTAGATCAAAGGAACAGGTAGTCATATGACGTACAGCAAAGGAGGAAGATACCAAAACGGGTAGTCATATGACGTAAATCAAAGGAACGGGTAGTCATATTACGTAAATCAAAGGAACGGGTAGTCATATGACGTAAATCAAAGGAACGGGTAGTCATATTACGTAAATCAAAGGAACGGGTAGTCATATGACGTAAATCAAAGGAACGGGTAGTCATATGACGTATATCAAAGGAATGGGTAGTCATATGACGTAGATCAAAGGATAGACAATACAATGGCCTACGACCCTGGACAACCAGTCCTTGCTTTTCCTCATTAATACTATGTGATTAACAGAGAAGCAATACATATAAATGTTATAGTCTTTGGTTTTACCCGACCGTGTCTCGATCACATGATCTACCACACTCGATTTGAGTTAGTCACATACTATCCTAGCTATGTAATATAATTTATGTGGAATTCAAAAATGTACAATATTTATTATAAAAGCACAAAGTAAGAACATTAATATCATGTTATAGAACTCATAATACATCTAGCTGCGTATAGGATAAATATGTTCTCACATTTGCTTGGTTGAATAACATATTGTTTGTACCAAGATTTTGTTGGACATAAATGCCAACAAAACAATTTACAAGAAGAAATAAACACATTTATGTTTGATATCACAGTTAGTGCGCACGGCGCGTTTCTAGAATAACCTTCATCAGGTGACGCTCAAAATCGAAATATTGGAAAGTCAAATAATTTAAAAGTCTTTGGGAGCAAGTAAGTCAAAGGGCCTAAACAGGATAGCCAGAATCGGCTATGATCACGTATATCTGCGGGGAGGTGGGGAGGTTAGGCTTATTAACAATTACATTATTTAGGAACACATATAACTGTGTAATAATTTGGCATTCCGATCTTTCAGTTTTGAGCGTACATGATGAAAGTTATTCCAGAAATGCGCTGTGCGCACTAAATTTGATATCTACGTTTTCATCAACTTCCATATAAATGTTTATACGTCTTATAACATATGAATGTTTATACGTCTTATAACATATAAATGTTTATACGTCTTATAACATATAAATGTTTATACGTCTTATAACATATAAATGTTTATACGTCTTATAACATAAAAATGTTTATACGTCTTATAACATATAAATGTTTATACGTCTTATAACATATAAATGTTTATACGTCTTATAACATATAAATGTTTATACGTCTTATAACATATAAATGTTTATACGTCTTATAACATATAAATGTTTATACGTCTTATAACATATAAATGTTTATACGTCTTATAACATATAAATGTTTATGCGTCTTATAACATTTAAATGTTTATACGTCTTATAACATATAAATGTTTATACGTCTTATAACATAAAAATGTTTATACGTCTTATAACATATAAATGTTTATACGTCTTATAGGTGTGAAACTTATAATTAATTTCTTTAAGGTTTTCTACTAAATTTGTGTTTTTTCGAGCCTACCTGGCCATTTTATCTTAAGTTTAACCTTTCGAAGACCATACATTTTCTGAAACGTCCATGATTCCTCTACGTTCTGTCAAAATATCAGGCCATGTTTAAAGTCTTGCAGTGAAATGCCAGGCTATGGAAAATACCTACTCTAAAAATAGCTCTGTCATCCCCCAGAAATTCCCTATTTATAGGTCATGCATCAAATCCTCCATATCCATATTAAAATACAATTAAATCAATCAAATTTGGGCTCAAAATAATCCTTAAACATTTAACTTCAATTTTCAGTTTAATTATTCCATTCCATTCAGTATTTGTCACAATACAACAAAGTGAAAGGAACTTTTTTTTAAAAGGGACTACTTTTGTATATGTTCTTAGCTCTGATTGGTTGAATTACTGGTTTGACACCTATAACATATAAATGTTTATACGTCTTATAACATATAAATGTTTATACGTCTTATAACTTATAAATGTTTATACGTCTTATAACATATAAATGTTTATACGTCTTATAACATTTAAATGTTTATACGTCTTATAACATATAAATGTTTATACGTCTTATAACATAAAAATGTTTATGCGTCTTATAACATATAAATGTTTATACGTCTTATAACATAAAAACCGACTACTATAATTTTTATTTCAAATGATTGATTTATCATTGCTTTACGTCCAACAAGTTACGATAACAAGTGCAACAGTATGTAAAAACTAAATAGAAATGAGCGATAGATAGGCAACAACGGTGCAACAACAGTGCAACGGGGCAACAACTTCTGTCTGCCACTGGAAAGGTGTGATGAGATGGGTAGGGATAACACAAATTTAGTCTATTTTATCGTGCAGGGAGCGTCGAACTCTCCAAACACGTTAACCACTATGATCCACGGTTTGGCTTTCCGTATTACAATATGACAACCACCCAATCGAGCAGTCACCCTTATCAACTAACCGAGAACGCGTTCAGCAACTCTATGGGTTTGAGACCTGTGAACTGTTACCAGTATCCAGTTTATTTACAATAAGAGTTATTTGTCTTTTCATGTTATTTAGGAAGAATTGAATACTCATACTTCTTGTAAACTTTGTAGAAATACATGTCTGCACTCAATGTTTAATATAATGTTTGCATCAAGTATGTTAAATATATTACTTATTTAAGATGAAGCAGCTGATTCGAGCAAACCTAATTCAAAAGGTGGAGGCATTGGACCAGGCAAATCAAACCCCAAAGGCAAACCAAATTCTAAAGGCATTGGACCAGGCAAACCAAACTCCAAAGGCCAACCAAATTCTAAAGGCAAACCAAATTCTAAAGGCATTGGACCAGGTAAACCAAACTCCAAAGGCAAACCAAATTCTAAAGGCAAACCAAACTCCAAAGGCAAACCAAATTCTAAAGGCAAACCACAAAAACCAGCAACTCAGGCCCCTGCTACAAATGCACCACAGACACCCCAAGTGACACAAAAGCCTGCAACTCAGGCCCCAGCAACTAATGCCCCGAAAACACCACATGTGACACAAAAACCTGCAACTCAGGCCCCTGCTACAAATGCACCACAGACACCCCAAGTGACACAAAAGCCTGCAACTCAGGCCCCAGCAACTAATGCTCCACAAACACCCCAAGTGACTCAAAAGCCTGCAACTCAGGCACCTGCTACAAATGCACCACAGACACCCCAAGTCACACAAAAACCTGCAACTCAGGTCCCTACAACTAATCCTCCACAAACACAGCCTCCTGCAGCAACCCCAAAACCTCTAGCAGGACATAGTGGTGGCAGTTCCGGTGGCTCATCGTGGAAAGGGGATTCATCAAGCATAGAACATCACGGGAAACCGTCATCGTGCCACTCCCACAATGGGCGGCCATGTTGTAAAAATCATGGTGGACCATCTATCAACGTTGACGTACACGTCCATATTGATGGAGGAAGTCTAGATAACATGCTATGTCCTTCCTGTAAAAACATTGATGGAAAGCAACATTCTGGACAAAAACAGATCACAGGTAATAAGTTAACATTTTTTTAATTTATCTTAAATCTTAATATCCACAAATACAGTTATCATAATAATAGAAAAAATAATTATGTAATCGAGGCTGCAAATATCATATTGGTGAAAATACTAATGATGGCGACAGTAGCTTGATATGCATGCAAACATTATAAGAGTACGAGTTGTGGTGTTTAACGCCACTTTTAGCAAAGTTTCAGTTATATCATGGTGGTCAGTTTTATTGGTGGGGGAAAACGGAGAAAGCTACAAACCTGTCGCAAGTCACAAACATAATAAGTAGTAATTGAGAATACCAACAGGGTAATCAGAAGCCGTTAATCAAAGAAGGACAGACAATACAATGACCAAAAGATAAAAGGACAAACAACGAAAAATCAACAAAGCACTACACAACACAATTAAGATTTAGCAACAGGAACCTCACTAAAACTGGAGTGATGTAAGGGGCTACAGAAGGTTTTAAATATATTTATTACATAAGGATTTTATTTAATTTTTTTATTGGCTATCATGTTGTCACCTGACATTCCGTAAAATTTGATATTGTTTGATTAAAACTCGTATTGACTTGGTTTCACTTTCACTTTCACTTTTCATTTTAATGTAATAAAACAATTACAGTCTTTTGTATCGGTCAATACGCGATTTTATGGACCTTAGAAATCAATATTCACCTCCGCCTAAAGGCTTCGGTGAATATCGTTTTTAAGATCCATAAAAACTCGTATTGACCTCAACAAAAGACTATAATTGTAAAATATCGTTCTTCAACTCTCTGTTAGTTACATGAATATTCATCGTAATAATACAAGAAAATAAAAGATAACATCTTACACTCGAAATCAAAAATCTCGATCTCTCGTGAGATATTTAATACATAAATTGTTTAATGTGCATTGCCCTACAACTAGTCATAATAGAACATATTCCTCAAGAAAGGGGTGAAGATGCAAAAACCGTAAATCTAACAATACTATGACCAAAAGAAACAGGCTAAAAAGAGGATTCACAAAACACTACACAGAAAAACTAAAGACTGAGTAAAAAGAACCGGTGATGAACTCGGGAGGTCTAGAAAGGTAAGTAATTCCTGCTCTGCTAGTGGCATCCGTCGTGCTACTATTATTAATATTCCGGTAATAAGTCACAGAAGAGGAAAAAGAAGGTGGATTGTGACTACGACTAAAGGAACACACAGGTGGTAACCAAGACCACCAAGAGAATATTTGGGCCCCAGGGTAAAAGGAAACTTGACCCCCCTCCTCAAATTCTCCAAATAATGATACTAAGACTAAGTCCACCACGGTGTGTCATAAGCAAGGAATCAGTACAACACAAATTAATTGATGAATTGTGATTTAGAAAAAAGCTTTCTACTTGTTTATTTGTCTGGACCCTTAATTATAATGATCTGGTGCATTTATTAAACTCATGGGCCACGAGGAGCTGCCCCGGCTGACCCCCCTCCTGATGGTAACTAATCCTTCTTCATCTTTTAATACTTTCCTGTAACACAAATATTTGATATTGGTTAACCAGGTCAATTTCTACATAGTCTCTCCAATTGAAAATATATAGAGAATGCCTTTGTTAATGGTGTATAGAATGATTTGTATGTTGTAAGCACATACATGTTTAATGTATGTGTTTTAATCAATGTGACACACACTTATCATTTTAAATTTTGCTTTTACAATTCATATAAAATGTACGCACAATACATTGAGCACATGTTTAGGTTGATAAATACTTTTCAAGTTAGATTGTGACTAGATGTAGGTTGTGCCGTTACCGCCGTTAGCGTGATGCCATCAAGTCGTTGGAAGAACAGTTGATTGAGGTCATGTGATAGGAAGCGTCGTCACAGTAGTATCCTCATTGTTTTTTGCACTTCCGTACTTGCGCACTTGATTCATGGCATGATCATATATTCATTTATCATGTTTAGCTAGAGACAATACTTTTTAACGCTTTTAACTTAGTCTTAATTAAAAAGAAATTGATTTGTGTCATGGCTAATAGTTTGCCAAGTTCATCTGTAGATCAATGAACAAATAATAGTAATAAAAAACAAAACAAAAAATACCAATCTGTCGGAACAGTTCCAACATCCAACGAAAAAATCGTAGAAAGAGGCAAAATCGATACTCCTACACAACATATACATGACCGCTCCCTTTCCTGGCTTCGTACAGGTACTTCAATAAGGAAAAGTGACGAGGTTAAATTAGTTGTATGGGTTCAAACACAAAGGCGGAAATAGCCACAACAATAAGAAAAACACTTCTTTGCCAAATCTCAACACTATAACACAACGAAATGATAACGAAAACCAGAAATTGAGATCTCCAAAAAAAATTTTTTTTAGCCAAGAATAACTTTTTTGTATTGTTCCTGGCAATATAAATCTTTACAAGTTTCAATATATGTTATATATATATATATATTACGCTGCTGAGGATCGGTGGTACCTTGCAGGTGTGATTCTTCTTTAAGCATGTTCGAAAATAATCAATTTGAAGCTAGATTGTGAAGATATTAAGGAGAAGGTGCAATCAGGGCCTTTTTAACACCTCTATTTTCTGATGAAAAAAGACCCGCAAAGTAAAAAAACAACCGTTAATGCACACTCTACGTTGCGATAGGTCGCTAGAAAAAAGACGAGAAGGTCATCTCATGGTATAGTACCATTGTAGTACTGTCATTTTTATCCCTAGCGAGTAGACCACCAATTGTAAAGGCATTACCTACAACAGAGAAACCAACAACTGAAAAACCAACAACGGAAAAACCAACAACAGTGAAGACACCACCAACAACTGAAAAACCAACAACTGAAAAACCAACAACGATCAAGACACCACCAACCACAAGCCAATCTACAACGGTCAAGACTCCTCAAACTACAAATCAACCTACAACGGTCAAGACACCACCAACCACAGACCAACCAACAACGACCAAGACACCACCAACCACAGACCAACCAACAACGACCAAGACACCACCAACCACAGATCAACCAACAACGACCAAGACACCACCAACCACAGAGCAACCCACCACTGACAAGACACCACCAACTACAGACCAGCCAACAACGGTTAAGACACCACCAACCACAGAGCAGCCAACAACAGTCAAGACACCACCAACTACTGATCAGCCAACAACTGTTAAGACACCACCAACCACAGACCAACCAACAACAGTCAAGTCACCACCAACTACAGATCAATCCACAACAGTCAAAACACCACCAACAACAAAACAACCCACTACACAAAAACCACAGACCACAGACAAACCAACTACAGAAAGACCAACCACAGAAAGACCAACCACAGACAGACCAACTACAGAAAAACCAACAACGGTACAACCAACCACAAATCCTCCTACTACTATGAAACCTACAACTGTTCTTCCAATAACAAAACAGCAAGCAACATCACATTCAATTACGGTACAACCTACATCTGTCAAACAATCTACAGAAAAACCAACAACTCTGCAACCAACCACAGATAAACCAACAACAGTACAACCAACAACAGATAAACCAACAACTGTTCAACCAACGACAGATAAACCAACAACAGTACAACCAACAACGGCAAAGCCAACAACTATTCAGCCAACAACTGTTCAACCAACAACAGCAAAGCCAACAACTGTTCAATCAACAACGGCAAAGCCAACCACTGTTCAGCCAACAACCGTTCAACCAACCACTGTTCAACCAACGACGGCTAAGCCTACAACCGTTCAACCAACGACCCAACCTACAACACCAACAATGACAACTAAGAAACCTAGTGAGTATCATGGAATTTATTTCTACTCAAGTACTTAGTCTTTTAGAACACGTTAGGCTAGATTATCGTCTGACAGCTGGGGTTATATTATCGTCTGACACACGAGGTTAGATTATCCTCTGACACGTGAGGTTAGATTATCGTCTGACACGTGAGGTTAGATTATCGTATGACACACAAGGCTAGATTATCGTCTGCCAAGTGAGCATAGATTATCGTCTGACACGTGACGTTACATTATTGTCTGACACGTGAGGTTAGATTATCGTCTGACACGTGAGGCTATATTATCGTCTGACATCCGAGGTTATATTATCGTCTGACATCCGAGGTTATATTATCGTCTGACACATGAGGTTAGATTATCGTCTGACACGTGAGGTTAGATAATCGTCTGACACGCGAGGTTAGATAATCGTTTGACACGAGAGGTTAGATCATCATCTGACAAGTGACGTTAGATTATCGTCTAACAAGTGATGTGAGATTATTGTCTTACACACAAGGTTAGATTATCGTCTGACACTTGAGGCAAGATTATCGTCTGACACTTGAGGTTAGATTATTGTCTGACACGTGAAGTTATATTATCGTCTGACATGCGAGGTTAGATTATCTCTGACTCTTGAGGTTATGCTATCGTCTAATACGCGAGGTTAGATTATTTTCTGACACGCGAGGTTAGATTATCGTCTGACACGTGTGGTTAGATTATCGTCTGACACGCGAGGTTAGATTATCGCCTGACAAGTGATGTGAGATTATCGTCTGACACGCGAGGCTAGATTATCGACTGACACGTGAGGTTAGATTATCGTCTGACACGTGAGGTTATATTATCGTCTTACACGCTAGGCTATGTTATCGTCTGATCTACGAGGTTATATTATCGTCTAACACGCGAGGTTAGATCATCGTCTGAAACGTGTGGTTAGATTATCGTCTGACACGCGAGGTTAGATTATATCGCCTGACAAGTGATGTGAGATTATCGTCTGACATGCGAGGTTATATTATCGTCTGACACGTGAGGGTAGATTTTCGTCCGGCACTCGAGGTTAGATTATCGCCTGACAAGTGATGTGAGATTATCGTCTGACACGTGAGGTAAGATTATCGTCTGACATGCGAGGTTATATTACCGTCTAACACGCGATAACGATTATCTTCTGACACGCGAGGTTAGATTATCTAACATGCGAGATTAGATTATCTTCTGACATGCGAGGTTAGCTTATCGTCTGACAAGTGATGTGAGATTATCGTCTGACACACGAGGTTAGATTATTTTCTGACATGTGAGGTTAAATTTTCGTCTGACACACGAGGTTAGATTATCGTCTGACACGTGAGGGTAGATTTTAGTCCGACACGCGAGGTTAGATTATTGCCTGACAAGTGATGTGAGATTATCGTCTGACACGTGAGGTTAGATTATCGTCTGACATGCGAGGTTATATTACCGTCTAACACGCGAGGTTAGATTATCTTCTGACACGCGAGGTTAAATTATCGTCTGACTAGTAAGGTTAGATTATATTCTGTATTTTCTACATTACATAGGGAACGAATATTTAGGGAAAGACTGTATTGAAGTGTTGCCGTCGTAAATCGTCGGTGTTACCGTCGCAAATTGAGCTTACCTGGCGACACGTGAGATTTATCGCCTGTGAATAGTAAATCTGAAGCATTGGATGCGTATTTTTATCAATAAAAAAGACTTTTAATTGAATTCTATTATAATAGAATTGACCAATATAGAATAATACAGTATATTTCCTAGATTCATAGAGAACAGAGAAACACCATGTGTTTTATTATGTTTATAGGTATTGAAATACTTCTGTGCAAATACACAACGTACACTTTTAAAGTTATATCAACATGATTTAATTAATATCTTCTATATAGGAGCCGCATCGGTGGTGTAATTGTTAGCGTGGCTCGAGTGCTGTAGATCGTGGGTTCGAGCCCCATTTGGCTCCAACCGAAGGCTATAATAATGATAAGCTAAGCATGGTATATTAAAGGAGAAACAACACAGACTGGTTGGCTCGGAATCAGGATAATATATCCGAGTAGAGCAATATGTCTACGCGGGGACTACTGTTTCAATATGCTGACAATATACAAATCCAACTAAGCGTGTTGTTCTAGTAGAAAGTAGGCATAATCTCATTGCAATGTGAATTTTCTAGCCATGATATAGCGAGACAATTGCTCACTTGGCGTTAAGCAACAATCACTCACTTATTCTATACAGATGAATTCGAAGATTTGCATTAAGTGAGATCTGTACTAATATTTTCAGGTTTTAGTTGCTATAAATGTAAGGATAACGAATGTCAGGATCAATCTCTGGTTGGTTGTACCTTTATTGAGATCTGTAGTAACATTTTCAGGTTTTAGTTGCTATAAATGTAAAGATAAGGAATGTCAGGATCAATCGCTGGTTGGTTGTGCCTCCACCTCACAATACTGTATGACAACAATTGTGCAAGACAAAGATGGAAAGCGAGAATTTACAAAGGGGTAGGTATGCATAAACGTAAGAGAATACCGAAGGGGCAATCCAAAATAGACAATCCAGAGAAACCAGCACCAGAGAGTATACAAGACGAGACAATCAAAGCAATAACCACTACACGATATGTGTTGGACACCACTATGCGCAAGCAACACAAATAACGTAAATAAGACATGAGCCTTCCTACTAACAACTGGAGGTAAAGACGAACCAAAGATAGTTTTTTATGCGGAAATCGTAGCGGACATTACAGCACGGAACTCAGAACGTAAAGACACATAATATTGAATCAAGATTAGCTGCTAATAAGCATTTTTATTAATTAACTTTGATTTATTAGCCTTTATATGATCAAATCTGTCGATACAATATAAAAACTTTCATTGGGCCAATACGGCAAAAACCAGTCCAATACGGATATTTTCCGTATTGGCCCAATTCCAGTCAGTCCAATAACAACTAGATCGGAATCCGCTAGACATTTCGACAATTGCAAGGAACAATTCCGAGAGATATTGGACTGATTAATTAATAAAGGCATCATTACGTGATGTTTTTCATATTGGCCTAGTTATAGTTCCTCGGTCTGCTGTATTGGCGTTCGGCTGCGCCTCAGGCCAATACAACAGGCCGCGGACCTATAACTAGGCCAATATGAAAAACATCACGTAATAATACTATAATATCTTACATATTATTAATACAATAAAAAACAAAAAATACTACTCCGTCAGAAGAACAGTTCCAAAATCTCATAGGAAAATCATAGAAATGGCGGCAAAATAATATTGATTTTTGTTTCTACACAATGGTAAGCAAACATAATGAGAAGTTCATTAGTGCCAGCATTGTGTCGAATAAAATTGAATAATAAAAATGCCATTTGCATTTTTACTCAATGATAAGAATCCAGAGTACTAAAGTTCGAAAGGATGCCATTGTTAAAGAACCATCCAGATCCAAATAAAACAAACAACAACAAAACCATCAAGGTAATATACAACAGAAAACAAGAGGGCTCACTAAAAACGGAAGTATAATTCTTAGTGATAAGGAAGGGTTCAAATATTGTGTCCTATTAATGACAAGCATTGAGTTGTCTTAAGAACAAAACACTTATATAAATGATATCGGGAATTGTTGCCTGGGTTTTATGGAAACCAGAATATGGATTATCTCCGTTTTCACTTCCAATAAAAATGTAGATATCTTATTACATGCGCACGACACGTTTCTGGAATAAACGTCATTAGGTACATGTACACCCAAAAGAAAGGTCAACCAAATAATTTTAAAATCTTTGGGGGCAAGTAATCCCAAAACCATTAATAGGAGAGCCAAAATCGTACTAAATGAATAATTCTAAATTTTGTTATGATATTAAAATTTGCGTTGCAGCTACATCCAGATAAATGACGTTTTTGTGACATTTTGCGTCGGATTTTAAATAATATATATTTATATTTCATGTACATAGCAAGTCGTAATTTCAAGACATGAATGTATGATATGCAATAACATCGATAATTATAAGTTATGGAAAGAAAAATGTGAAGATACCAAAAGGGTAACCACAATGGCCGAAAGAAAAAAGACAAAAGGACAAACAACGATCAACAAAACATGACACAGAAAATTAAATTTCTACATGCATTTTCATTTCAGATGTGTTACTGAAAGTGTATGCAAAAGTAAGTGGTGGCTAGCTACAGCACCAAATCCTGATTGTCTGCTTAATATGGATGACGGTCCCACGGGACTTCCAAGTATGGCGATGACGTGTAGCTTTTGTTGTGTTACTAAGGAATGTAACAAGCATGCAGTACCTGACTTTACTGACTTCTATACTGCATCAAGAAGGAGATAGACTCCAGATAGTATATCTATTTAATAAAATACATTATAAAATGTTTCCTAATATTTTACAATGATATTGGCGTAAGACTAAAAATCAACATCATCATTGATAGACCAAATTTACATTTTATATACATTGTGAGATTCAACATCAGTTCATGACTTATCACCGGGTTTGTAACTAGTGTGACACGACGGGTTCCACTAGTGGAGCAGGAACTGCTTACTCTTTCGGAGGACCTGAGTTCACCCCCGATTTTTAATGGGGTTCCTGTTATTCGATATTTAGTTTTATGTGTATGCTTTGTAAATCGTTTTTTGTTCGTTTCTCCGTTTGTCCTTTTTCAATTGTCTATTTTTTTGTCTGTTCTTCTTCGATTTACGGATTCTGATTAACCCATTGGTTTATTTGATACAAACGAAGGGTATACATGTCGATCCATTATTGTAAAGTGAACGTGATATAGAATTCTAGAGGACGTGATGTAAAATGTTATTTTATAGATCTGGTTCTTAACAACGATTCACATACGAAGATAGAATATCCGTATTGCGTGACAAAATCTTCAACTACATTGTATAATATTACATTTTCAATGGTTGTATTTCTGATATGAGAAACGGATCGAAGAGAAAAAAAAGAAGGGGAGGGGGTTATATAATGTTTTGGTAAATACACTGGGTGTAACACTAGTACATTGTATTTATACTTAGTCCTTATTTCCTCCAGTTTTAGTGAGGTTTGTGTTACTCGATCTTTAGTTTTATGTGAATGTTTTGTAGATCGTTGTTTGTACTTTTTTTTTGGCCACTGTGTTGTATGTCCTCCGATTTACGGATTCTGATTACCCCTCTGGTATCTTCTAACTCTTCTTACAGACCCTCCTAATGAACAAGAATTAATTGAAGACCCGTTGCAAAGGAATATTTTTCGACGCCATTCATCATCTCTTTTCGTTGTGATAATCAAACCAACAGTCTATATACCCATTAACTTTATTCACCTACTATCTTATTTATTGGTTGTAAACTTTTTCTAGCTTTATAATGTACTGAGACAATTGTAAAAAGATGACAAATGGTGTCAGATGTGATGGTCAATGTCAGGAAATGATGTGGCAGATATAGCCGACTGTCCTCCTGTAATTTAATAATTCAGGGGCTGTCATGGTCGTGATTGTACGGTAGTTAGATTTACAACTAACCATGTAATCAGTGCCTATCACTACTAATGTTGTGAGTTCAAATCACATTCAGACGAGGTGTACTCGATACAAAAATATGTGATAAAGTTTGTCAATCACTTGCGGTTTTCTCCGGATACACTGGTTTCCTCCACCAATAAAACTGACCGCCACGGTTTCACTGAAATATTGTTGAAAGTGGCTTAAACAACATAACCATAACCCTAAGCCTTAATAATTCAAATGAAATTCTGCAAGACAGAAGCTAAAACAGAGGAATTTGATGCAGATGCATTTATTTAGATAAATGGTTTATTCATCGGCTGTCATCTCTCCGTCGCTCAGCTGAAAGAAAAATAAATTAAACATAAACATTAATGATATTATATGTATTTCCATTCGATCTAATACAGTCAAAGTAATAACATGCAAATCAACATTTTACCAGCACTCAACACCCCGCCCCACCCCGTTACTCAACAACCATAAATACTACGAAGATTAAGATTAAATACCAACTAGAGAAAACAGAAATGAACAAGAATGAAACCACGAAAGACAAACGATTAGAATCCCACAAAGACGTAATTCAAGACCATGTACTTTGAAATGGCAGCATATCAAGTTCCTTATTTGAACGTATCCTATGTGTTCAACTAGACAACGTCGTCTATTTCATAATAGACAGTGTTTCCAATATTTCATGTTACACGGAGCATTTCGTATTTATGTTGGACAGCACCCGCTGTACCGTACTAAAATAGAGATCATGTTTCATACTGGACAACATATACAGTTTAAACTGGACAGCCTCTCCTGTTTCATGCTGGACAACATATCCAATATAAACTGGAGAGTCTATCCTGTTTCATGCTGAACAGCTTCTCTCGTTTTACCCTGGACAACATATCCAGTTTAAACTGAACAACCTCTCCTGTTTTATACTAGACAGATTTACCTGTTCCATCGCCTAATTAAAAATGGCCCGTGAAAGAATATTATGTGAACAAGCATATACAGATGAATGGTGTTAACGCGCGTACTTCAGTTTTCCTTATTCAGATAAAATGTATTATTCATAAAATAGACTGATATGACACAACCTGTAATTATTTTTATGATAATTATATAAGAATTTAATGTAATATTTTGTAATTTTATTGGTCTGTGGAAGCGTTGACCGAAGTATACTTTGTATGAAGCATTGTCGCTCTTCACATAAAAATTGTCCTTTTTTGTTTGCGCTTTGACAATCCTATCAAATAGCAAAAATTGCATTTGGCATTTAATATTATATTTTACATCATTAAATACAATTGAAATTATTATTATTTGTTTTAATATTCCACAATTTCAACTGTTGTTACTATGTGTAGTTATTAGTTTTCATGATGTTCGAAAATAGTTCCCGGAAGTGGGCGTGGTTGACTGTTTTTTGAGCGTCATTGTCTGAGGAAGGTTCAATTCCGAAATCACGTGTCAACATTTTGAACAAACACATGGGTCTTTCCCTATGTAATGAAAACACGTAATTATTATATAGTAAATAAAAAAGAGCATTACCCTAACTTACCATGATTTTGTTCCGCACGGCTTACAAGTGTCGTAAAGATGCTCGCAGCTTCTTCGTTTTTTGTCGAACACAGTACCAGCTGGGCACCAATAGTTAAATTTTCTACCATAGTAACACAAAACGTAACTTCCACAGTCCCTGGTAGCGTAATATCTGTTTTCATTGCTACCACAGTCAATCTCAGTCAGACATGATGGATCAGGGCCATACCTCGTCATTTCACAGAGTCCCTCTTCAACGAATCTCTCCCCGTCACAAACCATATACCAGGGTGATTTTTTAATACGGTGGTAGCTTTTACCATCTGGATATCCTTCACAGCTTGGATGGTAAACCTCACAAGTGTTGCAGTATGATCTACATGGTCGTAGATGATAATGACCTGAAAAATTATATTGAATCTTACATTGGTTTTTGACAATGAATGGATTGAGAAACAGAAGACGCGAAAGCTGTTAATCAATCGTGCATTTGTAATTTTGTTGTGGTGTCACAAAAGCCCTCGGGGAAAAAAAAACAACTCTCGGGTTGACATCTTTCGATGTTCACCTCGTATGAAGGCAATAATTGTATATTATTCACTGACACATGTTTTAATCAACTGCGTAGTTGTTGCTTATATTCGTCAGACAGTCTACAACGTCAACACTTTATTCGATTTGTATACAAATGCCGGAGGACAGATGTACAGATAAATTATATATTTTCCGACAAGGTACGTATATTGTCCGTCTCCCTTCCGGGATTACCGGTGCTGTACATTACTAAACCTGATACCAGTCTAGTTACAATCAATACATGTATACAGAAATTGGATAGTGTGTGTTACTTACAGTACGACTTCAGCTCTATTCTTGATCCACAATTTACTCTCTTAAAATCCTCACACCTTCTCGAAGTCTCTGAGAACAATTTTGGATAAGGACATATTTTGGAATCGGTTGGATCTGAACAGTCATAGTAGAGATGGCAGAACTTGCTGTCAGGAAGATGTGCCTTCGGTGCCTTCCTACATTTATCTTTCCTTGCTGATTAAAAAAATAAAATAAGAACAAACAATTACCCATGTCAGACGCATTTTGACTTTTCCATATTCTAATGGACCAAAATACCAGACCAGTTCATTAAGCATTACACTTTAATGAAAACCGGAAATTTTAAATAAAAAGCATGCGCAGAATAGATGCCACGTGACAATGAGAAGTAATAAAGAATAAATGAAATAGATTACCTGAATGGTTGTACAATTTCCATTGACCATTGAAAGTAAAACTTAAAAAATGGAAATAAATACCTGATGCTGACCCACTATTATTTTCGAAATGGTGCTCCTATTTTTGGAGGAATTTGTAGGACTTTGTGGCACTCGTCTTCAATGTTTACATGTCATGACAGTAATTGATTTGTACACAATTTTCATTAATATTGAAAGACAAAGGGTTGAGAGCTGTCTTACCTTTTAGATTCTGGCTACAGGGACTTGAAGAAGGAAATTTACCAACATGACATGCGCCTGATTCCAGTCGCCAATCATATCGATAACACCGTGTAATTCGTGTTTCCAGATCACCAGACAAACACCGCAGTGCCATTTTACAGTCATCGCTGAGCCTTACTGAATTTGCTGGACAATAATTCGAATGAAAATTTGCATAACCAGGATCTAAAGTCATTTTAGGATTAGCAAATATCATTGAGAAACATAACGACAATATTATCAGTTGAATCATCTCGACGACAGATCTTCAAATGTCACGTATTTGAAAACGTATTGTGCAGGAGTATTGCAACAGCTTGGAAATTCATTTATGGAAAGTCTGTATATCACGTAGCGTTTAGATTAAATTTCAAAAGTATATAACATTTAAAAAAAACGAGTGTTTTAAGTATTCTGTAAATAATGTAACAGTTAGTTAGCTCTCGAAAAGAATAAAAAGTGCTTCCATTTTACAAATTAGATGAGCGGATTAGATATAAGGAAACTAATCCACATATTGCCACTTGTAAATTCAGATGTCGTCTTGTTGTTCACGCGTTTTAAATAAAAGAAAACAGCATTCCACATATACCCACTGACGAATAATGAAGTATTCTAGCTATTCTTTATTTTTAAAATTACCTGTCACACATATTCCCACAGGCCAAGAATATTTTCTTTATATTCTTATTTTAAAAAGTATCTGTTCCACATATTCCCACTGGCCAGCTATACTTTCTTGGTATTCTTATTTTTAAAATTACCTGTCCCACATATTTCCACTGACCAGGAATACTTTTTTGGTATTCTTATTTTTTAAAAGTACTTGGCCCAGATATTCCCACTGGCAAAGTATACTTTCTTGGTATTCTTATTCTTAAAAGTACTTGTCCCATATGTTCCCACTGGCCAAGAATGGTGTACTTTGGTTATTCTTATTTTTAAAATTACCTGTCCCATATATTCCGTAATGAAGAATACACTCCAACTGTAGATTCTTAAACATAATCAACGAGACCCGTAAGGGTCGAGTAGATTATTTGTAAGAATCTACAAGTTGGAGAGTATTCTCTTACATAATACATTTATATCTGCAAAAGTGGCTTCATTTTGTAATTTCACACTTTTAATGTTTAGAAAGTCATATAAGACAATAATTAACAAAAATAAAACGATAAGCGAAGTTTTATCGGTATACGTCCTTTCGATTCTCGTTTATATTTAGATAGTTCAAGGTCTTTCAAGTGTTCCAAATGTTCACCAATGGTCTGTCTGATTTGTAATTACTTGCGGTGGGTTGGTTAGTTGTTTTCAGTATTGCTAGAAATAAATTTTAAAAGTTTACGTACTCCTCAGTTCTGAATATAAATTATGCCAGATTTGAAATACTTGTATCATGCCTTGCATATATTGACCAGTTACTCATTTAAACACGTTGTTGATATTGTTTTAAAATAAAGTTTACTGTCAAGAGTCATATATATTAATGATAAAAGTTTTTAGTATGATCATCGTAGCCGTGTGGTTAGACGGAAGTATTGAAACTCAAAGGAGACTTCAAAAAACCCAACAGGGGTTCGATACCCACAGATGCCAAAATATCTACAACACGTTTTTAAGCCTAAAATAGTACGTAAAAGGTTAAAGTTCATATACCCAATATTTCATAGAGCAAAACACAAAATAACAGTATGTGAACCCAGAAGAACAAAACGCAATAGAGCAGTATGTGAACACAGATGAACAAACACAATAGAACAGTATGTGAACACAGAAGAACAAAACACAATAGAACAGTATGTGAACACAGAAGAACAAAACACAATAGAACAGTATGTGAACACAGATGAACAAAGCATAATAGAACAGTATGTGAACCCAGAAGAACAAAACACAATAGAACCCTGAAAAACAAAACAACAAAATGGCAGATATACCACATATAGTAAAACAGGGCAAATATACAGGAGATCAGGTTAGTCAGTAGATTTATATATCCAAAGTAGAATACAATTATGGAAGTGATTTCCGTCAGTTGTTGAAGTCAATATATTCAGTACCCACACACATCGTATGACGTATGCATCGTGTGAGTACGTATGATACAGTTCCGGGGGAAGTATATAATCTAGTGATACGAGACTGTGATTATATTAAACCTTTAGTTATTTGTATTATGTTTAGTTTGTCTTGTTTATACGTCAGCTTGAGTTACATTGTGTGATCATTTTGCGCTTCATTTTCCATTTTGTTTTTTTGCTTAGTTTAGTTTTGTTTAGTTTATTAAATTTGATTTTTTATTTCGTTTGTATGACTATTGGCAACATAACAAGGACACGTGACATTACAGTTCTAACCTATCTTCTTCTATTAGGTACATATACTGGTAGTAGTCATCGAGGTAACTCGGGGTTTCGAAATAGGAGCTAGTTGTCACTCTAAGGGACATATGTACACATCCTCCAAAATGGACGCCCACTAGTAGTGGGGAACGAATCGAAGACAGAACGGACGTATGAATAATGTCCCGACGGACGTAAATAAACGGCCCATGTATAATGTCCTGCTCCTTGCAGGTAAAAGATACATCAGAAATTAGCTAAGACTTGTTCAGAGTAGTCGTTGGTTGTCTGTTTCAAGGAAAAATTGTCTGAACCACATGATGCGGTTGCAAAAAGGGGGGGGGGGTTTAATGGTTTGCATATATGGGGTATATACTATAATAGTGTATTGGTGTGTAATTCAGAAATTATGAATAGTGTTTAGGGAAAGAGAATGATTTAATGTAAAAGTCAACCTATTGTGATCTATTTGGTACCGATATTGGATGTAAACCTTGAGGTTTAGACCAGTTTACTTGCTGAGAGATACAACCCCTCCGCAGTGGTCATCTGTTAGGTGTGCGGAAGGAATCTAATACACAACAATCCCTGGGACGTGACGTAAATGAGTGGCTCGTGTAAGGAAAAAATTAATGCTCCTTGAACCTAGCAGAAATGGGAGCATTAGGAAGGATTTATATCTTGTGTGTAGTCGTTGCAATGTAAACTTGTCTGAAATACATGGTACAATGGGAAATGGCGTGAATGGTTTGTATGTACAGTGCATAGTATAGTGATGTTTAAATGGAGAATGCCGTGTGGGGAAAGAGAAATGGTATATGCGTAAAGTGGAATATCGTGTGCGGAAAAGGAATCGAGGCCTGTTTTGATTAACATGACGGGCGCTACTAGTGGATCATGAACTGCTACCCTTCCTGAGCTCGTGAGTTCACCCCCGGTTTTAAGTGGGGGTCGTGTTACGCGATCTTTAGTTTTATGTGTATGCTTTGTAGATGTGTTATTTTTCTTTTGGCCATTGTGTTGTCTGTCCTTCGATTTACGGATACTCATTACCCCTTTGGTATCGTCAAGCTCTTCTTGGTTTAATTGGTACCAACCTGTCGATCCATTATTGTATAGTGAACTTGATGTAGAATTACAGAGAACGTGATGTAAAATGTTATTTTATAGATTCGGTTCTTAACAACGATTGACATACGAAGATAGAATTTCTATATTGCGTGACAAAATCGTCAACTACCTTGTATGATATTACATTTCCAATGGTTGTTTTTCTGATATGAGAAACGGATCGAAGAGAAAAAAAAAGGGGGGGGGGGTTATATAATGTTTTGGTAAATACACTGGGTGTAACACTAGTACATTGTATTTATACTTAGTCCTTATTTCCTCCAGTTTTAGTGAGGTTTGTGTTACTCGATCTTTAGTTTTATGTGAATGTTTTGTAGATCGTTGTTTGTACTTTTTATTTTAGCCATTGTATTGTCTGTGCTTCTCCGACTTACAGATTCTGATTACCACTTTGCTATCTCCTAACTCTTCTTACAGAATCTCCTAATGAACAAGAATTAATTGAAGACCCGTTGGAAAGCAATATTTTTCGACGCCATTCATCATCTCTTTTCATTGTGATAACCAAGCCAACAGTCCATATCCCCAATTACCTTTATTCACCTACTATCTTATTTATTGTTTGTATGCTTCTTCTAGCTTATAATGACCTGAGACAATTGTAAAAAAGATGGCAAATCGTGTCAGATGTGATGGTCAATGTCAGGAAATGATGTGACAGATCTAACCGACTGACCTCATGAAATTTAATAATTCAGGGGCTGTCCTGGTCGTGATCGTACGGTAGTTAGATTTACAACTAACTGTGTAATCAGTGCCTATCACCATTAACGTTGTGAGTTCGAATCACATTCAGATGAGGTGTACTCGATACAACAATATGTGATAAAGTTTGTAAGTGACTTGCGACAGGCCTGTGGTTTTCTCCGGATACCCTGGTTTCCTCCTCCAATAAAACTGACCGCCACGGTTTCACTGAAATATTGTTGAAAGTGGCTTAAACACCATAACCCTAAGCCTTAATAATTCAAATGAAATTCTGCAAGACAGAAGTGAAAACAGAGGAATTTGATGCAGATACATTTATTTAGATAAATGGTTTATTCATTGGCTGTCATCTCTCCGTCGCTCAGCTGAAAAAAATAATAAAACATAAACTATTATAATATTATATTCACTTCCATTCGATCTAATACAGCCAAAGTATAATATGCAAATCAACATTTTACCAACCCTCAACATCTCGCCCCATCTCATCACCCCACAACAATTAATACTACGAAGATTAAGATAAATACCAACTAGAGAAAACAGAAATGAACACGAATGAAACAACGAAAGACAAACGATTAGAATCCCACAAAAACCTAATTCAATACCAAGTACTTCGAAATGGCAGCATATCAAGTTCCTTATTTGAACGTATCATGTGTGTTAAACTAAACAACGTCTTCTATTTCATAATAGAGAGTATATCCAGGAGTTCATGTTTCACACGATACAGCATTTCGTACTTATGCTGGACAGCACGCGCTGTACCGTACTAGAATGAAGATCATGTTTTATACTGGACAGCACATGCTGTACCGTACTAGAATGAAGATACTGTTTTATACTGGACAGCACCTGCTGTACCGTACTAGAATGAAGATCATGTTTTATACTGGACAGCACCTGCTGTACCGTACTAGAATGAAGATCATGTTTTATACTGGACAGTACCTGCTGTACCGTACTAGAATGAAGATCATGTTTTATACTGGACAGCACCTGCTGTACCGTACTAGAATGAAGATCATGTTTTATACTGGACAGCACCTGCTGTACCGTACTAGAATGAAGATCATGTTTTATACTGGACAGCACCTGCTGTACCGTACTAGAATGAAGATCATGTTTCATACTGGACAGCATCTGCTGTACAATAATTAGCTGTATATTCTGCGCTATGCCGGACACCATCTCCAGTTCATATTGAACAACATCTCCTTTCCCATACCGGGCATTTCCTGTTTCACAGTCTCATCATTTGCGCCCTACTAGACAACAATTCCAGTTTAATCTGGACAGCCTATCCTGTTTCATAATGAACAGCATCTTCTGTTTTACCCCGGAGGGCATTTTCCGCTTAAACTGGGCAGCTTCTCCCGATTCATTGTGGACGTATCCACACACCATTCATCATGCTTTACCCAAGCTGCATCAGCTTATTTGGTACTGGTATATAATACATGAAATAGTTTACAACTCACCCCTGTCATATATATGTTAACATTATTTAACAATTCAATAGATGGCGAGGTGTACTCGATACAACATTATGTGATAAAGTTTGTCAGTGCTTTGCGACAGGAGGTTTTTTTGCGGGTACTACATTTCCTCCACTAATACGCCAATAAAGCGCGGTAACTCTTCATATAAAAATGTACTTGTGTTATCTCCATTACAAGCCTATCAAACAGCAATAATTGCATTCAGTATTTATAATTACATTTTACATCATTAAATACAATTGAAATTATTATTATTTGTTTTCATACTCCACATTTTCAGATGTTGTTATTGTGTATAGTTATTAGTTTTAATGATATTCGAAAATGATTCCCGGAAGTGGGCGTGGTTGAATGTTTTTTGAGCGTCATGGACTGAGGATGGTTCAATTTCGAAGTCACGTGTCAACCTTTTTACCATTCACATTGGTCTTTCCCCATCATGGTCGTGATCGTATGTTAGTTAGATTTACAACTACATATGCAACAAGTGTCTAACACCACTAATGCTGTGAGTTCGAATTCCGCTCAGGCGAGATGTACTCGATACAATATTATGTGATAAAGTGTGTCAGTGACTTGCGACAAGTCATTGGTTTTCTCCTGGTACTTCAGTTTCCCCCACGAATGAAACTAACTGCCACGATATAACTGAAATATTGTTGAAAGTGGCGTTAAACACCATAACCCTAACCCTGCCCCTTTCCTCATTAAATGAAGACATGTAATTATTATGTAGTAAATAAAATAGACTATTACGTCAACCTACCATGATTTTGTTCCGCATGGCTTACAAGTGTCGGAAAGATGCTCACAATGTCTCTGTTGTTTGTTGAACACAGTACCAGGTGGACACCGATAGTCAAATTTCCTACCATAGTAACACCAAACGTAGCTTCTACAATCCTCAGTAGCGTAATATCTGTTTTCACGACTACCACATTCAATCAGACATGACGGATGACCATACCTCGAAAATTTACAACGTTCCTGTTTAACAAATCTTCCCGCCTCACATACCATATACCAGGGTGCTTTTTTGTAACCATGGTAACTTCTACCATCTGGATAACCTTCACAGCTTGGATGGTTAACCTCACATGGCATACAGTGTGAGAGGCAAAAGCGTAACTTATACTGACCTAAAAAAATATTTGAATCTTACATTGGTTTCGGAAAAGGAATGGATCGAGAAGCACAGGAAACGAGTTTGTTTTTTAAAATGAGAAAAAAAATAAGCATCATATCTATAAATCCTATTTCATTTTTTAAAACTGTCAAGCAATCTTACATATATATTAGCATTGTATTTGTAATATTGTTGTAATATATTGTTGCATTGTCAGATATACGGCGTTTCTAATAAGATTTTTTTTAAAAGATAATAGCATATGGGATTGGAAATCTAGGACCAAGCACAAATATGTGGCGGGGTTAAGCATGTTAATGGGATTCCAATCCTCCCTCTGTTCACTGGATCTCAATCGACAAGGTGGATATAAACAGGCAATAAGAATTGTCTCAAATGGATCATACCATAGTAATTATAGAGATACTGGATTTACAAGTCATATTTATATTCTTCTGTGGATTTAGCGTATAGATTTTTATCTCGTGCACTGGTTCAATTTGAACAGTCTAATTTTGCAAATTTTCTAATACACACTGTCACTGACCAAGATATAGAGTTTCTGGTATCTGATTCATGTTAAGCAACGGAAAGAAACGGTAACAGTATAAGCGCGGACATCACAGAGGACACCATACAAAACGATTAGAACGATGCTTGTATCTGCTCTTTTTAAACAATTTGACAGTTGTCATGGGCTTTTATACATTGCAGGATAAATATAATATACGTACATTGTCGGAAAATATATAATGCACTTGTACACTCTGCGAGAAAGGACAGAAAGGCTCGCCAATGCTCGCTTTTCTACCTGTTTCTAACGCTTGTACAAATAATTTTTTTCTAGCAATATATGTACATTTGTATATTTTCTATCTCCATCATGTGGCTCCCTTCTGGGATTACTGGTTCCCTACATTGCTAAACCTGATACCAGTATATTTACAAGCAATACATACTGATAGTGGATATTGTGTGTTACTTACAGTACGACTTAAGCTCTACTCTTGATCCACAGTTCACTCTCTTAAAATCCTCACATCTTTTTGATTCCTCTGAGAACAATTTTGGATAAGGACATATTTTTGATTCAGTTGGATCTGTACAGTCATAGTAGAGATGGCAGAACGTGCTGTCAGGAAGATGTGCCTTCGGTGTCTTCTTACATTTATCTATTCTTGCTGATTAAAAAAATAAGAACAAACAATTACAAATTGAATGTCTTGTACTATGATGTGTCTTAAAAGAAACACTACCATAATTGTGAAAACCGGAAATCATCAATAAAAATCATGCGCAGAATAGATGTCATGTCACAATGAGAAGTAATAAAAAAATAAATGAAATTGATTACCTGAATGATTGTACAATTTCCATTGACCATTGGAATTAATTTTGTTTTAAATGGAGATATTACAAGATTATTTTCTAAATTGTGCTCCTTTTTCTGGAGGAATTTTTAGTACTTGGTAGCGTTCGCCTTCTAGGTTTACATCTCATAATGATTTGTACAATATTCATTAATCTTGTCAGACAAAAAGGTTGAGAGTTGTCTTACCTTTTAGGTTCTGGCTACAGAGAATTGAAGATGGATGCTTATCACTAGTACATGAACCTGCTGATTCCAGTTGCTCATCTTTTAGAATACAACGTTCAATTCGAGTTTGGCGGCCAGCCATACACCGTATTGCCATTTTGCAGTCATCGCTGAGTTTTTCTGAATTTCCTGGACAATAATCCGAATCATATATTGCATAACCATGAATGCTATACATATACCTTCTAGAATAAACAAATGGCATTGAACACCATAACGACAATATTATCAGTTGAATCATTTCGACGACAGATCTTCAAATGTCACGTATTGAAACATGTATTGTGCAGCAACATCGCAACAGCTTGCATATTTATTTATAGAAAGTCTGTATATCACGTAGCGTTCAGATTAAATTTCAAAAGTATAGAACATTTGAAAAAAACCAAGTGTATTATGTCAATAAGGTAACAGTTAGTGCGATCGATAGCTCTCGAAAAGACTAAAAAGTGCTTCCATTCCACAAATTAGATGAGCGGATTAAATATAAGGAAACTAATCCACATATTGCCACTCGTAAATTCGATGTCGCCTTGTTGTCCATGCGTTTTAAATAAAAAAAATCATTCCACATGTACCCACTGGAGAAAAATGGAGTATTAGTTTTATTCCTTATTTCTAAAACTATCTGTCCCACACATTCATATCGGTCAAGAATATTTTCTTGGTATTCTTATTTTTAAAAGTACCTGTCCCACCTCACATATTCACACTGGCCAAGAATTGTTTTTTCTTGGTATTCTTATTTTTAAAAGTACCTGTCCCACCTCACATATTCACACTGGCCAAGAATTGTTTTTTCTTGATATTCTTATTTTTTTAAAAGTACCTGTCCCACCTCACATATTCACACTGGCCAATAATTGTTTTTTCTTGGTATTCTTATTTTTAAAAGTACCTGTCCCACCTCACATATTCACACTGGCCAAGAATTGTTTTTTCTTGGTATTCTTATTTTTTTAAAAGTACCTGTTCCACCTCACATATTCGCACTGGCCAAGAATTTTTTTTTCTTGGTATTCTTATTTTTTTAAAAGTACCTGTCCCACCTCACATATTCACACTGGCCAATAATTGTTTTTTCTTGGTATTCTTATTTTTCAAATAGCTATCCCACATAGTCACACTGGCGAATAACGGTGTTTTCTTTTCTATTCTTTTTTTTATATTAAGCATACGGTGTTTTCTTGCTATTGTAATTAAAAAAATACTTGTCCCACATATTCCCACTGTCTAAGAATTTTTTTTTTTATATTCTTTTTTTGACAATGACCGGTTCCACAAATACCCATTGCCCAATAATGCTGTTTTCTTGCTATTGTAATTTTTAAAATGATCAGTTCCACATATTGCCAGAAGCCAAAAATGGTGTACTTTTGCTATTCTTTTTTAAATTACTTTCCCATATATTCCTACTGGCGATTAACGGTGTCTTCATTCTATTTACATTCACTTTGAAAATAAAATTTTTCAGCTCTTCCAAGTAACGAACATCGGAGTCTTATTTATTATTATTTATACCATTTGAAATAACATATTTCACATATTTACGCTGGGGATTATCTTCTTACTATTCCGACTTTGTAATTGTACATATTCCGCATTTTTTAATTTTCAAAGAACTATATGTTGTTGCTATTACCAGTTTTAAAATAATCTATTCCTCATACTCTTACTCGACAATTGTAGGTTAAGTATTATATAACATAAATTGTGTTGCAGAAATGAAATGATTGACATTTCTAACTACGGTACAATAATCAGACCTGCATCTTGCATCATGATATACACCCATAGCTTTGTGGAGACAATTTTATAATTTGGGAACCATCAGAATAAATCACAGTCAAGGATATTGATATTTAATGTCAAGGTGAGACCATGAACTGGAACATACAATCAAAGGTGGGCGGCAATATGAAATTGTGTTCTAAATGGTTACCAATGTGAATATGTTGGAGCATTCCGAAGCGCCTGAGTTCATCTCCGGTTGTCAGTGGGGTTTGTATTGGTCTTGTCATCCAATTTCTCGTCTTCACATTTTTAGTTCCGTGTTCCGATGTCCGGTACGATTCATGCGTGAAAATGTTCGGTTCGTCATCACTCTCATTTGTGTTGTAGAGGGTTCATGATTTATTTATTATTTGTGTTTATTTACACCACGATATGCACATCACATGCTGTTCACGTCGCTTAACAGTAGCACAACGGGTGCCACTAGTGGAACATAAATTGAGAAACTCTGCTAGAGGACTATTAGTCGCCGAGGGTGTCATTGACCCAGTATTCAGTGTTTCAGCACTGACATGGTTTATTATATATATATATATATTTATTCTTGAACTTTACAGTTCCTATGTATTTATGTTTAAAACTAAGGTTCTCCACTCTTAGGCATAGGCGACTTTACCCATTTTGGCCTTTAGGCTATCTTGCTTAAACCTTTTGATTTTTTTTGCTCCCAGACACTTTTGAATTATTTTCCTTTCCAATCATTCAATTTTGAGTGTACCTGATGCAGATTGTTCCAGAAACGCATCGCTCGAACTTAATTTGATATCTACGTTTTTATTGCTTACCCTTCCGGAGCATCTGAGTTCATCTCCAGATTTTACTAGGCTTCGTGTTACTCAATCTATAGTTTTCTGTGTAGTTTTATGTAGATCATTGTTTGTCCCTTTGTCAGTTTTCAGTTGGTCATTGTATTGTCTGTCCTGTGATTTTTAGTTTCTGATTAACACTTTCATATCTTCAAAATTACCTTATACTTTTCTTTGATTATCAAACAAGATTGCAAATTAATTAGCAAGCATGAAGCGTGTGTTGATCGTTATGGGTTATCTGTGTCACAAATTACCACGGATATGTTCCACTTGTCGCATACACTTCCCGGTTCTTTCTTCATTCATGACTTATCACCGCGTTTGTAACTAGATTAACACGACGGGTGCCACTAGTGGAGCAGAAACTGCCTACCATTCCGGAGCAACTGAGTTCACCCACAGCTTTAGTGGGTTTCATGTTACTCGATCTTTAGTTTTATGTGCTGGTTTTGTAGATTGTTGGTAGTCTTTTTGTATTTTTTCTTTTGGCCATTGTGTTGTCTGCTCTTCTTCAATTCACGGATTAGATTACCCCTTTGGTATCTTCAAACTCTTCTTAACAATGCCATCAGTTCAGTGAAATCACAAGTTTGGTAATTCACAATAAACATGAGCAATACAATTCAAATTGATTACATGAAGGTGACTCCAGAAAAGTGTCGTGTGCACTCAATTTCATATCTATGTTTTTATTAATCACAAAAATACGATCCGAAGTCAAGTTTTAATATTTAACATGATCCCAATATTGAAAAAATAAATTATGACAATAGTATAGATGGTCGTTTGTTCTTTTGTCCCTTTTCGATGGGCAATTGTTGTTTTGTCTGTCCTTCGAGGTATGTATTCTGATAAGGAGGGAGATTATGAATACAGCGACATGGTGGATCAATTGAACGAGGTCATACCAAAATATGAAGAAACATACGACACTCTACTCTGTGGAGATATGAATGCTTCATTACATAGAGACGACAGACGAAGGGATAGCATCTTTAAGAACTTTACTATAGAAAGCAACCTGATATTGCCTACAAACTATCCAAATGATTTTACATTCCACCATCATAACGAAAAAGTCAAATCTCAGATAGATTATATTCTGCTTAAAGGAATAACTTTGAACCTACAACCTAGGGTTTCAATCATGCCGTTCGATGCTATAAACACCTCGGACCATACTCTCATTAAAGTAGAAATTACCACCCAAATAAGTAAATTGGCACCAAAATCAGCTAAATTCTATACCAAGACAGCATAGGACAAATGCAATTCTGACGAATATAAGAAAATCATACAAACAGAAATAGGAAAGCATAAAAACACTATAAAACTAACTGTTGCAGACAGAATAGCCAAACTAGAGAATACATTACACAAGGCAGAAAGGAAGTCCATACCAAAATACAGGCGCTTAAATACACTAAAATCTGTAGGTAGAGGAATATGGAATCGTAATATCGACCAAGCATCTAAAGAGTCTAAAAAAGCACACTGGATTTGGAAAAATAAGGGAAAATCGAACAGTAGCACTTAAAGCGAAAGAAAGGATATGATAAAGAAAAACCGAACATTGCGTCAAGTACAGCGACAAGCATATGCCTCAAAGAAGGACAAACTGATCTCAGAAATTATGGAACCATCTCAAGACGATAGTAAAACATTCCACAAATTGCTAAGAATGCAAAGAAGTAACTCTGCAATAAATACTGACACACTGGTCATAGACAATGTTGAATACAACCAAAGTAATATTATGGAAGCATGGAGAATACATTTCGAAAATCTAGCTACTCCTAGTCTGGACGAAAACAAATTTGACCTAGAACGAAACAGCCTTTGCATAATACAAAATGACATCATAGCAGAAATAACAGCCAATAAGGTGAAAATCCCACCAGCAACAGAAGCAGAAGTAAAACAAGCTATCCGAAAACTGAATAATGGGAAAGCTGCTGATGAAAATGGAATACAAGCAGAACACTTTAAACTTGCAAATGCTGAATTGGCAACATAAATGTGTAGTATCATCAACCAAATATTTGAAGAGCTTAATATTCCAGATAATTTGAAAAGTGGCATCTTAACACCAGTATTGAAAAAGAAAAAAGGACAACACTTTACCAGGAAAAAATAGAGGCATAGTCGTTACAAACACGTTCTAAAAAATTATTGAGTCAGTCATCAAAGAACGATTAGAAAAACAGCTATCTCCGACGCAAAATCCCTTACAGAGAGGTTTCACTGAACACGCATCTAGTAAATTTACAGCATTTATAGCATCAGAAACTATATTAATATACAAAAAAATTGAATCAAGATTTAGAACTTCTGGCTGTAGACGCAGAAAACGCATTTGATACCGTCAACCATGACATAATGTTAAATAAGTTATACCACGGTGGAATTACTGGTGATATGTGGCTATTACTAAGGAACATTTATGATGGGCTAATCCTGAAAGTTAAATGGGGAGACCAGACCACAGAAAGTATAGATATTAAACAAGGGATACTCCAAGGTGCAACACAATTTAAATTCCGATCTAAATTGATTTAGAAAATAAAAAAAGGTGCTTTAAAAATCAAATGTCAGTAATTTGGAATTGAACATATTTTTATAATCTGCATTGGAACAATTATCTGTATTTTAAAGGCTTACTTTACATTTGAGAGGAGATGATCATGATGGCATTGTTACACATGGCCGGTCTAGAGAATTCCGAATGCATATGAAAAATCCAGCGCAAACCGGAAGTGGCTGTATCCGTTTCAATGATTGAAAAGTAGACGAAGCGACGTTTGCTGAATATTCTTGTCCAATTCGTCTGAGGGGGCGGGGGCGGTAGGTATATTTAAATATGGCAGTCGAAAAGAGAAATATCTCGGGAGTGTAACGATATAATTGGGTCAGCGAAAGGATCACAAATAAGCGAAAAATATTGAGGCGAAGTGGGGAAGGGGAAAAGGGCAGATATTTACCTTGAAGTAAAGAAGAGGAGGGGGCATATATTTTTTGAATGAAATAAGTGCCTGTGATTAGGAGGCCAGGAAATAAACAGAGTACAATCAATTAAGCAACTTGGAATAACTTACCAAGAAAACGGTAAAATAAATATTGAAGAGAGATTGAGGATAGGCAGACGAACAATATATGCCTTACTAGTACCTGGACTGCACGCAAGATCAGGAATGTCCCCAGTAATTCTATTGAAATTCTGGAATACATACGCTGTCCCACGGTATCTATATGGGCTAGAAATCCAGGCATATACATCATTAGACACGAAGAAATTAGAACAGCTGCAAAGGGCAACCTGCAGACAATTTCAATGCCTTCCAGAGCGAACCGCAGCAGTAACTATTTACATACTAATAGGGGCAGAACCAATAGAGACAATGCTGGACAAAAATGCAATGATCTTGTTTACCACCTTAGACAGGCTTGACTCATCCATCGAAAAAGACATACTCATATGGGGAAATGGAAAACTCAAAAGAAGAAGACAAATTATTCATCTGTAGAATTAGGAAGACGCTCCAAAAATATAATCTGCCATCTCCAGAAGAAATACTCGAAAATCCTCAGCAGTGGAAAAATGAAATGAAAAAGGCCATTAACAGCTTTTGGTACGATATATGGACAAACAAAATATACATTAGAATATCTAGAAATTCAGCAAAATCCAATAGGAACTCCACATAACATATTACGAAGTGTGCAAAATCGAAAGTACGACATACAAAAAGCAGAAATCAAATTACGTTTAATTACTGATACTTCTTATATGCTTACAATATCCCCATGCTAAGTTCAGCCGTAATAAAATATCTCCGATCTGTAACTATGTGGAGAAGAAGAAGAAGATAGAGAGCATTTTTTACTGGAATGTAAAACTCTAGAAGAAAACAGAAAAACACAAATGGTGAAACTATGTGAAGCTCTAGAAGAGGCAAAGAGGGGGAGGGGTGTTACACGGACTCTAGAACAAAATGGGCTGCTCATGCAAATCATATTGGACTGCACCTCATGTAAAATAAACCAACTGATTCCATATACGAACCAGGATTTAGTGCAAATTGAAAGAACCACGCAACATTACTGCTTTGTGTTACATCCAAAGAGAACTGAAATATTGAAGAACATTATGTAAAAGGGCAGATAGTCAATAGCTAATAGTACATTTCTAGAACTGTATTTTCGGAATTTATCAAACTTTTATAAGTCAGCTAATAGTATATTCTTCTTACTGTGTCCAGCATCCGATCCGTTCATTAAAGAGAACGCTTTACATCTTAAACTGTTTATACGCATACTTAAATGATGATTTTACCTTTTAAAGTCTATACGCATACTTAAATGATGATTTTACCTTTTAAAGTCTATACGCATACTTAAATGATGATTTTACCTTTTATGAGTCATTTTGTTTTAACAACGGAAGAATTGCTGTATTCAAAGAGTGCGTGAAGGAAAGAACATTTGTATAAATTACCACTGCGCTTTTATCTTTTAGTGCTGTGTAAATACGTTTTTTACTCATATGAATAACTAAACAGCGGAATGGACTTTTAACAACACTATTAATTGTAATACTTCTGTGAAACGACTATTTTACCATACACGTTTAATACATTTTAGTATTGGATGTAAATACGTTTTAATGCCACTAACCGGACTTATTGGAAATGTTGAACTTTTAACTACTACGTATATTTTATCATAACTGTAAATACGTATCTTTTTAAGTATGTGCCCGTTAAGTTAGGCTTTATAATTTTATCCATAATTGGAGTGCTCCGAATTCCGGAGGAATTTTACCTGTATAAAGACAAAGATAAAGATAACCCCTTTATATCTTCAAACTCTTTTTGGACCAATGTCTGTTTGTTAAGTATGGTAATAATTCTACATACTCTAGGATTTACTTAATAATAAGGTGGATATCAAATTAAGTTCACACAACACATATCTTTGAAACCCCCCCTTTTTTTATTGCTTTTGATTTACTTAAATAGTGCAGCAACATATGACAGATGATTCAAAGAAAGTTCGAATATCACATAACGTTCAGATTCAATTTTAATGTCTAGTATACATTGTTGTACATTTGCATACCATGTAGAGGGCCGTCGTGGCCGTGTTCGTATGGTAGTTGGATTTACAACTACCTATGCAATCAGTGCCTATCACCACTGATGTTGTGAGTTCGAATCTCGATCAGGGCGAGGTGTACAACATTATGTGATAAAGTTTGTCAATGACTTGCGACAGATCTGTGGTTTTCTCCGGGTGCTCCGGTTTCCTCCACCAATAAAACTGACAACAACGATTAAACTGAAATATTGTAGAAAGTGGCGTTAAACACCACCAAGCAAACAAGCGTACTGTGGAAAAAAATAAAATATTTGATCAAGTTTTATCATCGTCAGGATTCAATTGTACCTACTGATAAATTACCAGGAATGATGCATGTATAAATGATCAAGAGGGGAGGGGTGGGACCTCATATTAATCTGTTTAACTCAAGGTGGGACCTCATATTAATATGTTTAACTCAGCAGGGATGGGACCTCATATTAATCTGTTTAGCTCAGCCTCATGTCGTGCTAGACCCTGGATTTCCAGCGTCATAAATTATGTCGTTGGCTTTTATATTTATTTACAATGAATTGAGGTGAGAGGTGAGAGGTGAGAGGTGAGAGATGAGAGGTGAGAGATGAGAGGTGAGAGGTGTGAGATGAGAGGTGAGAGGTGAGAGATGAGAGGTGAGGTGTGAGAGGTGAGAGGTGAGAGGTACACATGATTGTTGGTTTTATTGATATTGGTTGAATTGTTGACCATCACTGCTTACCTTTCTATTCATAAATGAATACACACATGAAGCGTTCAATATATTGATAATAAATGAATACACACATGAAGCGTTCAATATATTGATAATAAATGAATACACACATGAAGCGTTCAATATATTGATAATAAATGAATACACACATGAAGCGTTCAATATATTGATAATAAATGAATACACACATGAAGCGTTCAATATATTGATAATAAATGAATACACACATGAAGCGTTCAATATATTGATAATAAATGAATACACACATGAAGCGTTCAATATATTGATAATAAATGAATACACACATGAAGCGTTCAATATATTGATAATAAATGAATACACACATGAAGCGTTCAATATATTGATAATAAATGAATACACACATGAAGCGTTCAATATATTGATAATAAATGAATACACACATGAAGCGTTCAATATATTGATAATAAATGAATACACACATGAAGCGTTCAATATATTGATAATACAATTGATTAGTATTAACAATAATGAATGAGTGAGTGAGTGATTGTTGTTTAACACCAACTCAGCAAATTGTCAGCTATATCATGAAGAGAACAAGTTAATTTTCAATGAGATGATGATGTTGTCCGCTTTGTACTAGATCAACACGCTTAGTTGAATTTTATAGTGCTAGCTCACTGAACCAACAGTTCGCAGGTAGATAAGTCGCCCCACTCGGTCACATTATTCTGATTCCGAGAAAACCAGTCTTTGTTCTTACTCCTTAATGTTGCGTGTTTAGTGGAGAAGCAACAAATACCAGCTTTATAGTCTGTGGTTTGACCCTAGAGGGGCTCGAACCCACGATCTACCTCACTCGAGGCGAGCACGCTAACCATTATACCATCTATGCAGTTTAAACAATAATGAACAGGAAGAACATAAAATAATATCATAAACGTTTTGCCATTATATATTGTATGAATATGGACACGAGCAAGTTGAATAAAGGTAAAAGAGATGCAATAATAGAGACATGTTATTGAAAAGAAACAGAAAGGAGGCGGGGGTAATTCCTTGCCACGATCGCCTGCATTTACTAGTAGTTGAATTTGAATCACAAGAGTGTTTAAATAAGAAAAGTAATGCACTGCTGTAATTCAAAGGAGAGATGGTACAATGGTTAAAAGAAAAAAGACAAACAATGCTCTAAGAAATACTACGGAAAACAACAGATCCACACTGAAAAAGGGGGGATAGGGAGAATTATTGTGGTCCTGAAAGGTAAACATTCGTTGTGTTTTAATTTTTAATGTATCACTTATAACATATTTATAAGAAAGACTAGCTTTTCTCGAGCTGGTTTCAGTGTGTAACAAAGTTACTTATCAAAATTCAATAAAACTAGAGACGAAGCAACTGTTTGATAAAAACGGAATAGTCATTTCTCAAATCATTCTATTATTGCATCTTTTTTTCCTTTATTCAACTTGCTCGTGTCCATATTCATACAATCTATAATGGTAAACTTTCATGATATTGTTTTATGTTCTTCCTCTTCATTATTATTAATATTAATCAATTGTATGGTCACCAAACACAGAGTCGGATCATGTTCTGTTTACTTCTTGGATAACATCACCGTGAACTCTGAAAATACAATATAAAATAGATCAAAGAGCATAAACTGTTTCATCTGTCACACATGAGGCATACAAAGTCTTAGACAACAATATATAATAAAGTTCCAAATTCCAATAGCAAAATCGTAAAAAGATACGGAATCGATACCACTAACACACAAATACATGACCGCTCACGTTCCGGGCTTGGTACAAGGAATTCAATAAAAAGTGATGGGTTTAAAGGAGAATTTGTGGTAGTGCCTAGCGACAAAATTTGTTGGCGGAGCTTATTATCAAAAGTCCCCGTTGATATGAACAGCATATTTATGAAACTGTATGTCACATGACCAACGTGACCAAGGTCACATACCTCAGAAATTTGAAGTGATTTTTGTAGGTTTTAGACTGATGAAGAATATTATTTTTAATAAGACTAAAAGTTTCGCAGGGAGGAACACTAGTGACCAAGCCTGTCAAATATTTTGCTCCAAAAGTAACTGTGAAACTATGTATCATTCATTTTTCCTCCTCGAGATAACCGTGGTCAAAATAATGAACAATCTGAATGTTTGCTCCGCCCACAGCTATTTATACCCACGGTCCCGGTTTAAGCTAGTTTTATGGGGCCAAACCTCCCCTATTAGTGAAATAACGAATTGTACTAATACATAATCAAATTGTATGTTTTACTGACCGATGCAGTGATGTAATGGTTAATGTAATGTGTTGGCTTCAAGTTCAAAACACCAGTTCGATTCGATCTGTGTCACCCTGATAATATGTGTCACAAACGACCACTGATATTTTCCACTTGTCATAAGCACTTCCCGGTCCTTTCCTCATTTATGACGTATCACCGGGTTTGTAACAAGAGTAAAACGACGGGTACCACTAGTGGAGCCTTCCTGAACTGAACACCTGAGTTCGCCACCGGTTTACTCTACAACGTCAGCATTTTTTCTCACACCAAAGGATATTAATATGACATTTGCCGATTCTCAATAATGTGTCCGAGTAGATACAATTCCCAAAAACCACAAGGAAAAAAATTCATACTTTCAACCACGGATTTTATTATATTTTAAGATGTAATATATATGTCACTCACAAAGTGTTCATTTTCTTTTTAATAGACCATTAATTTACAGATTTTTGTGATTCTTAAATTACACCTTATACAGGAGTTGTCTCCCTTTCATGCAAATTTCAATAAAAATAACATATTTTTCTCCTCATTGTTCAAAATGTGAATGTTTTAACAGCTGGTGTAATTTCTATGCATTATACAATTATTCTCTGATTTTTCACATGGTTCAAATTTCTACAAATTATGAGTAAATTATACTCAATTTCGCTGTCCTTTCTATTGCTCTTGCTAGTCCGGGTAATCCTTTTGCTCGTTGTAAGGTATTAAAAAATGAAATGAAATAAAATAGAAACGAAGCTATCGAGCTTAGTACGCACGACACGTGTCTGGAATAACCTTCACCAGATAAGCTTATAATCAAAAGAATGAACAGCCAAATAAATTAAAAGTTTTTGGTGGCAAGTAAAACAAAGGGCCTAAGCAGGATATCTAAAATCTGCTAAGGTAATTGCTTATTCTGCAATTAAATTTGGCATGTTTTAAAGATCAATTTGGCAAAATTAAACCGGCAACTGGCATTTTTGTAATTATTTACAATTAAACCAATCAAGTACAACCTCATCAGTGATGCAATGGTTAGCGTGCTCGGCCTGTGTGCGATATATCGTGGATTCGAGTTCCGGTCCTGTCAAACCAAATACTATAAAATTGGTATTTGTTGCTTCTCTGCTAAAATGTTAGGCTATGGTGTTTAAGTCACCTTCAACAATATTTCAGTTATTTCGTGGCGGTCAGTTTTATTGGTGGAGGAAACCGATATCGGGAGAAAACCACCGACCTGCCGTTAACCACCCAGCACTAAGGATAATGTATTTAGTTTAATAATATTTTATTGTACATAAACAATAGGATTGGACAGCAAGCTATACCAACTTATATGAAGTCCTCTCCTTACAAATTATACACATGAATTAATGACAGCAAAACAAAACACAGACAATAGACATTTAAAATTTTGACACTAGAAGAAAGTAAGAAGTACAAGTGAAAAAGTGAAAAATTGCTGACATTAGCCCTAAAATCTTTTTGATTGATTTATAAAAATTCGAACTTTTCCAAATATTTTGGAGTTGATGTCATAACTATAATGTGTCCGAGTGGAGCTACATGTCTATCAGTGGACTGTTGTTCCAGTAAGCTAGCACTATAAAGATCCAATTAAGGTGTTGGTCTAGTACAAAGAGGACATCATAATTCATCATTCCATTGAATGTAACTTGTTTTCTACATGATATTGCTGATAAATTGCTAATGTGGCATTAAACAACAATCACTCGCTCACGAATCAAAAACACAATTCGTCACGTGAATGGGATCTAGTGTTTAGGTAAATATCACTCTCCTTGCACGTAAAAAGCACGTGCATCAACAATTGTTAGGAGTGGGTCATTGGTAATCTCTTCCTAGGAAACATTTTCTTATCCTATTCGTAAGCTCATTTTTTTTGGTAAACATCAGAGCTGACCAATCGGGTGTTGTGCTACTTGAAGGACAGAATATCCTTAATTGGCTACTTGAATTATCGGACAATACAAATAAGTTTGTCTGTTTTTGTTTTCCTTTTATTTAAAAAAAATAAATTAGCACTTAAATCGTTAAGTTGTACAACCGTTTCATTAATCGGTATAGTTATTGCCGTCTGTCGGTCACACATTGAATTGTTGAATTAATTATTAAAATCGAAAACAAATTCTCGCTTAAAGGCGCAACCAATATGAGAACACGATAACTGAATCACATCTCAATGTATGTGAATACGCTACCTGAATTATATCGTAATGTATGAGAATACGCTATCTGAATCATATCTTAATGTATG
This sequence comes from Bathymodiolus brooksi, assembly GCA_963680875.1. Classification (NCBI taxonomy): domain Eukaryota; kingdom Metazoa; phylum Mollusca; class Bivalvia; order Mytilida; family Modiolidae; genus Bathymodiolus; species Bathymodiolus brooksi. The sequence continues at coordinate 86,167,752 of OY804588.1, read as the reverse complement.
AGAATACGCTATCTGAATCATATCTTAATGTATGAGAATACGCTATCTGAATCACATCTTAATGTATGAGAATACGCTATCTGAATCACATCTTAATGTATGAGAATACGCTATCTGAATCACATCTTAATGTATGAGAATACGCTATCTGAATCACATCTTAATGTATGAGAATACGCTATCTGAATCACATCTTAATGTATGAGAATACGCTATCTGAATCACATCTTAATGCATCATAAGCTATCTGAATCACATCTTAATGTGTGAGAATACGCTATCTGAATCACATCTTAATGTATGAGAATACGCTATCTGAATCACATCTTAATGTATGAGAATACGCTATCTGAATCACATCTTAATGCATCATAAGCTATCTGAATCACATCTTAAGGTATGAGAATAAAGCACCATGCATGAGAAAAAGCTATCTGAATCACATCTTATTCTTCACTGCGGTGATTTTACATGAACGCCTGGGCTTAACACAACGATAATAAATACAATACAATGCAACAAAGCCCATGGGCAGTAATGAATACCTCCACGTCGTGGGAGATGATGCATAGGCCCATTTATTATTCTCTGTTGCTATCCATGGACCCCAGTAACCACTATGGTGTTTGGGGTCCGCCATAAAATTATTGTCAGGGTAAAAACACGGAACTGACGTCATATAATAGTCCGCTAGCATTGTCAGTAATGTTTCTACAACTTCCGGTCTTGTTTCTGATAAATCAATCCTTTCGTACGGATCATTTGTGATGTTGAAAAGCCAGATATTTTTATTCTCAGGTCTGTTATAAATTTCAGATCGACCTTCAGCTGACACAGTAGTAGGTACAGCTAACCAAGAACCATTACCTGCAATAGAACAATCAAATAAAAAATATAACAAATTAGAACACGTTAATGTTAATAAACGTTAGTGAAAACAGAAGAGGCAATCAAGAATGAACAATCCAAAGACACTGGTAACATTGGTCACACAAGACACAGGGCGAAGAGACACAAACCATCAATACAACATAGCACAACACAGACAGTTAAAAGGATGCGCAATAGAATAACCAATGAACACTCTCCTGACAAGATGTGGGTTAGGTTACAGGTAGTATTGAAAAAGCAAGAGAGAATGCTTAATTTGATCTTGAAATATTAGACTGCGTTGTATCTCGTAGTTATAATGGAGCATGTTGTCTATACAAGAATGATACATGTACCTGGATTTCCGGTAATGATTTTCCAATCACCATGTCTCAGTGCTGCTCTATGACGGGTGTCAAATCGTCGGCCAGATATATGTCCCCCTACCATTGGCATCAGAGGGTCTATGTTGTGTAGAATGGTTTTCCGTGGACTTTTGTCACCTAAGCTAATATAAAAATATAATAATTAAAATCGGAAAACAAAACATAATAGGTTAAATGATGTTCGTGTCGCTTAACCGTAACATCACGGGTGTCACATGTGGAGTAAGAGCTGCTGACACTTCCGGAGCACCCGAGTTCACCCCCGAATTTTAACGGAGTTCGTGTTGTTCGATATTTAGTTTTCTGTGTAATGGTTTGCAGATTGTTGTTTCTCCTTTCGTCCGTATTCCTTTGGCCTGTGCATTGTCTGTCCCTATTCGATTTCGGCTTTTGGTATCTCCAAAATTTGCATAAAGCAATACACGTATGAACTACTTGTTACTTTTAAAATATGCTTAATAAATATTTCCTCGTCTCGGGGTGTCGTAAAAATCGCCATATATCATATATTTTATTGTTTGTGTTCATTTTCATCTTCGCTAACCAAGTGTTACGATCCACATCTTCACTCTTGGCGGCGTCAGCTGTAATTCTGCAATTGGTTGCAGCTATCGGTGGTCTGCATCCACTTAATCCCACTGCCGTGTGACCAGGAAAATCAAACTAACACTGCTAAGACTGAAGAGAAGGGACTGGATGGCGAAGATAGTTTCTAACGTGTTGGCTCTATAGCAAGCTTTGTAAGTTGAAATGAATCATGTTTCACGGTAGGGTCATATTTAAGATATTCATGGAATTTATATAATCATTGTTACTTTAACTTTCTCTTTTGTATCTCTTGACATAGAGATTGTTATGGGAGTTTTACACAGTTGGAAAAAAATCCATTAAATCAAGGAGATAAGCTTTATTGTTGGAAGAACTCGGAGTACCCATAGAAATTCCCCTCCTTGCTGCATGACACTGATAAACTTTATGAAAAATAATAATTATTTGTATCCAGAACATCAACTGGAAAGGAACTGACAACGCTATTGTTAATAAGCACCGAATGTATTGATGGATTAGAACAACTACACTATACGATCGAGGTCACGATGGTCTCACATTGTGCCTCAGTATTTAATCTTCTAACGTGATTGACGTATATCCATCCGTTTACGGTACATACCGGTGTAAACCTAACTCCAATGCGAGCTACAAAGGACAAATATTTGTATTGGACAGGTAATGATGTACAAAACAGTTCACAGAAAGCTAAATATCGAACAACATCAACCCCACTAAAACCCGACGGTGAACTCAATAGCGTATGATATTTGTATTTATACGTCATAACCAACCTTATAGTATTCCACTGGTCCAATCCACCAAAACACTTCACACAAAACAAAAGATCGAGGAACACGAACCCCACTAAAAACCAGCGGTGAACTCAATAGCGTATGATATTTGTATTTATACGTTATAACCAACCTTATTGTATTCCATTGGTCCAATCCATCAATACGATTGGTTCCGTCAAGTGATCCACCTGCTAGATTGATCAGTGTAGGAAACCAGTCAGATACATGTATTAACTCTCTTGAGATGCGTCCCCTCTTCTTGATCATTTGTCCATGTACGAATCCAATTCCGTGAATACCACCTTCCCACAGCGACCGTTTCCATCCTCGTAATGGCCAATTATTACCTCCTTCTAACACCTGTCCACCATTATCTACACGAAAATGATTGATTGATTGGTTGATTGATTGGTTAGTGTTTAACGCCAACTTTAGCAATATTTCAGCTATATCATGGCGACCAGTTTTGGTGGTGGAAGAAGCCGGAGTACCCGGAGAGAACCACCGACCATGGGCAAGCAACTAGTAATATTTATCACTTGCGGCTGCGAGTCGAGTACACCCTTGTTTGTAATTTACAAAGCCGGGCGCGACCCACGCCGTAATGGTGATAGGAATGTATGAGTTGTTAGGTAATACACCTACCTGGCTTCCAAACAGTTCGGATTAACTGCAAGCTAAATCCGTACAGAATTAATGTATCTTTTATTTGTTTATTTGCTTAAGGTACCATCTAAAATGATTAACAAAATAGTTCAATTGATTGATTGATTGATTGATTGATTGGTGTTTAATGCCAACATTAGCATAAGTCCATGGATGTTGCCCTATAAAAGTCTAACAAAACTCAATTAACCACCTATATGTTTACCAGTCAGGTTGTTTTAATCATCCTGACTTTCCTCCTCGTTCAATCTCATAGTCACTATATAGCTGAAGCATTGCTGAACGTGAATATAAACACACAAAGATGCGCCCATTTATTTATTATGCTTGTATTTGTTCTGTTCAAGAAGAGTTAGAAGATACAAAAGTGGTAATCAGAATCTGTAAATCGAAGGACAGACAACAAAATAGTCATAGGAAAAAGGACAAACAACGATCTACAAAACACTACACAGAAAGCTAAAGATCGAGCAACCACACTACAATTCGGGAGTGAACTCATGTGCACCGGAAGGGTAAGTAGTCCCTGTTCCTCCAGTGACACACGTTGTGCTACTCATTGTTGGTTGGTGTTTGTTTGTACCAATATTACTATGTTATTTCTAACTACTCCTATGATTTTCGTATTTTACACTTTTGTGTACATTTTATAAGATTTGTAAACTGACTGTTTTTAGGGACCTAGAGCTAGTAATACCCAATTAAGAATGTTGGTCTACATGTAGTTCAAAGCAAACATCATCATCATTACATTGAATGTAACCTGTTCATAGCCAGAAATGATGGGTACTTTGCTCATTTACATATCTAAGATGGCGACGCCGGGACGTCTGCAATTTTCATATGATCTATATAGACGATATCATTCATAATTGCATGTGTGTCATTTTCTGATCTTGAAAATGATACATTGAATCAAGCTGAATTAAATGAAAAAAAAATAACGAAAACAATTAAATATTCGAGGTTCCTGGACTAAATGAAAATCCGAGGCGACGAACCCTTTTTTGGCCTTAAGAGTCTATGTAAAAATGTCTGAAATACATGAAACTGGTGGCGTGTGACACAACATTTAACAATGAATGACATTTGGCGACATATTTTCTGAAATTAATGTAGATTCCTCAATAATATATGTAATTATATTAACTAACTTTAAATTTCTAGCTTCTAAACTCGGGGTTCCCACATTAAATATAATATGATCATTTTTGCATGATCGCGATATCAAAGACATGTCTAAAATCGTTACAAAACAAAAATATCTGAATTTTGACAGAAGAAAAACTTTGCGGAAATAAACAATAACTTTTAATTTTCGAATCATTGACGGACACATTGAATGTCCGTACTATAGGCTATTTTTTGACCAATCTAATAAATGATCCATCAAGCTTAAAACTGCAGTCACGTGATCAAAATCTAATTTAAATATGAGGAATATTTATGAGGAAAGTACCCTCAATTTCTGGATATGTCTCACAACCATATCGCTGACAAATTGCTCGTTTTAAATTGATCATCAATATGTAATTTATAAGAGTGTGCTGGCGTCACAATGACACCAACTTAAAAGAAATGGTCGACAAAATATACAGGCGGATTTGCGCGTGTCACTAAATGTGGGTGATAAATCGGTTAACGTGATCCCAACATTCTCGTCTTGATATAAAAATACGTTAGAAGATATCACTGGAGTAGTTAGAGGCGGCAAATCGTACAAGGACATACAAACCAACAACCAAAAGGAAAAGGACAAATAAGACAAACAAATATCTACAAAATGCTACACAAAAAGATTGAGCAATACGAATCCCACAAAAAACACAGGGTGAATTAATGTGCTCCGGAAGGGTAGGCGACAGTGCTGTCTTAACACATGTGCACGCTGGGCAGTTGCCCGGGAGGCCACGTGTATAGGGGTTCCATGCTTAATTTATGTATGATGTGTATGACATTTTTTGTATTGCTTAAACACTGATCTTGTTGAAAGTTCCAATACAATAAATATATGCTTGTATAGGTATGGGGCCCAGTGCACTGCTTCGCCCGGGGGACTATAATGTTGCTAAGACGGCCCCGGGTAGGCGTCCGTAGTGTATACCTTGTGATTACTATATCTCAACCGGGAAAAAATCGCACTGCAGCCACATGTTCAGATAATTTCAAAAACAGTCGTTACAAATTTGTACTACACAGAAAACCCAACCAGGCATGATAATACGAACAATAGGGTCCGTAAATGCTTGTAGCTAATTGAAACAAAAATCGTGTTTTACATACCAGTAGAGAAAACAAGCAGCGTATCTTCCCACAATCCCTTTGATTTGAAGGATTGTATGACATTTCCTACAGCTTCATCCATAGCCGATGTCATACCTTAAAAAGATAAAGATTACAATTATATTTATTCTATTTATTATCAAACTAGTTTTGATTGTATGTTATCCTGATATCACCTCCAATTCACAATTTTAGTGGTGATAGACACTGATTGCACAGGTAGTTTTAAATCCAACTACCATGACATAACGATCACGACGGCCCCCTGATATAGCTTAAAATGAATCACTTCAATTAGACAAATTAAACATAAATGAAATAGAAGTCGTTTTCCATGTTGAATAAATGTTAGAGAAAACCGAAGGGACCGCCATGAATTGACAATACATAGACATTGACAACATCAGTGACTTGCGACAGGTCGGTGGATTTCTCCGGGTACTCCGGTTTCCTCCACCTAACAAAACTGACCACCACGATATAACTGTTAATATGCGAGCGTCAGCGAGCTCTTTATGGTATAAAATGTGTACTTAGGATTTTTTGACAAACATGGCTGCACATATACTGACGAATAAAAAAAAATTCGACGCTTTGTAAACACGTTCCGTGTAACACGCTAACACACTCAACTAATGAAGATCTTCTTAACATAAAGCGCAAAGGTGATCCTGAAGTCTCGTACCCTCTCTCATACGTCCGATACCACTGAAACCTGGAACCCGTGTGTAATAAAAGTCATTTTGTTAGCTTGTTTTACTTATATTGATATTTTTTAATTTATTAAATCTTTTCTGACATACTGACAAGAATTTTTGTTTCTACGCGGAAGTTAACTTTTGAGATTTTGTAAGGAACGACAGCTCGATTGAATGAGAATAGATTCGGCCCCCCCAAAAAAGTCGTCCCAAATATATCTCGGCCCAAAAAATCTCGACACTTTTTGATGCACTGGATGAGCATGAAATTGCCAGATAATTTTCATGGCCGTGCCGGTTTCATATTAGTGGTGTAAATACCATAAGCATCTAAAAATGTCAGTGCCGAAGGACTGACTACTGGGCTGATTGATTCATTCCGGGACTGATAGTACACCAGCAGAGTTATCGACCCAGTGATAGTAAAGAAAAACGCTGATATCTAACTTAGTGCGCAAATGCTATAAAACAACAACAGTAATTTATTAAGTAACTTTGTTTTCTATCTGCATGCCATAATATGGATACTTTGGGTTAGGGTTCTGGTGTTTAACGCCACTTTCAACAATATTTCAGCAATATCATCGGGACAGGTTTATTAATGGAAAACATCCGGAGTACCCAGGGAAAACTACCGACCTGTCGCAAGTCACTGACAAACTTTATCACATAATGTTATATCGAGTACACCTCGCCATTAGCTGAATTCGAACTCACATCTTTAGTGGTGATAGGCACTGATTACACAGGTAGTTGTAAGTCCAACTACCATACGATCACGACCACGCTGAGCCCCTGAATACTTTTGGTTTTGATGTATATATATATATATATATATATATATATATATGACTTATTTAAATGTTTCCGACTTACAATTATACGCTTTTGACATTTTTTATATGAGTTATCTCCCTTGCGGAGGACAAACTGGATCCCGTTCCATGCAAGAGCAACGTACAAGGACATAGAATTTTAGCATAATTTTCTTAAAATTTATAGATATTGGAACCTTGTATAATAACCGCGATTCATTTTATTGTCTATAGAAAAATCACAAGTAGATAGAGCATTTAAATTTTTCTTAAAATTTATAGATATTTGAACTTTGTAAAATAATTGAGGTTAATTTCATAGTCTATAAATAGTAAATAGAACATTAAATCACTAGGGCTTCAGAGTCCCTTGGGTCAAAGGCTGAAATCCATTTAAAATACACATTACAAGGTAAATACATACAATAATAAAAACAAAACCTTAATGATAATATATCCCACATATTAAATCAAATTACATCAATAGTATCAACATATTCAGTTACGAATCCTTCTTAATCTTGGGGCATTCCGCAACATAATGACCTTACTCTTTGCAAAATAGACAACTGCCTCTCCTGGAGAATCCTGATCTCCCCCTTCTACTAAATCTGCCATTTCCAAAATTCCCTGGCAAATGAGGATAGCCATGTGGCACAAAATAAGGTGGCATAGACATACCACTAGGTCCTTGTGGATATGGAAAACCAAAAGAGGCAGGATTAGCCATTACACCAAAATTGTGCGGCATTTCACAAGTATAATTCTTTGATAACAAATTCCCATTTACTTTTCTGGTTCAACCTTAACTGACTTTTTCGGTGAAATATCATACTTTTTCCCTTTCATCCATTCTACAACCATGCTTGCTAATTTTTTGTCTTCTGCCGACCCGAATAATTTCATGGCAAGATTACCAATGTCTTTAGAATCCTCAAACTTCTTACAGTGAGTATATGCTTTTGAGAAAAATTCTGCCTCTTTATGCCCGAATTTAGTTGCAACAGTTACTAACGCTTCTATAGCTGCCAACAAGACATGAGACGGTGTTAGATTAGGTCTGGAGGTAAGATTCCTTATTGAGCTAAACTCTCTCCTACCTGCCTCTCTGCAGACTTGTTGGAAAACGAATTCATCTTATCTTCCATCTCTAACTTCCAAGTTTTTATCGTCAGTCTTATTTCCTACAAAATAAATATTGTCCAATAAGGAAGGGTACATGCATGCACATGCTAAAGTACCTTATCAAATAACCCTTATATCAATCTACAACCCTCTTCTACATCAAACTTAACTAGAGGTACTGTGAGCAACACTTACAAAGGATACCCTCATGCTCCGATTGACAAACTTAAATTGCCAAAAGGTATCTCTTATTAACAAAGTTTATGACCTTGAACTTGCCTTATGCATTCCACTCTTGTTCGCGTCACACCTTCTAATAACAGGGTTCGCGAAATTACATGTGGGTTTGGTGGTCCTAGTGAAAAGAATGTCAGTCCTCATTAATTTTCCATTGCAAAATACCAAACAATTTTGTTGGTCATGTCTGACAGGACCGACACATTTCGCGAACTCTGTAACAATTCAGTCTTTTCATAAACTATGAATTATCTCCCATTTACAGAGTTACTTCCCCATTAGAGAAGGTGTTTTACAAATGTCACAATGGACAAAATATGAAAATTTTGCAATTTTACACTATTTGAAAAGATATCTCGTTTTATGAAAAGACTGAATAGACAACATTGCCAAGTATCATCAAAATCCATCACGGCATTCAAAAGTTATTGTCGGGACACAATTTCTGCACAAACAGACAGACAGACTGCATGTGTATTGCCTAATAGCCACCTGATTCCATAATCATACCTTGAGGTAGCAGATCAGGAGCTGGAACCGTCACCACCGGATCTGGCTGAGGTGCAACTGCATTACCAATGCCGGTTCCACTTGCGGTTGGAGTATTAGCATCATGATTTTGCAGATTTGCAAAACTACCCTTAGCAAGGGCTTTTCCTTTAGGGGCCCCGATGATATTTGCTTGCAGAATTGTAAAATGCAACAACATTCTGGCGTTCTCAATCTCTGGTTCCTTGCCGCATAACTGTAAATACATAAATTAAATATATACGTCTCTTTATTAATAGAATAGAGAATGAAAAATGGTGACAGACAAAACCATCGCAACTTAATATATTCCTCAATACATGTATGTCGATCAAAATAATTTCAACAAAATACACTTACTATATATTCAATTTATTCTTTTAAATTTTATAAAATTTATTTGCGAAAACGGATGCGCAAGTAAACTATAACATGATATTATCCAGATACTTGCAGGAATGTACATGTAGGCTATCCAATCAATTCATAACATGATTTTAAGGTTTACTCGACTATATCATTGTTATCGCAACAACCAACAGAGAAAGAAAGATAACTCCAGATGATTTTACATCACGTCGCCAATTATTCATTTAATGAAATATTAAAATTACACAATAATAATTAAAACCAAAACCCGATTGTAAATCTAGTACCCGCTCTAGCCTTAAATCGAGGAACTGACATATACACTTATAAGCGACACACACAAGCTGCGTTATAACATTACACCATACTACTACAATAGCGGCTGACCCATAAAAGGAAGGTCACAGGGTAATGTCCCCTTTTAACCAAATTACACAAATAAACCATAATATTATTACAATAAATTATAAATTCTTACCGTCAAAATGTCGCCCAAAGTCTCCCCTGTCAATCCCGCAAACTGTATTCCCAACTCCTCCATGGAGTACTGTGTAAGACAGTGATCCTTTTTCAACCTGGCCATGCGCTCTCCTTGCAATTCATCTTCAAATTCCTTAACCCGTAATATTACAGGAATTAAGGAGTGCCTCAATTTAAGCACCTGTGCCTCCATGGACTCTACAATTACAAAATAAAAACATCCATTCATCCACTGGCACTGATAACAACATTCACAATTTAAACGACATGAGAATTATCAATTTAAAATCACACCTTCATATCGTTACCTTGTATTACAATAAATTAAACCAGTAACAAAGTGTCCCAACTTTATTTCTATGCCAATAATAACCTACAAGTTAAACTACAGGCCGCACGCATAGCACGGGAAAAAATGACTGCTACGCCAAATCTTTACCAACATATTAAAACCAAATGCCTTCGTACAACAAAATATACTTCAACTAATTAAAATCCAAACTAAAATCTATACCATCTTAAAAATTGAATGCCAGGCCATTAAAATATTATATCCAACTCTGCCATGTCCACGTGTTCAAAACAAACACGTCTAACAAATTACAGCTTCGTGTCCAAAAATAACACGCCAAGCTACTAAAATCTTGCAATTATAGACTAAAACTACCTATTGCAAACTCAAATAAATAAAATAATAATTACCAAATACAGGTAAAACCACAAGACAACTGGAGCCACTGGTCAAGACAAGAAGAGATGTTCACCCGTCAGCTGTTCAGCCAAGAATGATTTAAACACCTCGTAATTCTCGCGAGATCTCACTTAGGATATCTTATTTTTAAAAGTACTCGTCCCATATGTTCCCACTGGCCAAGAATGGTGTACTTTTGTTATTCTTATTTTTAAAATTACCTGTCCCATATATTCCGTAATGAAGAATACACTCCAACTGTAGATTCTTAAAAATAATCAACGAGACCCGTAAGGGTCGAGTTGATTATTTGTAAGAATCTACAAGTTGGAGAGTATTTTCTTACATAATACATTTATATCTGCAAAAGTGTTTTCATTTTGTAATTTCACACTTTTAATGTTTAGAAAGTCATATAAGACAATAATTAACCAAAATAAAACGATAAGCGAAGTTTTATCGGTATACGTCCTTTCGATTCTCGTTTATATTTAGATAGTTCAAGGTCTTTCAAGTGTTCCAAATGTTCACCTATGGTCTGTCTGATTTGTAATTACTTGCGGTCGGTTGGTTAGTTGTTTTCAGTATTGCTAGAAATATATTTTAAAAGTTTACGTACTCCTCAGTTCTGAATATAAATTATGCCAGATTTGAAATACTTGTATCATGCCTTGTGTATCATGCCCAGTTACTCATTTAAATACGTTGTTGATATTGTTTTAAAATAAAGTTTACTGTCAAGAGTCATATATATTAATGATAAAAGTTTTTAGTATGATCATCGTAGCCGTGTGGTTAGACGGAAGTATTGAAACTCAAAGGAGACTTCAAAAAACCCAACAGGGGTTCAATACCCACAGATGCCAAAATATTTACAACACGTTTTTAAGCCTAAAATAGTACGTAAAAGGTTAAAGTTCATATACCCAACATTTCATAGAACAAAACACAAAATAACAGTATGTGAACCCAGAAGAACAAAACGCAATAGAGCAGTATGTGAACACAGATGAACAAAACACAATAGAACAGTATGTGAACACAGAAGAACAAAACACAATAGAACAGTATGTGAACACAGAAGAACAAAACACAATAGAACCCTGAAAAACAAAACAACAAAATGGCAGATATACCACATATAGTAAAACAGGGCAAATATACAGGAGATCAGGTTAGTCAGTCTTGGCACCAGTAGATTTATATATCCAAAGTAGAATACAATTATGGAAGTGATTTCCGTCAGTTGTTGAAGTCAATATATTCAGTACCCACACACATCGTATGACGTATGCATCGTGTGAGTGCGTGTGATACAGTTCCGGGGAAGCATATAATATAGTAATACGAGACTGTGATTATATTTATTAAATTTGTAGTTATTTGTATTATATTTAGTTTGTCTTGTTTATACGTCAGCTTCAGTTACATTTTGTGATCATTTTACGTTTCATTTTCCATTTTGTTCTTTGTTTAGTTTAGTTTTGTTTAGTTTATTAAATTTGATTTTTTATTTCGTTTGTATGACTATTGGCTACATAACAAGGACACGTGACATTACAGTTCTAACCTATCTTCTTCTATTAGGTACATATACTGTCAGTAGTCATCGAGGTAACTCGGGGTTTCGAAATAGGAGCTAGTTGTCACTCTAAGGGACATATGTACACATCTTCCAAAATGGACGCCCACTAGTAGTGGGGAACGAATCGAAGACAGAACGGACGTATGAATAATGTCCCGACGGACGTAAATAAACGGCCCATGTATAATGTCCTGCTCCTTGCAGGTAAAAGATACATCAGAAATTAGCTAAGACTTGTTCAGAGTAGTCGTTGGTTGTCTGTTTCAAGGCAAAATTGTCTGAACCACATGATGCGGTTGCAAAAGGGGGGGGGGGGTTTAATGGTTTGCATATATGGGGTATATACTGTAATAGTGCATTGGTGTGTAATTCAGAAATTATGAATAGTGTTTAGGGAAAGAGAATGATTTAATGTAAAAGTCAACCTATTGTGATCTATTTGGTACCGATATTGGATGTAAACCTTGAGGTTTAGACCAGTTTACTTGCTGAGAGATACAACCCCTCCGCAGTGGTCATCTGTTAGGTGTGCGGATCGAATCTAATACACAACAATCCCTGGGACGTGACGTAAATGAGTGGCTCGTGTAAGGAAAAAATTAATGCTCCTTGAACCTAGCAGAAATGGGAGCATTAGGAAGGATTTATATCTTGTGTGTAGTCGTTGCAATGTAAACTTGTCTGAAATACATGGTACAATGGGAAATGGCGTGAATGGTTTGTATGTACAGTGCATAGTATAGTGATGTTTAAATGGAGAATGCCGTGTGGGGAAAGAGAAATGGTATATGCGTAAAGGGGAATATCGTGTGCGGAAAAGGAATCGAGGCCTGTTTTGATTAACATGACGGGCGCTACTAGTGGATCATGAACTGCTACCCTTCCTGAGCTCGTGAGTTCACCCCCGGTTTTAAGTGGGGGTCGTGTTACGCGATCTTTAGTTTTATGTGTATGCTTTGTAGATGTGTTATTTTTCTTTTGGCCATTGTGTTGTCTGTCCTTCGATTTACGGATACTCATTACCCCTTTGGTATCGTCAAGCTCTTCTTGGTTTATTTGGTACCAACCTGTCGATCCATTATTGTATAGTGAACTTGATGTAGAATTACAGAGAACGTGATGTAAAATGTTATTTTATAGATTCGGTTCTTAACAACGATTGACTTACGAAGATAGAATGTCTATATTGCGTGACAAAATCGTCAACTACCTTGTATGATATTACATTTCCAATGGTTGTTTTTCCGATATGAGAAACGGATCGAAGAGAGAAAAAAAAAAGGGGGGGGGGGTTATATAATGTTTTGGTAAATACACTGGGTGTAACACTAGTACATTGTATTTATACTTAGTCCTTATTTCCTCCAGTTTTAGTGAGGTTTGTGTTACTCGATCTTTAGTTTTATGTGAATGTTTTGTAGATCGTTGTTTGTACTTTTTATTTTAGCCATTGTATTGTCTGTCCTTCTCCGACTTACAGATTCTGATTACCTCTTTGGTATCTCCTAACTCTTCTTACAGAATCTCCTAATGAACAAGAATTAATTGAAGACCCGTTGGAAAGCAATATTTTTCGACGCCATTCATCATCTCTTTTCATTGTGATAATCAAGCCAACAGTCCATATCCCCAATTACCTTTATTCACCTATTATCTTATTTATTGTTTGTATGCTTCTTCTAGCTTATAATGACCTGAGACAATTGTAAAAAAGATGGCAAATCGTGTCAGATGTGATGGTCAATGTCAGGAAATGATGTGACAGATCTAACCGACTGTCCTCATGTAATTTAATAATTCAGGGGCTGTCGTGGTCGTGATCGTACGGTAGTTAGATTTACAACTAATTGTGTAATCAGTGCCTATCACCACTAACGTTGTGAGTTCGAATCACATTCAGACGAGGTGTACTCGATACAACATTATGTGATCAAGTTTGTCAGTGACTTGCGACAGGCCTGTGATTTTCTCCGGATACCATGGTTTCCTCCTCCAATAAAACTGACCGCCACGGTTTCACTGAAATATTGTTGAAAGTGGCTTAAACACCATAACCCTAAGCCTTAATAATTCAAATGAAATTCTGCAAGACAGAAGTGAAAACAGAGGAATTTGATGCAGATACATTTATTTAGATAAATGGTTTATTCATCGGCTGTCATCTCTCCGTCGCTCAGCTGAAAGAAAAATAAATAAAAAATAAAACAATTATGATATGTATTTCTATTTGATCTAATACAGTCAAAGTAATGATATGCAAATCAACATTTTACCAGCACTCAACACCCCGTTGCTCCATAACCATCAATACTACGATGATTAAGATTAGATACCAACTAGAGAAAACAGAAATGAACAAGAATGAAAGCAAGAAAGACAAACGATTAGAATCCCACAAAGACCTAATTCAAGACCATGTACTTCGAAATGGCAGCATATCATGTTCCTTATTTGAACGTATCCTATGTGTTAAACTAAACAACGTCTTCTATTTTATAATAGACAGTATTTCCAGTATTTCAAGTTACACGGAGCATTTCGTATTTATGCTGGACAGCACCCGCTGTACCGTACTAAAATAGAGATCATGTTTCATACTTGACAACATATCCAGTTTTAACTGGACAGTCTCTCCTGTTTCATGCTGGACAGCTTCTCTCGTTTTACCCTGGACAACATATCCAGTTTAAACTGAACAACCTCTCCTGCTTTATACTAGACAGATTTACCTGCTCCATCGCCTAATTAAGAATATTATATGAACAAGCATATACAGATGAATGGTGTTAACGCGCGTACTTCAGTTTTCCTTATTCAGATAAAATGTATTATTCATAAAATAGACTGATATGACACAACCAGTAATTATTTCTATGGTAATTATATAAGAATTTAATGTAATATTTTGTAATTTTATTGGTCTGTGGAAGCGTTGACCGAAGTATATTTTGTATGAAGCATTGTCGTTCTTCATATAAAAACTGTCCTTTTTTGTTAGCGCTTTGACAAGCCTATCAAATAGCAAAAATTGCATTCGGTATTTATAATTATATTTTACATCATTAAATACAATTCAAATTATTATTATTTGTTGTAATATTCCACATTTTCAACTGTTGTTACTATGTGTAGTTATTAGTTTTCATGATGTTCGAAAATAGTTCCCGGAAGTGGGCGTGGTTGACTGTTTTTTGAGCTTCATTGTCTGAGGAAGGTTCAATTCCGAAATCACGTGTCAACATTTTGACCAAACACATGGGTCTTTCCCTATGTAATGAAAACACGTAATTATTATATAGTAAATAAAAAAGAGCATTACCCTAACCTACCATGATTTTGTTCCGCATGGCTTACAAGTGTCGTAAAGATGCTCGCAGCTTCTTCGCTTTTTGTCGAACACAGTACCAGCTGGGCACCGATAGTCAAATTTCCTACCATAGTAACACCAAACGTAACTTCTACAGTCCTCAGTAGCGTAATATCTGTTTTCACGACTACCACATTCAATCAGACATGACGGATGACCATACCTCGTCACTCTACAAACTCCCTCTTTAACAAATCTCTCCCCGTCACATACCATATACCAGGGTGATGATTTTTTGTAACCATGGTAACTTCTACCATCTGGATAACCTTCACAGCTTGGATGGTTAACCTCACATGGCATACAGTGTGAGAGGCAAAAACGTAACTTATACTGACCTAAAAAAATATTTGAATCTTACATTGGTTTCGGAAAAGGAATGGATCGAGAAGCACAGGAAACGAGTTTGTTTTTTAAAATGAGAAAAAAAATAAGCATCATATCTATAAATCCTATTTCATTTTTTAAAACTGTCAAGCAATCTTACATATATATTAGCATTGTATTTGTAATATTGTTGTAATATATTGTTGCATTGTCAGATATACGGCGTTTCTAATAAGATTTTTTTTTAAAAGATAATAGCATATGGGATTGGAAATCTAGGACCAAGCACAAATATGTGGCGGGGTTAAGCATGTTAATGGGATTCCAATCCTCCCTCTGTTCACTGGATCTCAATCGACAAGGTGGATATAAACAGGCAATAAGAATTGTCTCAAATGGATCATACCATAGTAATTATAGAGATACTGGATTTACAAGTCATATTTATATTCTTCTGTGGATTTAGCGTATAGATTTTTATCTCGTGCACTGGTTCAATTTGAACAGTCTAATTTTGCAAATTTTCTAATACACACTGTCACTGACCAAGATATAGAGTTTCTGGTATCTGATTCATGTTAAGCAACGGAAAGAAACGGTAACAGTATAAGCGCGGACATCACAGAGGACACCATACAAAACGATTAGAACGATGCTTGTATCTGCTCTTTTTAAACAATTTGACAGTTGTCATGGGCTTTTAGACATTGCAGGATAAATATAATATACGTACATTGTCGGAAAATATATAATGCACTTGTACACTCTGCGAGAAAGGACAGAAAGGCTTGCCAATGCTCGCTTTTCTACCTGTTTCTAACGCTTGTACAAATAATTTTTTTCTAGCAATATATGTACATTTGTGTATTGTCTATCTCCATCCTGTGGCTCCCTTCTGGGATTACTGGTTCCCTACATTGCTAAACCTGATACCAGTATATTTACAAGCAATACATACTGATAGTGGATATTGTGTGTTACTTACAGTACGACTTAAGCTCTACTCTTGATCCACAGTTCACTCTCTTAAAATCCTCACATCTTTTTGATTCCTCTGAGAACAATTTTGGATAAGGACATATTTTTGATTCAGTTGGATCTGTACAGTCATAGTAGAGATGGCAGAACGTGCTGTCAGGAAGATGTGCCTTCGGTGTCTTCTTACATTTATCTATTCTAGCTGATTAAAAAAATAAGAACAAACAATTACAAATTGAATGTCTTGTACTATGATGTGTCTTAAAAGAAACACTACCATAATTGTGAAAACCGGAAATCATCAATAAAAATCATGCGCAGAATAGATGTCATGTCACAATGAGAAGTAATAAAAAAATAAATGAAATTGATTACCTGAATGATTGTACAATTTCCATTGACCATTGGAATTAATTTTGTTTTAAATGGAGATATTACAAGATTATTTTCTAAATTGTGCTCCTTTTTCTGGAGGAATTTTTAGGACTTGGTAGCGTTCGCCTTCTAGGTGTACATCTCATAATGATTTGTACAATATTCCTTAATCTTGTCAGACAAAAAGGTTGAGAGTTGTCTTACCTTTTAGGTTCTGGCTACAGAGAATTGAAGATGGATGTTTATCACTAGTACATGAACCTGCTGATTCCAGTTGCTCATCTTTTAGAATACAACGTTCAATTCGAGTTTGGCGGCCAGCCATACACCGTATTGCCATTTTGCAGTCATCGCTGAGTTTTTCTGAATTTCCTGGACAATAATCCGAATCATATATTGCATAACCATGAATGCTATACGTAAACCCACTAGAATAAACAAATGGCATTGAACACCATAACGACAATATTATCAGTTGAATCATCTCGACGACAGATCTTCAAATGTCAAGTATTGAAACATGTATTGTGCAGCAACATCGCAACAGCTTGCATATTTATTTATAGAAAGTCTGTATATCACGTAGCGTTCAGATTAAATTTCAAAAGTATAGAACATTTGAAAAAAACGAGTGTATTATGTCAATAAGGTAACAGTTAGTGCGATCGATAGCTCTCGAAAAGACTAAAAGGTGCTTCCATTCCACAAATTAGATGAGCGGATTAAATATAAGGAAACTAATCCACATATTGCCACTCGTAAATTCGATGTCGTCTTGTTGTCCATGCGTTTTAAATGAAAAAAATCATTCCACATGTACCCACTGGAGAAAAATGGAGTATTAGTTTTATTCATTATTTCTAAAACTATCTGTCCCACACATTCATATCGGTCAAGAATATTTTCTTGGTATTCTTATTTTTAAAAGTACCTGTCCCACCTCACATATTCACACTGGCCAAGAATTGTTTTTTCTTGGTATTCTTATTTTTAAAAGTACCTGTCCCACCTCACATATTCACACTGGCCAAGAATTGTTTTTTCTTGGTATTCTTATTTTTAAAAGTACCTGTCCCACCTCACATATTCGCACTGGCCAAGAATTGTTTTTTCTTGGTATTCTTATTTTTCAAATAGCTATCCCACATAGTCACACTGGCGAATACCGGTGTTTTCTTTTCTATTCTTTTTTTTTTATTAAGCATACGGTGTTTTCTTGCTATTGTAATTAAAAAAATACTTGTCCCACATATTCCCACTGTCTAAGAATTTTTTTTTTATATTCTTTTTTCTACAATGACCGGTTCCACAAATACCCATTGCCCAATAATGCTGTATTCTTGCTATTTAATTTTTAAAATGATCAGTTCCACATATTGCCAGAAGCCAAAAATGGTGTACTTTTGCTATTCTTTTTTAAATTACTTTCCCATATATTCCTACTGGCGATTGACGGTGTCTTCATTCTATTTACATTCACTTTGAAAATAAAATTTTCCAGCTCTTCCAAGTAACGAACATCGGAGTCTTATTTATTATTATTTATACCATTTGAAATAACATATTTCACATATTTACGCTGGGGATTATCTTCTTACTATTCCGACTTTGTAATTGTACATATTCCGCATTTTTTAATTTTCAAAGAACTATATGTTGTTGCTATTACCAGTTTTAAAATAATCTATTCCTTATACTCTTACTTGACAATTGTAGGTTAAGTATTATATAACATAAATTGTGTTGCAGAAATGAAATGATTGACATTTCTAACTACGGTACAATAATCAGACCTGCATGTTGCATCATGATATACACCCATAGCTTTGTGGAGACAATTTTATAATTTGGGAACCATCAGAATAAATCACAGTCAAGGATATTGATATTTAATGTCAAGGTGAGACCATGAACTGGAACATACAATCAAAGGTGGGCGGCAATATGAAATTGTGTTCTAAATGGTTACCAATGTGAATATGTTGGAGCATTCCGAAGCGCCTGAGTTCATCTCCGGTTTTCAGTGGGGTTTGTATTGGTCTTGTCATCCAATTTCTCGTCTTCACATTTTTAGTTCCGTGTTCCGATGTCCGGTACGATTCATGCGTGAAAATGTTCGGTTCGTCATCACTCTCATTTGTGTTGTAGAGGGTTCATGATTTATTTGTTATTTGTGTTTATTTACACCACGATATGCACATCACATGATGTTCACGTCGCTTAACAGTAGCACAACGGGTGCCACTAGTGGAACATAAATTGAGAAACTCTGCTAGAGGACTATTAGTCGCCGAGAGTGTCATTGACCCAGTATTCAGTGTTTCAGCACTGACATGGTTTATTATATATATATATATATATTTATTTTTGAACTTTACAGTTCCTATGTATTTATGTTTAAAACTAAGGTTCTCCACTCTTAGGCATAGGCGACTTTACCCATTTTGGCCTTTAGGCTATCTTGTTTAAACCTTTTGATTTTTTTTGCTCCCAGACACTTTTGAATTATTTTGCTTTCCAATCATTCAATTTTGACTGTACCTGATGCAGATTGTTCCAGAAACGCATCGCTCGAACTTAATTTGATATCTACGTCTTTATTGCTTACCCTTCCGGAGCATCTGAGTTCATCTCCAGATTTTACTAGGCTTCGTGTTACTCAATCTATAGTTTTCTGTGTAGTTTTATGTAGATCATTGTTTGTCCCTTTGTCAGTTTTCAGTTGGTCATTGTATTGTCTGTCCTGTGATTTTTAGTTTCTGATTAACACTTTCATATCTTCAAAATTACCTTATACTTTTCTTTGATTATCAAACAAGATTGCAAATTAATTCGCAAGCATGAAGCGTGTGTTGATCGTTATGGGTTATCTGTGTCACAAATTACCACGGATATGTTCCACTTGTCGCATACACTTCCCGGTTCTTTCTTCATTCATGACTTATCACCGCGTTTGTAACTAGATTAACACGACGGATGCCACTAGTGGAGCAGAAACTGCCTACCATTCCGGAGCAACTGAGTTCACCCACAGCTTTAGTGGGTTTCATGTTACTCGATCTTTAGTTTTATGTGCTGGTTTTGTAGATCGTTGGTAGTCTTTTTGTATTTTTTCTTTTGGCCATTGTGTTGTCTGCTCTTCTTCAATTCACGGATTAGATTACCCCTTTGGTATCTCCAAACTCTTCTTAACAATGCCATCAGTTCAGTGAAATCACAAGTTTGGTAATTCACAATAAACATGAGCAATACAATTCAAATTGATTACATGAAGGTGACTCCAGAAAAGTGTCGTGTGCACTACATTTCATATCTATGTTTTTATTAATCGCAAAAATACGATCCGAAGTCAAGTTTTAATATTTAACATGATCCCAATATTGAAAAAATAAATTATGACAATAGTATAGATGGTCGTTTGTTCTTTTGTCCCTTTTCGATGGGCAATTGTTGTTTTGTCTGTCCTTCGAGGTATGTATTCTGATAAGGAGGGAGATTATGAATACAGAGACATGGTGGATCAATTGAACGAGGTCATACCAAAATATGAAGAAACATACGACATTCTACTCTGTGGAGATATGAATGCTTCATTACATAGAGACGACAGACGAAGGGATAGCATCTTTAAGAACTTTACTATAGAAAGCAACCTGATATTGCCTACAAACTATCCAAATGATTTTACATTCCACCATCATAACGAAAAAGTCAAATCTCAGATAGATTATATTCTGCTTAAAGGAAAAACTTTGAACCTACAACCTACAACATCATGCCGTTCGATGCTATAAACACCTCGGACCATACTCTCATTAAAGTAGAAATTACCACCCAAATAAGTAAATTGGCACCAAAATCAGCTAAATTCTATACCAAGACAGCATGGGACAAATGCAATTCTGACGAATATAAGAAAATCATACAAACAGAAATAGGAAAGCATAAAAACACTATAAAACTAAGTGTTGCAGACAGAATAGCCAAACTAGAGAATACATTACACAAGGCAGAAAGGAAGTCCATACCAAAATACAGGCGCTTAAAGACACTAAAATCTGTAGGTAGAGGAATATGGAATCGTAATATCGACCAAGCATCTAAAGAGTCTAAAAAAGCACACTGGATTTGGAAAAATAAGGGAAAATCGAACAGTAGCACTTAAAGCGAAAGAAAGGATATGATAAAGAAAAACCGAACATTGCGTCAAGTACAGCGACAAGCATATGCCTCAAAGAAGGACAAACTGATCTCAGAAATTATGGAAGCATCTCAAGACGATAGTAAAACATTCCACAAATTGCTAAGAATGCAAAGAAGTAACTCTGCAATAAATACTGACACACTGGTCATAGACAATGTTGAATACAACCAAAGTAATATTATGGAAGCATGGAGAATACATTTCGAAAATCTAGCTACTCCTAGTCTGGACGAAAACAAATTTGACCTAGAACGAAACAGCCTTTGCATAATACAAAATGACATCATAGCAGAAGTAACAGCCAATAAGGTGCAAATCCCACCAGCAACAGAAGCAGAAGTAAAACAAGCTATCCGAAAACTGAATAATGGGAAAGCTGCTGATGAAAATGGAATACAAGCAGAACACTTTAAACTTGCAAATGCTGAATTGGCAACATAAATGTGTAGTATCATCAACCAAATATTTGAAGAGCTTAATATTCCAGATAATTTGAAAAGTGGCATCTTAACACCAGTATTGAAAAAGAAAAAAGGACAACACTTTACCAGGAAAAAATAGAGGCATAGTCGTTACAAACACGTTCTAAAAAATTATTGAGTCAGTCATCAAAGAACGATTAGAAAAACAGCTATCTCCGACGCAAAATCCCTTACAGAGAGGTTTCACTGAACACGCATCTAGTAAATTTACAGCATTTATAGCATCAGAAACTATATTAATATACAAAAAAATTGAATCAAGATTTAGAACTTCTGGCTGTAGACGCAGAAAACGCATTTGATACCGTCAACCATGACATAATGTTAAATAAGTTATACCACGGTGGAATTACTGGTGATATGTGGCTATTACTAAGGAACATTTATGATGGGCTAATCCTGAAAGTTAAATGGGGAGACCAGACCACAGAAAGTATAGATATTAAACAAGGGATACTCCAAGGTGCAACACAATTTAAATTCCGATCTAAATTGATTTAGAAAATAAAAAAAGGTGCTTTAAAAATCAAATGTCAGTAATTTGGAATTGAACATATTTTTATAATCTGCATTGGAACAATTATCTGTATTTTAAAGGCTTACTTTACATTTGAGAGGAGATGATCATGATGGCATTGTTACACATGGCCGGTCTAGAGAATTCCGAATGCATATGAAAAATCCAGCGCTAACCGGAGGTGGCTGTATCCGTTTCAATGACTGAAAAGTAGACGAAGCGACGTTTGCTGAATATTCTTGTCCAATTCGTCTGGGGGGGGGGGGGGGGGGGGGGCGGTAGGTATATTTAAATATGGCAGTCGAAAAGAGAAATATCTCGGGAGTGTAACGATATAATTGGGTCAGCGAAAGGATCACAAATAAGCGAAAAATATTGAGGCGAAGTGGGGAAGGGGAAAAGGGCAGATATTTACCTTGAAGTAAAGAAGAGGAGGGGGCATATATTTTTTGAATGAAATAAGTGCCTGTGATTAGGAGGCCAGGAAATAAACAGAGTACAATCAATTAAGCAACTTGGAATAACTTACCAAGAAAACGGTAAAATAAATATTGAAGAGAGATTGAGGATAGGCAGACGAACAATATATGCCTTACTAGTACCTGGACTGCACGCAAGATCAGGAATGTCCCCAGTAATTCTATTGAAATTCTGGAATACATACGCTGTCCCACGGTATCTATATGGGCTAGAAATCCAGGCATATACATCATTAGACACGAAGAAATTAGAACAGCTGCAAAGGGCAACCTGCAGACAATTTCAATGCCTTCCAGAGCGAACCGCAGCAGTAACTATTTACATACTAATAGGGGCAGAACCAATAGAGACAATGCTGGACAAAAATGCAATGATCTTGTTTACCACCTTAGACAGGCTTGACTCATCCATCGAAAAAGACATACTCATATGGGAAATGGAAAACTCAAAAGAAGAAGACAAATTATTCATCTGTAGAATTAGGAAGACGCTCCAAAAATATAATCTGCCATCTCCAGAAGAAATACTCGAAAATCCTCAGCAGTGGAAAAATGAAATGAAAAAGGCCATTAACAGCTTTTGGTACGATATATGGACAAACAAAATCTACATTAGAATATCTAGAAATTCAGCAAAATCCAATAGGAACTCCACATAACATATTACGAAGTGTGCAAAATCGAAAGTACGACATACAAAAAGCAGAAATCAAATTACGTTTAATTACTGATACTTCTTATATGCTTACAATATCCCCATGCTAAGTTCAGCCGTAATAAAATATCTCCGATCTGTAACTATGTGGAGAAGAAGAAGAAGATAGAGAGCATTTTTTACTGGAATGTAAAACTCTAGAAGAAAACAGAAAAACACAAATGGTGAAACTATGTGAAGCTCTAGAAGAGGCAAAGAGGGGGAGGGGTGTTACACGGACTCTAGAACAAAATGGGCTGCCCATGCAAATCATATTGGACTGCACCTCATGTAAAATAAACCAACTGATTCCATATACGAACCAGGATTTAGTGCAAATTGAAAGAACCACGCAACATTACTGCTTTGTGTTACATCCAAAGAGAACTGAAATATTGAAGAACATTATGTAGAAGGGCAGATAGTCAATAGCTAATAGTACATTTCTAGAACTGTATTTTCGGAATTTATCAAACTTATATAAGTCAGCTAATAGTATATTCTTCTTACTGTGTCCAGCATCCGATCCGTTCATTAAAGAGAACGCTTTACATCTTAAACTGTTTATACGCATACTTAAATGATGATTTTACCTTTTATGAATTAATTTGTTTTAACAACGGAAGAATTGCTGTATTCAAAGAGTGCGTGAAGGAAAGAACATTTGTATAAATTACCACTGCGCTTTTATCTTTTAGTGCTGTGTAAATACGTTTTTTTACTCATATGAATAACTAAACAGCGGAATGGACTTTTAACAACACTATTAATTGTAATACTTCTGTGAAACGACTATTTTACCATACACGTTTAATACATTTTAGTATTGGATGTAAATACGTTTTAATGCCACTAACCGGACTTATTGGAAATGTTGAACTTTTAACTACTACGTATATTTTATCATAACTGTAAATACGTATCTTTTTAAGTATGTGCCCGTTAAGTTAGGCTTTATAATTTTATCCATAATTGGAGTGCTCCGAATTCCGGAGGAATTTTACCTGTATAAAGACAAAGATAAAGATAACCCCTTTATATCTTCAAACTCTTTTTGGACCAATGTCTGTTTGTTAAGTATGGTAATAATTCTACATACTCTAGGATTTACTTAATAATAAGGTGGATATCAAATTAAGTGCACACAACACATATCTTTGAAACCCCCCCCCCTTTTTTATTGCTTTTGATTTACTTAAATAGTGCAGCAACATATGACAGATGATTCAAAGAAAGTTCGAATATCACATAACGTTCAGATTCAATTTTAATGTCTAGTATACATTGTTGTACATTTGCATACCATGTAGAGGGCCGTCGTGGCCGTGTTCGTATGGTAGTTGGATTTACAACTACCTATGCAATCAGTGCCTATCACCACTGATGTTGTGAGTTCGAATCTCGATCAGGGCGAGGTGTACAACATTATGTGATAAAGTTTGTCAATGACTTGCGACAGATATGTGGTTTTCTCCGGGTGCTCCGGTTTCCTCCACCAATAAAACTGACAACAACGATTAAACTGAAATATTGTAGAAAGTGGCGTTAAACACCACCAAGCAAACAAGCGTACTGTGGAAAAAAAGAAAATATTTGATCAAGTTTTATCATCGTCAGGATTCAATTGTACCTACTGATAAATTACCAGGAATGATGCATGTATAAATGATCAAGAGGGGAGGGGTGGGACCTCATATTAATCTGTTTAACTCAAGGTGGGACCTCATATTAATATGTTTAACTCAGCAGGGGTGGGACCTCATATTAATCTGTTTAGCTCAGCCTCATGTCGTGCTAGACCCTGGATTTCCAGCGTCGTAAATTATGTCGTTGGCTTTTATATTTATTTACAATGAATTGAGGTGAGAGGTGAGAGGTGAGAGATGAGAGGTGAGAGATGAGAGGTGAGAGGTGAGAGATGAGAGGTGAGGTGTGAGAGGTGAGAGGTGAGAGGTACACATGATTGTTGGTTTTATTGATATTGGTTGAATTGTTGACCATCACTGCTTAACTTTCTATTCATAAATGAATACACACATGAAGCGTTCAATATATTGATAATAAATGAATACACACATGAAGCGTTCAATATATTGATAATAAATGAATACACACATGAAGCGTTCAATATATTGATAATAAATGAATACACACATGAAGCGTTCAATATATTGATGATAAATGAATACACACATGAAGCGTTCAATATATTGGTAATAAATGAATACACACATAAAGCGTTCAATATATTGATAATAAATGAATACACACATGAAGCATTCAATATATTGATAATAAATGAATACACACATGAAGCGTTCAATATATTGATAATAAATGAATACACACATGAAGCATTCAATATATTGATAATAAATGAATACACACATGAAGCGTTCAATATATTGATAATAAATGAATACACACATGAAGCGTTCAATATATTGATAATAAATGAATACACACATGAAGCGTTCAATATATTGATAATACAATTGATTAGTATTAACAATAATGAATGAGTGAGTGAGTGATTGTTGTTTAACACCAACTCAGCAAATTGTCAGCTATATCATGAAGAGAACAAGTTAATTTTCAATGAGATGATGATGTTGTCCGCTTTGTACTAGATCAACACGCTTAGTTGAATTTTATAGTGCTAGCTCACTGAACCAACAGTTCGCAGGTAGATAAGTCGCCCCACTCGGTCACATTATTCTGATTCCGAGAAAACCAGTCTTTGTTCTTACTCCTTAATGTTGCGTGTTTAGTGGAGAAGCAACAAATACCAGCTTTATAGTCTGTGGTTTGACCCTAGAGGGGCTCGAACCCACGATCTACCTCACTCGAGGCGAGCACGCTAACCATTATACCACCTATGCAGTTTAAACAATAATGAACAGGAAGAACATAAAATAATATCATAAACGTTTTGCCATTATATATTGTATGAATATGGACACGAGCAAGTTGAATAAAGGTAAAAGAGATGCAATAATAGAGACATGTTATTGAAAAGAAACAGAAAGGAGGCGGGGGTAATTCCTTGCCACGATCGCCTGCATTTACTAGTAGTTGAATTTGAATCACAAGAGTGTTTAAATAAGAAAAGTAATGCACTGCTGTAATTCAAAGGAGAGATGGTACAATGGTTAAAAGAAAAAAGACAAACAATGCTCTAAGAAATACTACGGAAAACAACAGATCCACACTGAAAAAGGGGGGATAGGGAGAATTATTGTGGTCCTGAAAGGTAAACATTCGTTGTGTTTTAATTTTTAATGTATCACTTATAACATATTCATTAGAAAGACTAGCTTTTCTCGAGCTGGTTTCAGTGTGTAACAAAGTTACTTATCAAAATTCAATAAAACTAGAGACGAAGCAACTGTTTGATAAAAACGGAATAGTCATTTCTCAAATCATTCTATTATTGCATCTCTTTTTCCTTTATTCAACTTGCTCGTGTCCATATTCATACAATCTATAATGGTAAACTTTCATGATATTGTTTTATGTTCTTCCTCTTCATTATTATTAATATTAATCAATTGTATGGTCACCAAACACAGAGTCAGATCATGTTCTGTTTACTTCTTGGATAACATCACCGTGAACTCTGAAAATACAATATAAAATAGATCAAAGAGCATAAACTGTTTCATCAGTCACACATGAGGCATACAAAGTCTTAGACAACAATATATAATAAAGTTCCAAATTCCAATAGCAAAATCGTAAAAAGATACGGAATCGATACCACTAACACACAAATACATGACCGCTCACGTTCCGGGCTTGGTACAAGAAATTCAATAAAAAGTGATGGGTTTAAAGGAGAATTTGTGGTAGTGCCTAGCGACAAAATTTGTTGGCGGAGCTTATTATCAAAAATCCCCGTTGATATGAACAGCATATTTATGAAACTGTATGTCACATGACCAACGTGACCAAGGTCACATACCTCAGAAATTTGAAGTGATTTTTGTAGGTTTTAGACTGATGAAGAATATTATTTTTAATAAGACTAAAAGTTTCGCAGGGAGGAACACTAGTGACCAAGCCTGTCAAATATTTTGCTCCAAAAGTAACTGTGAAACTATGTATCATTGATTTTTCCTCCTCGAGATAACCGTGGTCAAAATAATGAACAATCTGAATGTTTGCTCCGCCCACAGCTATTTATACCCACGGTCCCGGTTTAAGCTAGTTTTATGGGGCCAAACCTCCCCTATTAGTGAAATAACGAATTGTACTAATACATAATCAAATTGTATGTTTTACTGACCGATGCAATGATGTAATGGTTAATGTAATGTGTTGGCTTCAAGTTCAAATCACCAGTTCGATTCGATAATATGTGTCACAAACGACCACTGATATTTTCCACTTGTCATAAGCACTTCCCGGTCCTTTCCTCATTTATGACGTATCACCGGGTTTGTAACAAGGGTAAAACGACGGGTACCACTAGTGGAGCCTTCCTGAACTGAACACCTGAGTTCGCCACCGGTTTACTCTACAACGTCAGCATTTTTTCTCACACCAAAGGATATTAATATGACATTTGCCGATTCTCAATAATGTGTCCGAGTAGAAACAATTCCCAAAAACTACAAGGAAAAAAAATTCATACTTTCAACCACGGATTTTATTATATTTTAAGATGTAATATATATGTCACTCACAAAGTGTTCATTTTCTTTTTAATAGACCATTAATTTACAGATTTTTGTGATTCTTAAATTACACGTTATACAGGAGTTGTTTCCCTTTCATGCAAATTTCAATAAAAATAACATATTTTTCTCCTCATTGTTCAAAATGTGAATGTTTTAACAGCTGGTGTAATTTCTATGCATTATACAATTATTCTCTGATTTTTCACATGGTTCAAATTTCTACAAATTATGAGTAAATTATACTCAATTTCGCTGTCCTTTCTATTGCTCTTGCTAGTCCGGGTATCCTTTTGCTCGTTGTAAGGTATTAAAAAATGAAATGAAATAAAATAGAAACGAAGCTATCGAGCTTAGTGCGCACGACACGTGTCTGGAATAACCTTCACCAGATAAGATCATAATCAAAAGAATGAACAGCCAAATAAAAACAGATCGACCTTCAGCTGACACAGTAGTAGGTACAGCTAACCAAGAACCATTACCTGCAATAGAACAATCAAATAAAAAATATAACAATTTAGAACACGTTAACGTTAATAAACGTTAGTGAAAACAGAAGAGGCAATCAAGAATGAACAATCCAAAGACACTGGTAACATTGGTCACACAAGACACAGGGCGAACAGACACAAACCATCAATACAACATAGCACAACACAGACAGTTAAAAGGATGCACAATAGAATAACCAATGAAAACTCTCCTGACAAGATGTGGGTTAGGTTACAGGTAGTATTGAAAAAGCAAGAGAGAATGCTTAATTTGATCTTGAAATATTAGACTGCGTTGTATCTCGTAGTTATAATGGAGCATGTTGTCTATACAAGAATGATACATGTACCTGGATTTCCGGTAATGATTTTCCAATCACCATGTCTCAGTGCTGCTCTATGACGGGTGTCAAATCGTCGACCAGATATATGTCCCCCTACCATTGGCATCAGAGGGTCTATGTTGTGTAGAATGGTCTTCCGTGGACTTTTGTCACCTAAGCTAATATAAAAATATAATAATTAAAATCGGAAAACAAAACATAATAGGTTAAATGATGTTCGTGTCGCTTAACCGTAACATGACGGGTGTCACATGTGGAGTAAGAGCTGCTGACACTTCCGGAGCACCCGAGTTCACCCCCGAATTTTAACGGAGTTCGTGTTGTTCGATATTTAGTTTTCTGTGTAATGGTTTGCAGATCGTTGTTTCTCCTTTCGTCCGTATTCCTTTGGCCTGTGCATTGTCTGTCCCTATTCGATTTCGGCTTAGATTACCCCTTTGGTATCTCCAAAATTTGCATAAAGCAATACACGTATGAACTACTTGTTACTTTTAAAATATGCTTAATAAATATTTCCTCGTCTCGGGGTGTCGTAAAAATCGCCATATATCATATTTTTATTGTTTGTGTTCATTTTCATCTTCGCTAACCAAGTGTTACGATCCACATCTTCACTCTTGGCCGCGTCAGCTGTAATTCTGCAATTGGTTGCAGCTATCGGTGGTCTGCATCCACTTAATCCCACTGCCGTGTGACCAGGAAAATCAAACTAACACTGCTAAGACTGAAGAGAAGGGACTGGATGGCGAAGATAGTTTCTAACGTGTTGGCTCTATAGCAAGCTTTGTAAGTTGAAATGAATCATGTTTCACGGTAGGGTCATATTTCAGATATTCATGGAATTTATATAATCATTGTTACTTTAACTTTCTCTTTTGTATCTCTTGACATAGAGATTGCTATGGGAGTTTTACACAATTGGAAAAAAATCCATTACATCAAGGAGATAAGTTTTATTGGTGGAAGAAATCGGAGTACCCATAGAAATTCCCCTCCTTGCTGCATGACACTGATAAACTTTATGAAACATAATAATTATTTGTATCCAGAACATCAACTGGAAAGGAACTGACAACACTATTGTTAATAAGCACCGAATGTATTGATGGATTACAGGGGCGGATCCAGGATTTAAAGTTAGGGGGGGGGGGGGGGGCGTACATAAAAAAAATTGCGCCGAGCGGAGGGAGGCGCGAAATTTTGTGGGGTATTTCGTGTGAAAAATCACGATTTTACGCCAAAAAATAATATTTATTCCAATTTTAGGGGGATCGGCCCCTGGATTAGAACAACTACACTATACGATCGAGGTCACGACGGTCTCGCACTGTGCCTCAGTATTTAATCTTCTAACGTGATTGACGTATATCCATACGTTTACGGTACAGACCGGTGTAAATCTAACTCCAATGCGAGCTACAAAGGACAAGTATTTGTATTGGACAGGTAATGATGTACAAAACAGTTCACAGAAAGCTAAATATCGAACAACATCAACCCCACTAAAAATCGGCGGTGAACTCAATAGCGTATGATATTTGTATTTATACGTCGTAACCAACCTTATAGTATTCCACTGGTCCAATCCACCAAAACACTTCACACAAAACAAAAGATCGAGGAACACGAACCCCACTAAAAACCAGCGGTGAACTCAATAGCGTATGATATTTGTATTTATACGTTATAACCAACCTTATTGTATTCCATTGGTCCAATCCATCAATACGATTGGTTCCGTCAAGTGATCCACCTGCTAGATTGATCAGTGTAGGAAACCAGTCAGATACATGTATTAACTCTCTTGAGATGCGTCCCCTCTTCTTGATCATTTGTCCATGTACGAATCCAATTCCGTGAATACCACCTTCCCACAGCGACCTTTTCCATCCTCGTAATGGCCAATTATTACCTCCTTCTAACACCTGTCCACCATTATCTACACGAAAATGATTGATTGTTTGGTTAGTGCTTAACGCCAACTTTAGCAATATTTCAGCTATATCATGGCGACCAGTTTTGGTGGTGGAAGAAGCCGGAGTACCCGGAGAGAACCACCGACCATGGGCAAGCAACTAGTAATATTTATCACTTGCGGCTGCGAGTCGAGTACACCCTTGTTTGTAATTTACAAAGCCGGGCGCGACCCACGCCGTAATGGTGATAGGAATGTATGAGTTGTTAGGTAATACACCTACCTGGCTTCCAAACAGTTCGGATTAACTGCAAGCTAAATCCGTACAGAATAAATGTATCTTTTATTTGTTTATTTGCTTAAGGTACCAACTAAAATGATTAACAAAATAGTTCAATTGATTGATTGATTGATTGATTGATTGGTGTTTAATGCCAACATTAGCATAAGTCCATGGATGTTGCCCTATAAAAGTCTAACAAAACTCAATTAACCACCTATATGTTTACCAGTCAGGTTGTTTTAATCATCCTGACTTTCCTCCTCGTTCAATCTCATAGTCACTATATAGCTGAAGCATTGCTGAACGTGAATATAAACACACAAAGATGCGCCCATTTATTTATTATGCTTGTATTTGTTCTGTTCAAGAAGAGTTAGAAGATACAAAAGTGGTAATCAGAATCTGTAAATCGAAGGACAGACAACAAAATAGTCATAGGAAAAAGGACAAACAACGATCTACAAAACACTACACAGAAAGCTAAAGATCGAGCAACCACACTACAATTCGGGAGTGAACTCATGTGCACCGGAAGGGTAAGTAGTCCCTGTTCCTCCAGTGACACACGTTGTGCTACTCATTGTTGGTTGGTGTTTGTTTGTACCAATATTACTATGTTATTTCTAACTACTCCTATGATTTTCGTATTTTACACTTTTGTGTACATTTTACAAGATTTGTAAACTGACTGTTTTTAGGGACCTAGAGCTAGTAATACCCAATTAAGAATGTTGGTCTACATGTAGTTCAAAGCAAACATCATCATCATTACATTGAATGTAACCTGTTCTCACAACCATATCGCTGACAAATTGCTCGTTTTAAATTGATCATCAATATGTAATTTATAAGAGTGTGCTGGCGTCACAATGACAACAACTTAAAAGAAATGGTCGACAAAATATACAGGCGGATTTGCGCGTGTCACTAAATGTGGGTGATAAATCGGTTAACGTGATCCCAACATTCTCGTCTTGATATAAAAATACGTTAGAAGATATCACTGGAGTAGTTAGACGCGGCAAATCGTACAAGGACATACAAACCAACAACCAAAAGGAAAAGGACAAATAACACAAACAAAAATCTACAAAATGCTACACAAAAAGATTGAGCAATACGAATCCCACAAAAAACACAGGGTGAATTAATGTGCTCCGGAAGGGTAGGCGACAGTGCTGTCTTAACACATGTGCACGCTGGGAAGTTGCCCGGGAGGCCACGTGTATAGGGGTTCCATGCTAATTTATGTATGATGTGTATGGCATTTTTTGTATTGCTTAAACACTGATCTTGTTGAAAGTTCCAATACAATAAATATATGCTTGTATAGGTATGGGGCCCAGTGCACTGCTTCGCCCGGGGGACTATAATGTTGCTAAGACGGCCCCGGGTAGGCGTCCGTAGTGTATACCTTGTGATTACTATATCTCAACCGGGAAAAAATCGCACTGCAGCCACATGTTCAGATAATTTCAAAAACAGTCGTTACAAATTTGTACTACACAGAAAACCCAACCAAGCATGATAATACGAACAATAGGGTCCGTAAATGCTTGTAGCTAATTGAAACAAAAATCGTGTTTTACATACCAGTAGAGAAAACAAGCAGCGTATCTTCCCACAATCCCTTTGATTTGAAGGATTGTATGACATTTCCTACAGCTTCATCCATAGCCGATGTCATACCTTAAAAACATAAAGATTACAATTATATTTATTCTATTTATTATCAAACTAGTTTTGATTGTATGTTATCCTGATATCACCTCGAATTCACAATTTTAGTGGTGATAGACACTGATTGCACAGGTAGTTTTAAATCCAACTACCATGACATAACGATCACGACGGCCCCCTGATATAGCTTAAAATGAATCACTTCAATTAGACAAATTAAACATAAATGAAATAGAAGTCGTTTTCCATGTTGAATAAATGTTAGAGAAAACCGAAGGGACCGCCATGAATTGACAATACATAGACATTGACAACATCAGTGACTTGCGACAGGTCGGTGGATTTCTCCGGGTACTCCGGTTTCCTCCACCTAACAAAACTGACCACCACGATATAACTGTTAATATGCGAGCGTCAGCGAGCTCTTTATGGTATAAAATGTGTACTTAGGATTTTTTGACAAACATGGCTGCACATATACTGACGAATAAAAAAAAATTCGACGCTTTGTAAACACGTTCCGTGTAACACGCTAACACACTCAACTAATGAAGATCTTCTTAACATAAAGCGCAAAGGTGATCCTGAAGTCTCGTACCCTCTCTCATACGTCCGATACCACTGAAACCTGGAACCCGTGTGTAATAAAAGTCATTTTGTTAGCTTGTTTTACTTATATTGATATTTTTTAATTTATTAAATCTCTTCTGACATACTGACAAGAATTTTTGTTTCTACGCGGAAGTTAACTTTTGAGATTTCGTAAGGAACGACAGCTCGATTGAATGAGAATAGATTCGGCCCCCCCAAAAAAGTCGTCCCAAATATATCTCGGCCCAAAAAATCTCGACACTTTTTGATGCACTGGATGAGCATGAAATTGCCAGATAATTTTCATGGCCGTGCCGGTTTCATATTAGTGGTGTAAATACCATAAGCATCTAAAAATGTCAGTGCCGAAGGACTGACTACTGGGCTGATTGATTCATTCCGGGACTGATAGTACACCAGCAGAGTTATCGACCCAGTGATAGTAAAGAAAAACGCTGATATCTAACTTAGTGCGCAAATGCTATAAAACAACAACAGTAATTTATTAAGTAACTTTGTTTTCTATCTGCATGCCATAATATGGATACTTTGGGTTAGGGTTCTGGTGTTTAACGCCACTTTCAACAATATTTCAGCAATATCATCGGGACAGGTTTATTAATGGAAAACATCCGGAGTACCCAGGGAAAACTACCGACCTGTCGCAAGTCACTGACAAACTTTATCACATAATGTTATATCGAGTACACCTCGCCATTAGCTGAATTCGAACTCACATCTTTAGTGGTGATAGGCACTGATTACACAGGTAGTTGTAAGTCCAACTACCATACGATCACGACCACGCTGAGCCCCTGAATACTTTTGGTTTTGATGTATATATATATATATATATATATGACTTATTTAAATGTTTCCGACTTACAATTATACGCTTTTGACATTTTTTATATGAGTTATCTCCCTTGCGGAGGACAAACTGGATCCCGTTCCATGCAAGAGCAACGTACAAGGACATAGAATTTTAGCATAATTTTCTTAAAATTTATAGATATTGGAACCTTGTATAATAACCGCGATTCATTTTATTGTCTATAGAAAAATCACAAGTAGATAGAGCATTTAAATTTTTCTTAAAATTTATAGATATTTGAACTTTGTAAAATAATTGAGGTTAATTTCATAGTCTATAAATAGTAAATAGAACATTAAATCACTAGGGCTTCAGAGTCCCTTGGGTCAAAGGCTGAAATCCATTTAAAATACACATTGCAAGGTAAATACATACAATAATAAAAACAAAACCTTAATGATAATATATCCCACATATTAAATCAAATTACATCAATAGTATCAACATATTCAGTTACGAATCCTTCTTAATCTTGGGGCATTCCGCAACATAATGACCTTGCTCTTTGCAAAATAGACAACTGCCTCTCCTGGAGAATCCTGACCTCCCCCTTCTACTAAATCTGCCATTTCCAAAATTCCCTGGCAAATGAGGATAGCCATGTGGCACAAAATAAGGTGGCATAGACATACCACTAGGTCCTTGTGGATATGGAAAACCAAAAGAGGCAGGATTAGCCATTACACCAAAATTGTGCGGCATTTCACAAGTATAATTCTTTGATAACAAATTCACATTTTCCTTTTCTGGTTCAACCTTAACTGACTTTTTCGGTGAAATATCATACTTTTTCCCTTTCATCCATTCTACAACCATGCTTGCTAATTTTTTGTCTTCTGCCGACCCGAATAATTTCATGGCAAGATTACCAATGTCTTTAGAATCCTCAAACTTCTTACAGTGAGTATATGCTTTTGAGAAAAATTCTGCCTGTTTATGCCCGAATTTAGTTGCAACAGTTACTAACGCTTCTATAGCTGCCAACAAGACATGAGACGGTGTTAGATTAGGTCTGGAGGTAAGATTCCTTATTGAGCTAAACTCTCTCCTACCTGCCTCTCTGCAGACTTGTTGGAAAACGAATTCATCTTATCTTCCATCTCTAACTTCCAAGTTTTTATCATCAGTCTTATTTCCTACAAAATAAATATTGTCCAATAAGGAAGGGTACATGCATGCACATGCTAAAGTACCTTATCAAATAACCCTTATATCAATCTACAACCCTCTTCTACATCAAACTTAACTAGAGGTACTGTGAGCAACACTTACAAAGGATACCCTCATGCTCCGATTGACAAACTTAAATTGCCAAAAGGTATCTCTTATTAACAAAGTTTATGACCTTGAACTTGCCTTATGCATTCCACTCTTGTTCGCGTCACACCTTCTAATAACAGGGTTCGCGAAATTACATGTGGGTTTGGTGGTCCTAGTGAAAAGAATGTCAGTCCTCATTAATTTTCTATTGCAAAATACCAAACAATTTTGTTGGTCATGTCTGACAGGACCGACACATTTCGCGAACTCTGTAACAATTCAGTCTTTTCATAAACTATGAATTATCTCCCATTTACAGAGTTACTTCCCCATTAGAGAAGGTGTTTTACAAATGTCACAATGGACAAAATATGAAAATTTTGCAATTTTACACTATTTGAAAAGATATCTCGTTTTATGAAAAGACTGAATAGACAACATTGCCAAGTATCATCAAAATCCATCACGGCATTCAAAAGTTATTGTCGGGACACAATTTCTGCACAAACAGACAGACAGACTGCATGTGTATTGCCTAATAGCCACCTGATTCCATAATCATACCTTGAGGTAGCAGATCAGGAGCTGGAACCGTCACCACCGGATCTGGCTGAGGTGCAACTGCATTACCAATGCCGGTTCCACTTGCGGTTGGAGTATTAGCATCATGATTTTGCAGATTTGCAAAACTACCCTTAGCAAGGGCTTTTCCTTTAGGGGCCCCGATGATATTTGCTTGCAGAATTGTAAAATGCAACAACATTCTGGCGTTCTCAATCTCTGGTTCCTTGCCGCATAACTGTAAATACATAAATTAAATATATACGTCTCTTTATTAATAGAATAGAGAATGAAAAATGGTGACAGACAAAACGATCGCAACTTAATATATTCCTCAATACATGTATGTCGATCAAAATAATTTCAACAAAATACACTTACTATATATTCAATTTATTCTTTTAAATTTTATAAAATTTATTTGCGAAAACGGATGCGCAAGTAAACTATAACATGATATTATCCAGATACTTGCAGGAATGTACATGTAGGCTATCCAATCAATTCATAACATGATTTTAAGGTTTACTCGACTATATCATTGTTATCGCAACAACCAACAGAAAAAGAAAGATAACTCCAGATGATTTTACATCACGTCGCCAATTATTCATTTAATGAAATATTAAAATTACACAATAATAATTAAAACCAAAACCCGATTGTAAATCTAGTACCCGCTCTAGCCTTAAATCGAGGAACTGACATATACACTTATAAGCGACACACACAAGCTGCGTTATAACATTACACCATACTACAATAGCGGCTGACCCATAAAAGGAAGGTCACAGGGTAATGTCCCCTTTTAACCAAATTACACAAATAAACCATAATATTATTACAATAAATTATAAATTCTTACCGTCAAAATGTCGCCCAAAGTCTCCCCTGTCAATCCCGCAAACTGTATTCCCAACTCCTCCATGGAGTACTGTGTAAGACAGTGATCCTTTTTCAGCCTGGCCATGCGCTCTCCTTGCAATTCATCTTCAAATTCCTTAACCCGTAATATTACAGGAATTAAGGACTTCCAATTAAGGAGTGCCTCAATTTAAGCACCTGTGCCTCCATGGACTCTACAATTACAAAATAAAAACATCCATTCATCCACTGGCACTGATAACAACATTCACAATTTAAACGACATGAGAATTATCAATTTAAAATCACACCTTCATATCGTTACCTTGTATTACAATAAATTAAACCAGTAACAAAGTGTCCCAACTTTATTTCTATGCCAATAATAACCTACAAGTTAAACTACAGGCCGCACGCATAGCACGGGAAAAAATGACTGCTACGCCAAATCTTTACCAACATATTAAAACCAAATGCCTTCGTACAACAAAATATACTTCAACTAATTAAAATCCAAACTAAAATCTATACCATCTTAAAAATTGAATGCCAGGCCATTAAAATATTATATCCAACTCTGCCATGTCCACGTGTTCAAAACAAACACGTCTAACAAATTACAGCTTCGTGTCCAAAAATAACACGCCAAGCTACTAAAATCTTGCAATTATAGACTAAAACTACCTATTGCAAACTCAAATAAATAAAATAATAATTACCAAATACAGGTAAAACCACAGGACAACTGGAGCCACTGGTCAAGACAAGAAGAGATGTTCACCCGTCAGCTGTTCAGCCAAGAATGATTTAAACACCTCGTAATTCTCGCGAGATCTCACTTAGGATATCTTATTTTTAAAAGTACTCGTCCCATATGTTCCCACTGGCCAAGAATGGTGTACTTTTGTTATTCTTATTTTTAAAATTACCTGTCCCATATATTCGTAATGAAGAATACACTCCAACTGTAGATTCTTAAAAATAATCAAGGGTCGAGTTGATTATTTGTAAGAATCTACAAGTTGGAGAGTATTCTCTTACATAATACATTTATATCTGCAAAAGTGTTTTCATTTTGTAATTTCACACTTTTAATGTTTAGAAAGTCATATAAGACAATAATTAACCAAAATAAAACGATAAGCGAAGTTTTATCGGTATACGTCCTTTCGATTCTCGTTTATATTTAGATCGTTCAAGGTCTTTCAAGTGTTCCAAATGTTCACCTATGGTCTGTCTGATTTGTAATTACTTGCGGTCGGTTGGTTAGTTGTTTTCAGTATTGCTAGAAATATATTTTAAAAGTTTACGTACTCCTCAGTTCTGAATATAAATTATGCCAGATTTGAAATACTTGTATCATGCCTTGTGTATCATGCCCAGTTACTCATTTAAACACGTTGTTGATATTGTTTTAAAATAAAGTTTACTGTCAAGAGTCATATATATTAATGATAAAAGTTTTTAGTATGATCATCGTAGCCGTGTGGTTAGACGGAAGTATTGAAACTCAAAGGAGACTTCAAAAAACCCAACAGGGGTTCAATACCCACAGATGCCAAAATATTTACAACACGTTTTTAAGCCTAAAATAGTACGTAAAAGGTTAAAGTTCATATACCCAATATTTCATAGAACAAAACACAAAATAACAGTATGTGAACCCAGAAGAACAAAACGCAATAGAGCAGTATGTGAACACAGATGAACAAAACACAATAGAACAGTATGTGAACACAGAAGAACAAAACACAATAGAACAGTATGTGAACACAGAAGAACAAAACACAATAGAACCCTGAAAAACAAAACAACAAAATGGCAGATATACCACATATAGTAAAACAGGGCAAATATACAGGAGATCAGGTTAGTCAGTCTTGGCACCAGTAGATTTATATATCCAAAGTAGAATACAATTATGGAAGTGATTTCCGTCAGTTGTTGAAGTCAATATATTCAGTACCCACACACATCGTATGACGTATGCATCGTGTGAGTGCGTGTGA
This sequence comes from Bathymodiolus brooksi, assembly GCA_963680875.1. Classification (NCBI taxonomy): domain Eukaryota; kingdom Metazoa; phylum Mollusca; class Bivalvia; order Mytilida; family Modiolidae; genus Bathymodiolus; species Bathymodiolus brooksi. The sequence continues at coordinate 86,128,696 of OY804588.1, read as the reverse complement.
TACAGTTCCGGGGAAGCATATAATATAGTAATACGAGACTGTGATTATATTTATTAAATTTGTAGTTATTTGTATTATATTTAGTTTGTCTTGTTTATACGTCAGCTTCAGTTACATTTTGTGATCATTTTACGTTTCATTTTCCATTTTGTTCTTTGTTTAGTTTAGTTTTGTTTAGTTTATTAAATTTGATTTTTTATTTCGTTTGTATGACTATTGGCTACATAACAAGGACACGTGACATTACAGTTCTAACCTATCTTCTTCTATTAGGTACATATACTGTCAGTAGTCATCGAGGTAACTCGGGGTTTCGAAATAGGAGCTAGTTGTCACTCTAAGGGACATATGTACACATCTTCCAAAATGGACGCCCACTAGTAGTGGGGAACGAATCGAAGACAGAACGGACGTATGAATAATGTCCCGACGGACGTAAATAAACGGCCCATGTATAATGTCCTGCTCCTTGCAGGTAAAAGATACATCAGAAATTAGCTAAGACTTGTTCAGAGTAGTCGTTGGTTGTCTGTTTCAAGGCAAAATTGTCTGAACCACATGATGCGGTTGCAAAAGGGGGGGGGGGTTTAATGGTTTGCATATATGGGGTATATACTGTAATAGTGCATTGGTGTGTAATTCAGAAATTATGAATAGTGTTTAGGGAAAGAGAATGATTTAATGTAAAAGTCAACCTATTGTGATCTATTTGGTACCGATATTGGATGTAAACCTTGAGGTTTAGACCAGTTTACTTGCTGAGAGATACAACCCCTCCGCAGTGGTCATCTGTTAGGTGTGCGGATCGAATCTAATACACAACAATCCCTGGGACGTGACGTAAATGAGTGGCTCGTGTAAGGAAAAAATTAATGCTCCTTGAACCTAGCAGAAATGGGAGCATTAGGAAGGATTTATATCTTGTGTGTAGTCGTTGCAATGTAAACTTGTCTGAAATACATGGTACAATGGGAAATGGCGTGAATGGTTTGTATGTACAGTGCATAGTATAGTGATGTTTAAATGGAGAATGCCGTGTGGGGAAAGAGAAATGGTATATGCGTAAAGGGGAATATCGTGTGCGGAAAAGGAATCGAGGCCTGTTTTGATTAACATGACGGGCGCTACTAGTGGATCATGAACTGCTACCCTTCCTGAGCTCGTGAGTTCACCCCCGGTTTTAAGTGGGGGTCGTGTTACGCGATCTTTAGTTTTATGTGTATGCTTTGTAGATGTGTTATTTTTCTTTTGGCCATTGTGTTGTCTGTCCTTCGATTTACGGATACTCATTACCCCTTTGGTATCGTCAAGCTCTTCTTGGTTTATTTGGTACCAACCTGTCGATCCATTATTGTATAGTGAACTTGATGTAGAATTACAGAGAACGTGATGTAAAATGTTATTTTATAGATTCGGTTCTTAACAACGATTGACTTACGAAGATAGAATTTCTATATTGCGTGACAAAATCGTCAACTACCTTGTATGATATTACATTTCCAATGGTTGTTTTTCCGATATGAGAAACGGATCGAAGAGAGAAAAAAAAGGGGGGGGGGGGGGTTATATAATGTTTTGGTAAATACACTGGGTGTAACACTAGTACATTGTATTTATACTTAGTCCTTATTTCCTCCAGTTTTAGTGAGGTTTGTGTTACTCGATCTTTAGTTTTATGTGAATGTTTTGTAGATCGTTGTTTGTACTTTTTATTTTAGCCATTGTATTGTCTGTCCTTCTCCGACTTACAGATTCTGATTACCTCTTTGGTATCTCCTAACTCTTCTTACAGAATCTCCTAATGAACAAGAATTAATTGAAGACCCGTTGGAAAGCAATATTTTTCGACGCCATTCATCATCTCTTTTCATTGTGATAATCAAGCCAACAGTCCATATCCCCAATTACCTTTATTCACCTATTATCTTATTTATTGTTTGTATGCTTCTTCTAGCTTATAATGACCTGAGACAATTGTAAAAAAGATGGCAAATCGTGTCAGATGTGATGGTCAATGTCAGGAAATGATGTGACAGATCTAACCGACTGTCCTCATGTAATTTAATAATTCAGGGGCTGTCGTGGTCGTGATCGTACGGTAGTTAGATTTACAACTAATTGTGTAATCAGTGCCTATCACCACTACCGTTGTGAGTTCGAATCACATTCAGACGAGGTGTACTCGATACAACATTATGTGATCAAGTTTGTCAGTGACTTGCGACAGGCCTGTGATTTTCTCCGGATACCATGGTTTCCTCCTCCAATAAAACTGACCGCCACGGTTTCACTGAAATATTGTTGAAAGTGGCTTAAACACCATAACCCTAAGCCTTAATAATTCAAATGAAATTCTGCAAGACAGAAGTGAAAACAGAGGAATTTGATGCAGATACATTTATTTAGATAAATGGTTTATTCATCGGCTGTCATCTCTCCGTCGCTCAGCTGAAAGAAAAATAAATAAAAAATAAAACAATTATGATATGTATTTCTATTTGATCTAATACAGTCAAAGTAATGATATGCAAATCAACATTTTACCAGCACTCAACACCCCGTTGCTCCATAACCATCAATACTACGATGATTAAGATTAGATACCAACTAGAGAAAACAGAAATGAACAAGAATGAAAGCAAGAAAGACAAACGATTAGAATCCCACAAAGACCTAATTCAAGACCATGTACTTCGAAATGGCAGCATATCATGTTCCTTATTTGAACGTATCCTATGTGTTAAACTAAACAACGTCTTCTATTTTATAATAGACAGTATTTCCAGTATTTCAAGTTACACGGAGCATTTCGTATTTATGCTGGACAGCACCCGCTGTACCGTACTAAAATAGAGATCATGTTTCATACTTGACAACATATCCAGTTTTAACTGGACAGTCTCTCCTGTTTCATGCTGGACAGCTTCTCTCGTTTTACCCTGGACAACATATCCAGTTTAAACTGAACAACCTCTCCTGCTTTATACTAGACAGATTTACCTGCTCCATCGCCTAATTAAGAATATTATATGAACAAGCATATACAGATGAATGGTGTTAACGCGCGTACTTCAGTTTTCCTTATTCAGATAAAATGTATTATTCATAAAATAGACTGATATGACACAACCAGTAATTATTTCTATGGTAATTATATAAGAATTTAATGTAATATTTTGTAATTTTATTGGTCTGTGGAAGCGTTGACCGAAGTATATTTTGTATGAAGCATTGTCGTTCTTCATATAAAAACTGTCCTTTTTTGTTAGCGCTTTGACAAGCCTATCAAATAGCAAAAATTGCATTCGGTATTTATAATTATATTTTACATCATTAAATACAATTCAAATTATTATTATTTGTTGTAATATTCCACATTTTCAACTGTTGTTACTATGTGTAGTTATTAGTTTTCATGATGTTCGAAAATAGTTCCCGGAAGTGGGCGTGGTTGACTGTTTTTTGAGCTTCATTGTCTGAGGAAGGTTCAATTCCGAAATCACGTGTCAACATTTTGACCAAACACATGGGTCTTTCCCTATGTAATGAAAACACGTAATTATTATATAGTAAATAAAAAAGAGCATTACCCTAACCTACCATGATTTTGTTCCGCATGGCTTACAAGTGTCGTAAAGATGCTCGCAGCTTCTTCGCTTTTTGTCGAACACAGTACCAGCTGGGCACCGATAGTCAAATTTCCTACCATAGTAACACCAAACGTAACTTCTACAGTCCTCAGTAGCGTAATATCTGTTTTCACGACTACCACATTCAATCAGACATGACGGATGACCATACCTCGTCACTCTACAAACTCCCTCTTTAACAAATCTCTCCCCGTCACATACCATATACCAGGGTGATGATTTTTTGTAACCATGGTAACTTCTACCATCTGGATAACCTTCACAGCTTGGATGGTTAACCTCACATGGCATACAGTGTGAGAGGCAAAAACGTAACTTATACTGACCTAAAAAAATATTTGAATCTTACATTGGTTTCGGAAAAGGAATGGATCGAGAAGCACAGGAAACGAGTTTGTTTTTTAAAATGAGAAAAAAAATAAGCATCATATCTATAAATCCTATTTCATTTTTTAAAACTGTCAAGCAATCTTACATATATATTAGCATTGTATTTGTAATATTGTTGTAATATATTGTTGCATTGTCAGATATACGGCGTTTCTAATAAGATTTTTTTTTAAAAGATAATAGCATATGGGATTGGAAATCTAGGACCAAGCACAAATATGTGGCGGGGTTAAGCATGTTAATGGGATTCCAATCCTCCCTCTGTTCACTGGATCTCAATCGACAAGGTGGATATAAACAGGCAATAAGAATTGTCTCAAATGGATCATACCATAGTAATTATAGAGATACTGGATTTACAAGTCATATTTATATTCTTCTGTGGATTTAGCGTATAGATTTTTATCTCGTGCACTGGTTCAATTTGAACAGTCTAATTTTGCAAATTTTCTAATACACACTGTCACTGACCAAGATATAGAGTTTCTGGTATCTGATTCATGTTAAGCAACGGAAAGAAACGGTAACAGTATAAGCGCGGACATCACAGAGGACACCATACAAAACGATTAGAACGATGCTTGTATCTGCTCTTTTTAAACAATTTGACAGTTGTCATGGGCTTTTAGACATTGCAGGATAAATATAATATACGTACATTGTCGGAAAATATATAATGCACTTGTACACTCTGCGAGAAAGGACAGAAAGGCTTGCCAATGCTCGCTTTTCTACCTGTTTCTAACGCTTGTACAAATAATTTTTTTCTAGCAATATATGTACATTTGTGTATTGTCTATCTCCATCCTGTGGCTCCCTTCTGGGATTACTGGTTCCCTACATTGCTAAACCTGATACCAGTATATTTACAAGCAATACATACTGATAGTGGATATTGTGTGTTACTTACAGTACGACTTAAGCTCTACTCTTGATCCACAGTTCACTCTCTTAAAATCCTCACATCTTTTTGATTCCTCTGAGAACAATTTTGGATAAGGACATATTTTTGATTCAGTTGGATCTGTACAGTCATAGTAGAGATGGCAGAACGTGCTGTCAGGAAGATGTGCCTTCGGTGTCTTCTTACATTTATCTATTCTAGCTGATTAAAAAAATAAGAACAAACAATTACAAATTGAATGTCTTGTACTATGATGTGTCTTAAAAGAAACACTACCATAATTGTGAAAACCGGAAATCATCAATAAAAATCATGCGCAGAATAGATGTCATGTCACAATGAGAAGTAATAAAAAAATAAATGAAATTGATTACCTGAATGATTGTACAATTTCCATTGACCATTGGAATTAATTTTGTTTTAAATGGAGATATTACAAGATTATTTTCTAAATTGTGCTCCTTTTTCTGGAGGAATTTTTAGGACTTGGTAGCGTTCGCCTTCTAGGTGTACATCTCATAATGATTTGTACAATATTCATTAATCTTGTCAGACAAAAAGGTTGAGAGTTGTCTTACCTTTTAGGTTCTGGCTACAGAGAATTGAAGATGGATGTTTATCACTAGTACATGAACCTGCTGATTCCAGTTGCTCATCTTTTAGAATACAACGTTCAATTCGAGTTTGGCGGCCAGCCATACACCGTATTGCCATTTTGCAGTCATCGCTGAGTTTTTCTGAATTTCCTGGACAATAATCCGAATCATATATTGCATAACCATGAATGCTATACGTAAACCCACTAGAATAAACAAATGGCATTGAACACCATAACGACAATATTATCAGTTGAATCATCTCGACGACAGATCTTCAAATGTCAAGTATTGAAACATGTATTGTGCAGCAACATCGCAACAGCTTGCATATTTATTTATAGAAAGTCTGTATATCACGTAGCGTTCAGATTAAATTTCAAAAGTATAGAACATTTGAAAAAAACGAGTGTATTATGTCAATAAGGTAACAGTTAGTGCGATCGATAGCTCTCGAAAAGACTAAAAGGTGCTTCCATTCCACAAATTAGATGAGCGGATTAAATATAAGGAAACTAATCCACATATTGCCACTCGTAAATTCGATGTCGTCTTGTTGTCCATGCGTTTTAAATGAAAAAAATCATTCCACATGTACCCACTGGAGAAAAATGGAGTATTAGTTTTATTCCTTATTTCTAAAACTATCTGTCCCACACATTCATATCGGTCAAGAATATTTTCTTGGTATTCTTATTTTTAAAAGTACCTGTCCCACCTCACATATTCACACTGGCCAAGAATTGTTTTTTCTTGGTATTCTTATTTTTAAAAGTACCTGTCCCACCTCACATATTCGCACTGGCCAAGAATTGTTTTTTCTTGGTATTCTTATTTTTCAAATAGCTATCCCACATAGTCACACTGGCGAATAACGGTGTTTTCTTTTCTATTCTTTTTTTTTTATTAAGCATACGGTGTTTTCTTGCTATTGTAATTAAAAAAATACTTGTCCCACATATTCCCACTGTCTAAGAATTTTTTTTTTATATTCTTTTTTCTACAATGACCGGTTCCACAAATACCCATTGCCCAATAATGCTGTATTCTTGCTATTTGATTTTTAAAATGATCAGTTCCACATATTGCCAGAAGCCAAAAATGGTGTACTTTTGCTATTCTTTTTTAAATTACTTTCCCATATATTCCTACTGGCGATTGACGGTGTCTTCATTCTATTTACATTCACTTTGAAAATAAAATTTTCCAGCTCTTCCAAGTAACGAACATCGGAGTCTTATTTATTATTATTTATACCATTTGAAATAACATATTTCACATATTTACGCTGGGGATTATCTTCTTACTATTCCGACTTTGTAATTGTACATATTCCGCATTTTTTAATTTTCAAAGAACTATATGTTGTTGCTATTACCAGTTTTAAAATAATCTATTCCTTATACTCTTACTTGACAATTGTAGGTTAAGTATTATATAACATAAATTGTGTTGCAGAAATGAAATGATTGACATTTCTAACTACGGTACAATAATCAGACCTGCATGTTGCATCATGATATACACCCATAGCTTTGTGGAGACAATTTTATAATTTGGGAACCATCAGAATAAATCACAGTCAAGGATATTGATATTTAATGTCAAGGTGAGACCATGAACTGGACATACAATCAAAGGTGGGCGGCAATATGAAATTGTGTTCTAAATGGTTACCAATGTGAATATGTTGGAGCATTCCGAAGCGCCTGAGTTCATCTCCGGTTTTCAGTGGGGTTTGTATTGGTCTTGTCATCCAATTTCTCGTCTTCACATTTTTAGTTCCGTGTTCCGATGTCCGGTACGATTCATGCGTGAAAATGTTCGGTTCGTCATCACTCTCATTTGTGTTGTAGAGGGTTCATGATTTATTTGTTATTTGTGTTTATTTACACCACGATATGCACATCACATGATGTTCACGTCGCTTAACAGTAGCACAACGGGTGCCACTAGTGGAACATAAATTGAGAAACTCTGCTAGAGGACTATTAGTCGCCGAGAGTGTCATTGACCCAGTATTCAGTGTTTCAGCACTGACATGGTTTATTATATATATATATATATATATATTTATTTTTGAACTTTACAGTTCCTATGTATTTATGTTTAAAACTAAGGTTCTCCACTCTTAGGCATAGGCGACTTTACCCATTTTGGCCTTTAGGCTATCTTGTTTAAACCTTTTGATTTTTTTTGCTCCCAGACACTTTTGAATTATTTTGCTTTCCAATCATTCAATTTTGACTGTACCTGATGCAGATTGTTCCAGAAACGCATCGCTCGAACTTAATTTGATATCTACGTTTTTATTGCTTACCCTTCCGGAGCATCTGAGTTCATCTCCAGATTTTACTAGGCTTCGTGTTACTCAATCTATAGTTTTCTGTGTAGTTTTATGTAGATCATTGTTTGTCCCTTTGTCAGTTTTCAGTTGGTCATTGTATTGTCTGTCCTGTGATTTTTAGTTTCTGATTAACACTTTCATATCTTCAAAATTACCTTATACTTTTCTTTGATTATCAAACAAGATTGCAAATTAATTCGCAAGCATGAAGCGTGTGTTGATCGTTATGGGTTATCTGTGTCACAAATTACCACGGATATGTTCCACTTGTCGCATACACTTCCCGGTTCTTTCTTCATTCATGACTTATCACCGCGTTTGTAACTAGATTAACACGACGGATGCCACTAGTGGAGCAGAAACTGCCTACCATTCCGGAGCAACTGAGTTCACCCACAGCTTTAGTGGGTTTCATGTTACTCGATCTTTAGTTTTATGTGCTGGTTTTGTAGATCGTTGGTAGTCTTTTTGTATTTTTTCTTTTGGCCATTGTGTTGTCTGCTCTTCTTCAATTCACGGATTAGATTACCCCTTTGGTATCTCCAAACTCTTCTTAACAATGCCATCAGTTCAGTGAAATCACAAGTTTGGTAATTCACAATAAACATGAGCAATACAATTCAAATTGATTACATGAAGGTGACTCCAGAAAAGTGTCGTGTGCACTCAATTTCATATCTATGTTTTTATTAATCGCAAAAATACGATCCGAAGTCAAGTTTTAATATTTAACATGATCCCAATATTGAAAAAATAAATTATGATAATAGTATAGATGGTCGTTTGTTCTTTTGTCCCTTTTCGATGGGCAATTGTTGTTTTGTCTGTCCTTCGAGGTATGTATTCTGATAAGGAGGGAGATTATGAATACAGAGACATGGTGGATCAATTGAACGAGGTCATACCAAAATATGAAGAAACATACGACATTCTACTCTGTGGAGATATGAATGCTTCATTACATAGAGACGACAGACGAAGGGATAGCATCTTTAAGAACTTTACTATAGAAAGCAACCTGATATTGCCTACAAACTATCCAAATGATTTTACATTCCACCATCATAACGAAAAAGTCAAATCTCAGATAGATTATATTCTGCTTAAAGGAAAAACTTTGAACCTACAACCTACAACATCATGCCGTTCGATGCTATAAACACCTCGGACCATACTCTCATTAAAGTAGAAATTACCACCCAAATAAGTAAATTGGCACCAAAATCAGCTAAATTCTATACCAAGACAGCATGGGACAAATGCAATTCTGACGAATATAAGAAAATCATACAAACAGAAATAGGAAAGCATAAAAACACTATAAAACTAAGTGTTGCAGACAGAATAGCCAAACTAGAGAATACATTACACAAGGCAGAAAAGAAGTCCATACCAAAATACAGGCGCTTAAAGACACTAAAATCTGTAGGTAGAGGAATATGGAATCGTAATATCGACCAAGCATCTAAAGAGTCTAAAAAAGCACACTGGATTTGGAAAAATAAGGGAAAAACGAACAGTAGCACTTAAAGCGAAAGAAAGGATATGATAAAGAAAAACCGAACATTGCGTCAAGTACAGCGACAAGCATATGCCTCAAAGAAGGACAAACTGATCTCAGAAATTATGGAAGCATCTCAAGACGATAGTAAAACATTCCACAAATTGCTAAGAATGCAAAGAAGTAACTCTGCAATAAATACTGACACACTGGTCATAGACAATGTTGAATACAACCAAAGTAATATTATGGAAGCATGGAGAATACATTTCGAAAATCTAGCTACTCCTAGTCTGGACGAAAACAAATTTGACCTAGAACGAAACAGCCTTTGCATAATACAAAATGACATCATAGCAGAAGTAACAGCCAATAAGGTGCAAATCCCACCAGCAACAGAAGCAGAAGTAAAACAAGCTATCCGAAAACTGAATAATGGGAAAGCTGCTGATGAAAATGGAATACAAGCAGAACACTTTAAACTTGCAAATGCTGAATTGGCAACATAAATGTGTAGTATCATCAACCAAATATTTGAAGAGCTTAATATTCCAGATAATTTGAAAAGTGGCATCTTAACACCAGTATTGAAAAAGAAAAAAGGACAACACTTTACCAGGAAAAAATAGAGGCATAGTCGTTACAAACACGTTCTAAAAAATTATTGAGTCAGTCATCAAAGAACGATTAGAAAAACAGCTATCTCCGACGCAAAATCCCTTACAGAGAGGTTTCACTGAACACGCATCTAGTAAATTTACAGCATTTATAGCATCAGAAACTATATTAATATACAAAAAAATTGAATCAAGATTTAGAACTTCTGGCTGTAGACGCAGAAAACGCATTTGATACCGTCAACCATGACATAATGTTAAATAAGTTATACCACGGTGGAATTACTGGTGACATGTGGCTATTACTAAGGAACATTTATGATGGGCTAATCCTGAAAGTTAAATGGGGAGACCAGACCACAGAAAGTATAGATATTAAACAAGGGATACTCCAAGGTGCAACACAATTTAAATTCCGATCTAAATTGATTTAGAAAATAAAAAAAGGTGCTTTAAAAATCAAATGTCAGTAATTTGGAATTGAACATATTTTTATAATCTGCATTGGAACAATTATCTGTATTTTAAAGGCTTACTTTACATTTGAGAGGAGATGATCATGATGGCATTGTTACACATGGCCGGTCTAGAGAATTCCGAATGCATATGAAAAATCCAGCGCTAACCGGAGGTGGCTGTATCCGTTTCAATGACTGAAAAGTAGACGAAGCGACGTTTGCTGAATATTCTTGTCCAATTCGTCTGGGGGGGGGGGGGGGGGGGGGGGGGCGGTAGGTATATTTAAATATGGCAGTCGAAAAGAGAAATATCTCGGGAGTGTAACGATATAATTGGGTCAGCGAAAGGATCACAAATAAGCGAAAAATATTGAGGCGAAGTGGGGAAGGGGAAAAGGGCAGATATTTACCTTGAAGTAAAGAAGAGGAGGGGGCATATATTTTTTGAATGAAATAAGTGCCTGTGATTAGGAGGCCAGGAAATAAACAGAGTACAATCAATTAAGCAACTTGGAATAACTTACCAAGAAAACGGTAAAATAAATATTGAAGAGAGATTGAGGATAGGCAGACGAACAATATATGCCTTACTAGTACCTGGACTGCACGCAAGATCAGGAATGTCCCCAGTAATTCTATTGAAATTCTGGAATACATACGCTGTCCCACGGTATCTATATGGGCTAGAAATCCAGGCATATACATCATTAGACACGAAGAAATTAGAACAGCTGCAAAGGGCAACCTGCAGACAATTTCAATGCCTTCCAGAGCGAACCGCAGCAGTAACTATTTACATACTAATAGGGGCAGAACCAATAGAGACAATGCTGGACAAAAATGCAATGATCTTGTTTACCACCTTAGACAGGCTTGACTCATCCATCGAAAAAGACATACTCATATGGGAAATGGAAAACTCAAAAGAAGAAGACAAATTATTCATCTGTAGAATTAGGAAGACGCTCCAAAAATATAATCTGCCATCTCCAGAAGAAATACTCGAAAATCCTCAGCAGTGGAAAAATGAAATGAAAAAGGCCATTAACAGCTTTTGGTACGATATATGGACAAACAAAATCTACATTAGAATATCTAGAAATTCAGCAAAATCCAATAGGAACTCCACATAACATATTACGAAGTGTGCAAAATCGAAAGTACGACATACAAAAAGCAGAAATCAAATTACGTTTAATTACTGATACTTCTTATATGCTTACAATATCCCCATGCTAAGTTCAGCCGTAATAAAATATCTCCGATCTGTAACTATGTGGAGAAGAAGAAGAAGATAGAGAGCATTTTTTACTGGAATGTAAAACTCTAGAAGAAAACAGAAAAACACAAATGGTGAAACTATGTGAAGCTCTAGAAGAGGCAAAGAGGGGGAGGGGTGTTACACGGACTCTAGAACAAAATGGGCTGCCCATGCAAATCATATTGGACTGCACCTCATGTAAAATAAACCAACTGATTCCATATACGAACCAGGATTTAGTGCAAATTGAAAGAACCACGCAACATTACTGCTTTGTGTTACATCGAAAGAGAACTGAAATATTGAAGAACATTATGTAGAAGGGCAGATAGTCAATAGCTAATAGTACATTTCTAGAACTGTATTTTCGGAATTTATCAAACTTTTATAAGTCAGCTAATAGTATATTCTTCTTACTGTGTCCAGCATCCGATCCGTTCATTAAAGAGAACGCTTTACATCTTAAACTGTTTATACGCATACTTAAATGATGATTTTACCTTTTAAAGTCTATACGCATACTTAAATGATGATTTTACCTTTTAAAGTCTATACGCATACTTAAATGATGATTTTACCTTTTAAAGTCTATACGCATACTTAAATGATGATTTTACCTTTTAAAGTCTATACGCATACTTAAATGATGATTTTACCTTTTAAAGTCTATACGCATACTTAAATGATGATTTTACCTTTTAAAGTCTATACGCATACTTAAATGATGATTTTACCTTTTAAAGTCTATACGCATACTTAAATGATGATTTTACCTTTTAAAGTCTATACGCATACTTAAATGATGATTTTACCTTTTATGAATCAATTTGTTTTAACAACGGAAGAATTGCTGTATTCAAAGAGTGCGTGAAGGAAAGAACATTTGTATAAATTACGACTGCGCTTTTATCTTTTAGTGCTGTGTAAATACGTTTTTTACTCATATGAATAACTAAACAGCGGAATGGACTTTTAACAACACTATTAATTGTAATACTTCTGTGAAACGACTATTTTACCATACACGTTTAATACATTTTAGTATTGGATGTAAATACGTTTTAATGCCACTAACCGGACTTATTGGAAATGTTGAACTTTTAACTACTACGTATATTTTATCATAACTGTAAATACGTATCTTTTTAAGTATGTGCCCGTTAAGTTAGGCTTTATAATTTTATCCATAATTGGAGTGCTCCGAATTCCGGAGGAATTTTACCTGTATAAAGACAAAGATAAAGATAACCCCTTTATATCTTCAAACTCTTTTTGGACCAATGTCTGTTTGTTAAGTATGGTAATAATTCTACATACTCTAGGATTTACTTAATAATAAGGTAGATATCAAATTAAGTGCACACAACACATATCTTTGAAACCCCCCCCCCCTTTTTTATTGCTTTTGATTTACTTAAATAGTGCAGCAACATATGACAGATGATTCAAAGAAAGTTCGAATATCACATAACGTTCAGATTCAATTTTAATGTCTAGTATACATTGTTGTACATTTGCATACCATGTAGAGGGCCGTCGTGGCCGTGTTCGTATGGTAGTTGGATTTACAACTACCTATGCAATCAGTGCCTATCACCACTGATGTTGTGAGTTCGAATCTCGATCAGGGCGAGGTGTACAACATTATGTGATAAAGTTTGTCAATGACTTGCGACAGATCTGTGGTTTTCTCCGGGTGCTCCGGTTTCCTCCACCAATAAAACTGACAACAACGATTAAACTGAAATATTGTAGAAAGTGGCGTTAAACACCACCAAGCAAACAAGCGTACTGTGGAAAAAAAGAAAATATTTGATCAAGTTTTATCATCGTCAGGATTCAATTGTACCTACTGATAAATTACCAGGAATGATGCATGTATAAATGATCAAGAGGGGAGGGGTGGGACCTCATATTAATCTGTTTAACTCAAGGTGGGACCTCATATTAATATGTTTAACTCAGCAGGGGTGGGACCTCACATTAATCTGTTTAGCTCAGCCTCATGTCGTGCTAGACCCTGGATTTCCAGCGTCATAAATTATGTCGTTGGCTTTTATATTTATTTACAATGAATTGAGGTGAGAGGTGAGAGGTGAGAGGTGTGAGATGAGAGGTGAGAGATGAGAGGTGAGGTGTGAGAGGTGAGAGGTACACATGATTGTTGGTTTTATTGATATTGGTTGAATTGTTGACCATCACTGCTTAACTTTCTATTCATAAATGAATACACACATGAAGCGTTCAATATATTGATAATAAATGAATACACACATGAAGCGTTCAATATATTGATAATAAATGAATACACACATGAAGCGTTCAATATATTGATAATAAATGAATACACACATGAAGCGTTCAATATATTGATAATAAATGAATACACGCATGAAGCGTTCAATATATTGATAATAAATGAATACACACATGAAGCGTTCAATATATTGATAATAAATGAATACACACATGAAGCGTTCAATATATTGATAATAAATGAATACACACATGAAGCGTTCAATATATTGATAATACAATTGATTAGTATTAACAATAATGAATGAGTGAGTGAGTGATTGTTGTTTAACACCAACTCAGCAAATTGTCAGCTATATCATGACGAGAACAAGTTAATTTTCAATGAGATGATGATGTTGTCCGCTTTGTACTAGATCAACACGCTTAGTTGAATTTTATAGTGCTAGCTCACTGAACCAACAGTTAGCAGGTAGATAAGTCGCCCCACTCGGTCACATTATTCTGATTCCGAGAAAACCAGTCTTTGTTCTTACTCCTTAATGTTGCGTGTTTAGTGGAGAAGCAACAAATACCAGCTTTATAGTCTGTGGTTTGACCCTAGAGGGGCTCGAACCCACGATCTACCACACTCGAGGCGAGCACGCTAACCATTATACCACCTATGCGGTTTAAACAATAATGAACAGGAAGAACATAAAATAATATCATAAACGTTTTGCCATTATATATTGTATGAATATGGACACGAGCAAGTTGAATAAAGGTAAAAGAGATGCAATAATAGAGACATGTTATTGAAAAGAAACAGAAAGTTAAAGAAAAGGAGGCGGGGGTAATTCCTTGCCACGATCGCCTGCATTTACTAGTAGTTGAATTTGAATCACAAGAGTGTTTAAATAAGAAAAGTAATGCACTGCTGTAATTCAAAGGAGAGATGGTACAATGGTTAAAAGAAAAAAGACAAACAATGCTCTAAGAAATACTACGGAAAACAACAGATCCACACTGAAAAAGGGGGGATAGGGAGAATTATTGTGGTCCTGAAACGTTGTGTTTTAATTTTTAATGTATCACTTATAACATATTTATAAGAAAGACTAGCTTTTCTCGAGCTGGTTTCAGTGTGTAACAAAGTTACTTATCAAAATTCAATAAAACTAGAGACGAAGCAACTGTTTGATAAAAACGGAATAGTCATTTCTCAAATCATTCTATTATTGCATCTCTTTTCCCTTTATTCAACTTGCTCGTGTCCATATTCATACAATCTATAATGGTAAACTTTCATGATATTGTTTTATGTTCTTCCTCTTCATTATTATTAATATTAATCAATTGTATGGTCACCAAACACAGAGTCAGATCATGTTCTGTTTACTTCTTGGATAACATCACCGTGAACTCTGAAAATACAATATAAAATAGATCAAAGAGCATAAACTGTTTCATCTGTCACACATGAGGCATACAAAGTCTTAGACAACAATATATAATAAAGTTCCAAATTCCAATAGCAAAATCGTAAAAAGATACGGAATCGATACCACTAACACACAAATACATGACCGCTCACGTTCCGGGCTTGGTACAAGGAATTCAATAAAAAGTGATGGGTTTAAAGGAGAATTTGTGGTAGTGCCTAGCGACAAAATTTGTTGGCGGAGCTTATTATCAAAAGTCCCCGTTGATATGAACAGCATATTTATGAAACTGTATGTCACATGACCAACGTGACCAAGGTCACATACCTCAGAAATTTGAAGTGATTTTTGTAGGTTTTAGACTGATGAAGAATATTATTTTTAATAAGACTAAAAGTTTCGCAGGGAGGAACACTAGTGACCAAGCCTGTCAAATATTTTGCTCCAAAAGTAACTGTGAAACTATGTATCATTGATTTTTCCTCCTCGAGATAACCGTGGTCAAAATAATGAACAATCTGAATGTTTGCTCCGCCCACAGCTATTTATACCCACGGTCCCGGTTTAAGCTAGTTTTATGGGGCCAAACCTCCCCTATTAGTGAAATAACGAATTGTACTAATACATAATCAAATTGTATGTTTTACTGACCGATGCAATGATGTAATGGTTAATGTAATGTGTTGGCTTCAAGTTCAAATCACCAGTTCGATTCGATAATATGTGTCACAAACGACCACTGATATTTTCCACTTGTCATAAGCACTTCCCGGTCCTTTCCTCATTTATGACGTATCACCGGGTTTGTAACAAGAGTAAAACGACGGGTACCACTAGTGGAGCCTTCCTTAACTGAACACCTGAGTTCGCCACCGGTTTACTCTACAACGTCAGCATTTTTTCTCACACCAAAGGATATTAATATGACATTTGCCGATTCTCAATAATGTGTCCGAGTAGAAACAATTCCCAAAAACTACAAGGAAAAAAAATTCATACTTTCAACCACGGATTTTATTATATTTTAAGATGTAATATATATGTCACTCACAAAGTGTTCATTTTCTTTTTAATAGACCATTAATTTACAGATTTTTGTGATTCTTAAATTACACGTTATACAGGAGTTGTTTCCCTTTCATGCAAATTTCAATAAAAATAACATATTTTTCTCCTCATTGTTCAAAATGTGAATGTTTTAACAGCTGGTGTAATTTCTATGCATTATACAATTATTCTCTGATTTTTCACATGGTTCAAATTTCTACAAATTATGAGTAAATTATACTCAATTTCGCTGTCCTTTCTATTGCTCTTGCTAGTCCGGGTATCCTTTTGCTCGTTGTAAGGTATTAAAAAATGAGATGAAATAAAATAGAAACGAAGCTATCGAGCTTAGTGCGCACGACACGTGTCTGGAATAACCTTCACCAGATAAGATCATAATCAAAAGAATGAACAGCCAAATAAAAACAGATCGACCTTCAGCTGACACAGTAGTAGGTACAGCTAACCAAGAACCATTACCTGCAATAGAACAATCAAATAAAAAATATAACAATTTAGAACACGTTAACGTTAATAAACGTTAGTGAAAACAGAAGAGGCAATCAAGAATGAACAATCCAAAGACACTGGTAACATTGGTCACACAAGACACAGGGCGAACAGACACAAACCATCAATACAACATAGCACAACACAGACAGTTAAAAGGATGCACAATAGAATAACCAATGAAAACTCTCCTGACAAGATGTGGGTTAGGTTACAGGTAGTATTGAAAAAGCAAGAGAGAATGCTTAATTTGATCTTGAAATATTAGACTGCGTTGTATCTCGTAGTTATAATGGAGCATGTTGTCTATACAAGAATGATACATGTACCTGGATTTCCGGTAATGATTTTCCAATCACCATGTCTCAGTGCTGCTCTATGACGGGTGTCAAATCGTCGGCCAGATATATGTCCCCCTACCATTGGCATCAGAGGGTCTATGTTGTGTAGAATGGTTTTCCGTGGACTTTTGTCACCTAAGCTAATATAAAAATATAATAATTAAAATCGGAAAACAAAACATAATAGGTTAAATGATGTTCGTGTCGCTTAACCGTAACATGACGGGTGTCACATGTGGAGTAAGAGCTGCTGACACTTCCGGAGCACCCGAGTTCACCCCCGAATTTTAACGGAGTTCGTGTTGTTCGATATTTAGTTTTCTGTGTAATGGTTTGCAGATTGTTGTTTCTCCTTTCGTCCGTATTCCTTTGGCCTGTGCATTGTCTGTCCCTATTCGATTTCGGCTTTTGGTATCTCCAAAATTTGCATAAAGCAATACACGTATGAACTACTTGTTACTTTTAAAATATGCTTAATAAATATTTCCTCGTCTCGGGGTGTCGTAAAAATCGCCATATATCATATTTTTATTGTTTGTGTTCATTTTCATCTTCGCTAACCAAGTGTTACGATCCACATCTTCACTCTTGGCCGCGTCAGCTGTAATTCTGCAATTGGTTGCAGCTATCGGTGGTCTGCATCCACTTAATCCCACTGCCGTGTGACCAGGAAAATCAAACTAACACTGCTAAGACTGAAGAGAAGGGACTGGATGGCGAAGATAGTTTCTAACGTGTTGGCTCTATAGCAAGCTTTGTAAGTTGAAATGAATCATGTTTCACGGTAGGGTCATATTTCAGATATTCATGGAATTTATATAATCATTGTTACTTTAACTTTCTCTTTTGTATCTCTTGACATAGAGATTGCTATGGGAGTTTTACACAATTGGAAAAAAATCCATTACATCAAGGAGATAAGTTTTATTGGTGGAAGAAATCGGAGTACCCATAGAAATTCCCCTCCTTGCTGCATGACACTGATAAACTTTATGAAACATAATAATTATTTGTATCCAGAACATCAACTGGAAAGGAACTGACAACACTATTGTTAATAAGCACCGAATGTATTGATGGATTACAGGGGCGGATCCAGGATTTAAAGTTAGGGGAGGGGGGGGGTACATAAAAAAAATTGCGCCGAGCGGAGGGAGGCGCGAAATTTTGTGGGGTATTTCGTGTGAAAAATCACGATTTTACGCCAAAAAATAATATTTATTCCAATTTTAGGGGGATCGGCCCCTGGATTAGAACAACTACACTATACGATCGAGGTCACGACGGTCTCACACTGTGCCTCAGTATTTAATCTTCTAACGTGATTGACGTATATCCATACGTTTACGGTACAGACCGGTGTAAATCTAACTCCAATGCGAGCTACAAAGGACAAGTATTTGTATTGGACAGGTAATGATGTACAAAACAGTTCACAGAAAGCTAAATATCGAACAACATCAACCCCACTAAAAATCGGCGGTGAACTCAATAGCGTATGATATTTGTATTTATACGTCGTAACCAACCTTATAGTATTCCACTGGTCCAATCCACCAAAACACTTCACACAAAACAAAAGATCGAGGAACACGAACCCCACTAAAAACCAGCGGTGAACTCAATAGCGTATGATATTTGTATTTATACGTTATAACCAACCTTATTGTATTCCATTGGTCCAATCCATCAATACGATTGGTTCCGTCAAGTGATCCACCTGCTAGATTGATCAGTGTAGGAAACCAGTCAGATACATGTATTAACTCTCTTGAGATGCGTCCCCTCTTCTTGATCATTTGTCCATGTACGAATCCAATTCCGTGAATACCACCTTCCCACAGCGACCTTTTCCATCCTCGTAATGGCCAATTATTACCTCCTTCTAACACCTGTCCACCATTATCTACACGAAAATGATTGATTGTTTGGTTAGTGCTTAACGCCAACTTTAGCAATATTTCAGCTATATCATGGCGACCAGTTTTGGTGGTGGAAGAAGCCGGAGTACCCGGAGAGAACCACCGACCATGGGCAAGCAACTAGTAATATTTATCACTTGCGGCTGCGAGTCGAGTACACCCTTGTTTGTAATTTACAAAGCCGGGCGCGACCCACGCCGTAATGGTGATAGGAATGTATGAGTTGTTAGGTAATACACCTACCTGGCTTCCAAACAGTTCGGATTAACTGCAAGCTAAATCCGTACAGAATAAATGTATCTTTTATTTGTTTATTTGCTTAAGGTACCAACTAAAATGATTAACAAAATAGTTCAATTGATTGATTGATTGATTGATTGATTGGTGTTTAATGCCAACATTAGCATAAGTCCATGGATGTTGCCCTATAAAAGTCTAACAAAACTCAATTAACCACCTATATGTTTACCAGTCAGGTTGTTTTAATCATCCTGACTTTCCTCCTCGTTCAATCTCATAGTCACTATATAGCTGAAGCATTGCTGAACGTGAATATAAACACACAAAGATGCGCCCATTTATTTATTATGCTTGTATTTGTTCTGTTCAAGAAGAGTTAGAAGATACAAAAGTGGTAATCAGAATCTGTAAATCGAAGGACAGACAACAAAATAGTCATAGGAAAAAGGACAAACAACGATCTACAAAACACTACACAGAAAGCTAAAGATCGAGCAACCACACTACAATTCGGGAGTGAACTCATGTGCACCGGAAGGGTAAGTAGTCCCTGTTCCTCCAGTGACACACGTTGTGCTACTCATTGTTGGTTGGTGTTTGTTTGTACCAATATTACTATGTTATTTCTAACTACTCCTATGATTTTCGTATTTTACACTTTTGTGTACATTTTACAAGATTTGTAAACTGACTGTTTTTAGGGACCTAGAGCTAGTAATACCCAATTAAGAATGTTGGTCTACATGTAGTTCAAAGCAAACATCATCATCATTACATTGAATGTAACCTGTTCTCACAACCATATCGCTGACAAATTGCTCGTTTTAAATTGATCATCAATATGTAATTTATAAGAGTGTGCTGGCGTCACAATGACACCAACTTAAAAGAAATGGTCGACAAAATATACAGGCGGATTTGCGCGTGTCACTAAATGTGGGTGATAAATCGGTTAACGTGATCCCAACATTCTCGTCTTGATATAAAAATACGTTAGAAGATATCACTGGAGTAGTTAGACGCGGCAAATCGTACAAGGACATACAAACCAACAACCAAAAGGAAAAGGACAAATAACACAAACAAAAATCTACAAAATGCTACACAAAAAGATTGAGCAATACGAATCCCACAAAAAACACAGGGTGAATTAATGTGCTCCGGAAGGGTAGGCGACAGTGCTGTCTTAACACATGTGCACGCTGGGAAGTTGCCCGGGAGGCCACGTGTATAGGGGTTCCATGCTAATTTATGTATGATGTGTATGGCATTTTTTGTATTGCTTAAACACTGATCTTGTTGAAAGTTCCAATACAATAAATATATGCTTGTATAGGTATGGGGCCCAGTGCACTGCTTCGCCCGGGGGACTATAATGTTGCTAAGACGGCCCCGGGTAGGCGTCCGTAGTGTATACCTTGTGATTACTATATCTCAACCGGGAAAAAATCGCACTGCAGCCACATGTTCAGATAATTTCAAAAACAGTCGTTACAAATTTGTACTACACAGAAAACCCAACCAAGCATGATAATACGAACAATAGGGTCCGTAAATGCTTGTAGCTAATTGAAACAAAAATCGTGTTTTACATACCAGTAGAGAAAACAAGCAGCGTATCTTCCCACAATCCCTTTGATTTGAAGGATTGTATGACATTTCCTACAGCTTCATCCATAGCCGATGTCATACCTTAAAAACATAAAGATTACAATTATATTTATTCTATTTATTATCAAACTAGTTTTGATTGTATGTTATCCTGATATCACCTCGAATTCACAATTTTAGTGGTGATAGACACTGATTGCACAGGTAGTTTTAAATCCAACTACCATGACATAACGATCACGACGGCCCCCTGATATAGCTTAAAATGAATCACTTCAATTAGACAAATTAAACATAAATGAAATAGAAGTCGTTTTCCATGTTGAATAAATGTTAGAGAAAACCGAAGGGACCGCCATGAATTGACAATACATAGACATTGACAACATCAGTGACTTGCGACAGGTCGGTGGATTTCTCCGGGTACTCCGGTTTCCTCCACCTAACAAAACTGACCACCACGATATAACTGTTAATATGCGAGCGTCAGCGAGCTCTTTATGGTATAAAATGTGTACTTAGGATTTTTTGACAAACATGGCTGCACATATACTGACGAATAAAAAAAAATTCGACGCTTTGTAAACACGTTCCGTGTAACACGCTAACACACTCAACTAATGAAGATCTTCTTAACATAAAGCGCAAAGGTGATCCTGAAGTCTCGTACCCTCTCTCATACGTCCGATACCACTGAAACCTGGAACCCGTGTGTAATAAAAGTCATTTTGTTAGCTTGTTTTACTTATATTGATATTTTTTAATTTATTAAATCTCTTCTGACATACTGACAAGAATTTTTGTTTCTACGCGGAAGTTAACTTTTGAGATTTCGTAAGGAACGACAGCTCGATTGAATGAGAATAGATTCGGCCCCCCCAAAAAAGTCGTCCCAAATATATCTCGGCCCAAAAAATCTCGACACTTTTTGATGCACTGGATGAGCATGAAATTGCCAGATAATTTTCATGGCCGTGCCGGTTTCATATTAGTGGTGTAAATACCATAAGCATCTAAAAATGTCAGTGCCGAAGGACTGACTACTGGGCTGATTGATTCATTCCGGGACTGATAGTACACCAGCAGAGTTATCGACCCAGTGATAGTAAAGAAAAACGCTGATATCTAACTTAGTGCGCAAATGCTATAAAACAACAACAGTAATTTATTAAGTAACTTTGTTTTCTATCTGCATGCCATAATATGGATACTTTGGGTTAGGGTTCTGGTGTTTAACGCCACTTTCAACAATATTTCAGCAATATCATCGGGACAGGTTTATTAATGGAAAACATCCGGAGTACCCAGGGAAAACTACCGACCTGTCGCAAGTCACTGACAAACTTTATCACATAATGTTATATCGAGTACACCTCGCCATTAGCTGAATTCGAACTCACATCTTTAGTGGTGATAGGCACTGATTACACAGGTAGTTGTAAGTCCAACTACCATACGATCACGACCACGCTGAGTCCCTGAATACTTTTGGTTTTGATGTATATATATATATATATATATATGACTTATTTAAATGTTTCCGACTTACAATTATACGCTTTTGACATTTTTTATATGAGTTATCTCCCTTGCGGAGGACAAACTGGATCCCGTTCCATGCAAGAGCAACGTACAAGGACATAGAATTTTAGCATAATTTTCTTAAAATTTATAGATATTGGAACCTTGTATAATAACCGCGATTCATTTTATTGTCTATAGAAAAATCACAAGTAGATAGAGCATTTAAATTTTTCTTAAAATTTATAGATATTTGAACTTTGTAAAATAATTGAGGTTAATTTCATAGTCTATAAATAGTAAATAGAACATTAAATCACTAGGGCTTCAGAGTCCCTTGGGTCAAAGGCTGAAATCCATTTAAAATACACATTGCAAGGTAAATACATACAATAATAAAAACAAAACCTTAATGATAATATATCCCACATATTAAATCAAATTACATCAATAGTATCAACATATTCAGTTACGAATCCTTCTTAATCTTGGGGCATTCCGCAACATAATGACCTTGCTCTTTGCAAAATAGACAACTGCCTCTCCTGGAGAATCCTGACCTCCCCCTTCTACTAAATCTGCCATTTCCAAAATTCCCTGGCAAATGAGGATAGCCATGTGGCACAAAATAAGGTGGCATAGACATACCACTAGGTCCTTGTGGATATGGAAAACCAAAAGAGGCAGGATTAGCCATTACACCAAAATTGTGCGGCATTTCACAAGTATAATTCTTTGATAACAAATTCACATTTTCCTTTTCTGGTTCAACCTTAACTGACTTTTTCGGTGAAATATCATACTTTTTCCCTTTCATCCATTCTACAACCATGCTTGCTAATTTTTTGTCTTCTGCCGACCCGAATAATTTCATGGCAAGATTACCAATGTCTTTAGAATCCTCAAACTTCTTACAGTGAGTATATGCTTTTGAGAAAAATTCTGCCTCTTTATGCCCGAATTTAGTTGCAACAGTTACTAACGCTTCTATAGCTGCCAACAAGACATGAGACGGTGTTAGATTAGGTCTGGAGGTAAGATTCCTTATTGAGCTAAACTCTCTCCTACCTGCCTCTCTGCAGACTTGTTGGAAAACGAATTCATCTTATCTTCCATCTCTAACTTCCAAGTTTTTATCGTCAGTCTTATTTCCTACAAAATAAATATTGTCCAATAAGGAAGGGTACATGCATGCACATGCTAAAGTACCTTATCAAATAACCCTTATATCAATGTACAACCCTCTTCTACATCAAACTTAACTAGAGGTACTGTGAGCAACACTTACAAAGGATACCCTCATGCTCCGATTGACAAACTTAAATTGCCAAAAGGTATCTCTTATTAACAAAGTTTATGACCTTGAACTTGCCTTATGCATTCCACTCTTGTTCGCGTCACACCTTCTAATAACAGGGTTCGCGAAATTACATGTGGGTTTGGTGGTCCTAGTGAAAAGAATGTCAGTCCTCATTAATTTTCTATTGCAAAATACCAAACAATTTTGTTGGTCATGTCTGACAGGACCGACACATTTCGCGAACTCTGTAACAATTCAGTCTTTTCATAAACTATGAATTATCTCCCATTTACAGAGTTACTTCCCCATTAGAGAAGGTGTTTTACAAATGTCACAATGGACAAAATATGAAAATTTTGCAATTTTACACTATTTGAAAAGATATCTCGTTTTATGAAAAGACTGAATAGACAACATTGCCAAGTATCATCAAAATCCATCACGGCATTCAAAAGTTATTGTCGGGACACAATTTCTGCACAAACAGACAGACAGACTGCATGTGTATTGCCTAATAGCCACCTGATTCCATAATCATACCTTGAGGTAGCAGATCAGGAGCTGGAACCGTCACCACCGGATCTGGCTGAGGTGCAGCTGCATTACCAATGCCGGTTCCACTTGCGGTTGGAGTATTAGCATGATGATTTTGCAGATTTGCAAAACTACCCTTAGCAAGGGCTTTTCCTTTAGGGGCCCCGATGATATTTGCTTGCAGAATTGTAAAATGCAACAACATTCTGGCGTTCTCAATCTCTGGTTCCTTGCCGCATAACTGTAAATACATAAATTAAATATATACGTCTCTTTATTAATAGAATAGAGAATGAAAAATGGTGACAGACAAAACGATCGCAACTTAATATATTCCTCAATACATGTATGTCGATCAAAATAATTTCAACAAAATACACTTACTATATATTCAATTTATTCTTTTAAATTTTATAAAATTTATTTGCGAAAACGGATGCGCAAGTAAACTATAACATGATATTATCCAGATACTTGCAGGAATGTACATGTAGGCTATCCAATCAATTCATAACATGATTTTAAGGTTTACTCGACTATATCATTGTTATCGCAACAACCAACAGAAAAAGAAAGATAACTCCAGATGATTTTACATCACGTCGCCAATTATTCATTTAATGAAATATTAAAATTACACAATAATAATTAAAACCAAAACCCGATTGTAAATCTAGTACCCGCTCTAGCCTTAAATCGAGGAACTGACATATACACTTATAAGCGACACACACAAGCTGCGTTATAACATTACACCATACTACAATAGCGGCTGACCCATAAAAGGAAGGTCACAGGGTAATGTCCCCTTTTAACCAAATTACACAAATAAACCATAATATTATTACAATAAATTATAAATTCTTACCGTCAAAATGTCGCCCAAAGTCTCCCCTGTCAATCCCGCAAACTGTATTCCCAACTCCTCCATGGAGTACTGTGTAAGACAGTGATCCTTTTTCAGCCTGGCCATGCGCTCTCCTTGCAATTCATCTTCAAATTCCTTAACCCGTAATATTACAGAAATTAAGGACTTCCCAATTAAGGAGTGCCTCAATTTAAGCACCTGTGCCTCCATGGACTCTACAATTACAAAATAAAAACATCCATTCATCCACTGGCACTGATAACAACATTCACAATTTAAACGACATGAGAATTATCAATTTAAAATCACACCTTCATATCGTTACCTTGTATTACAATAAATTAAACCAGTAACAAAGTGTCCCAACTTTATTTCTATGCCAATAATAACCTACAAGTTAAACTACAGGCCGCACGCATAGCACGGGAAAAAATGACTGCTACGCCAAATCTTTACCAACATATTAAAACCAAATGCCTTCGTACAACAAAATATACTTCAACTAATTAAAATCCAAACTAAAATCTATACCATCTTAAAAATTGAATGCCAGGCCATTAAAATATTATATCCAACTCTGCCATGTCCACGTGTTCAAAACAAACACGTCTAACAAATTACAGCTTCGTGTCCAAAAATAACACGCCAAGCTACTAAAATCTTGCAATTATAGACTAAAACTACCTATTGCAAACTCAAATAAATAAAATAATAATTACCAAATACAGGTAAAACCACAGGACAACTGGAGCCACTGGTCAAGACAAGAAGAGATGTTCACCCGTCAGCTGTTCAGCCAAGAATGATTTAAACACCTCGTAATTCTCGCGAGATCTCACTTAGGATATCTTATTTTTAAAAGTACTCGTCCCATATGTTCCCACTGGCCAAGAATGGTGTACTTTTGTTATTCTTATTTTTAAAATTACCTGTCCCATATATTCCGTAATGAAGAATACACTCTACAAGTTGGAGAGTATTCTCTTACATAATACATTTATATCTGCAAAAGTGTTTTCATTTTGTAATTTCACACTTTTAATGTTTAGAAAGTCATATAAGACAATAATTAACCAAAATAAAACGATAAGCGAAGTTTTATCGGTATACGTCCTTTCGATTCTCGTTTATATTTAGATAGTTCAAGGTCTTTCAAGTGTTCCAAATGTTCACCTATGGTCTGTCTGATTTGTAATTACTTGCGGTCGGTTGGTTAGTTGTTTTCAGTATTGCTAGAAATATATTTTAAAAGTTTACGTACTCCTCAGTTCTGAATATAAATTATGCCAGATTTGAAATACTTGTATCATGCCTTGTGTATCATGCCCAGTTACTCATTTAAACACGTTGTTGATATTGTTTTAAAATAAAGTTTACTGTCAAGAGTCATATATATTAATGATAAAAGTTTTTAGTATGATCATCGTAGCCGTGTGGTTAGACGGAAGTATTGAAACTCAAAGGAGACTTCAAAAAACCCAACAGGGGTTCAATACCCACAGATGCCAAAATATTTACAACACGTTTTTAAGCCTAAAATAGTACGTAAAAGGTTAAAGTTCATATACCCAATATTTCATAGAACAAAACACAAAATAACAGTATGTGAACCCAGAAGAACAAAACGCAATAGAGCAGTATGTGAACACAGATGAACAAAACACAATAGAACAGTATGTGAACACAGAAGAACAAAACACAATAGAACAGTATGTGAACACAGAAGAACAAAACACAATAGAACCCTGAAAAACAAAACAACAAAATGGCAGATATACCACATATAGTAAAACAGGGCAAATATACAGGAGATCAGGTTAGTCAGTCTTGGCACCAGTAGATTTATATATCCAAAGTAGAATACAATTATGGAAGTGATTTCCGTCAGTTGTTGAAGTCAATATATTCAGTACCCACACACATCGTATGACGTATGCATCGTGTGAGTGCGTGTGATACAGTTCCGGGGAAGCATATAATATAGTAATACGAGACTGTGATTATATTTATTAAATTTGTAGTTATTTGTATTATATTTAGTTTGTCTTGTTTATACGTCAGCTTGAGTTACATTTTGTGATCATTTTACGTTTCATTTTCCATTTTGTTCTTTTGTTTAGTTTAGTTTTGTTTAGTTTATTAAATTTGATTTTTTATTTCGTTTGTATGACTATTGGCTACATAACAAGGACACGTGACATTACAGTTCTAACCTATCTTCTTCTATTAGGTACATATACTGTCAGTAGTCATCGAGGTAACTCGGGGTTTCGAAATAGGAGCTAGTTGTCACTCTAAGGGACATATGTACACATCTTCCAAAATGGACGCCCACTAGTAGTGGGGAACGAATCGAAGACAGAACGGACGTATGAATAATGTCCCGACGGACGTAAATAAACGGCCCATGTATAATGTCCTGCTCCTTGCAGGTAAAAGATACATCAGAAATTAGCTAAGACTTGTTCAGAGTAGTCGTTGGTTGTCTGTTTCAAGGCAAAATTGTCTGA
Organism: Bathymodiolus brooksi; assembly: GCA_963680875.1. NCBI lineage: Eukaryota > Metazoa > Mollusca > Bivalvia > Mytilida > Modiolidae > Bathymodiolus > Bathymodiolus brooksi. The sequence goes on along the minus strand of OY804588.1, from coordinate 86,100,888 downwards.
ACCACATGATGCGGTTGCAAAAGGGGGGGCGGGGTTAATGGTTTGCATATATGGGGTATATACTGTAATAGTGCATTGGTGTGTAATTCAGAAATTATGAATAGTGTTTAGGGAAAGAGAATGAATTAATGTAAAAGTCAACCTATTGTGATCTATTTGGTACCGATATTGGATGTAAACCTTGAGGTTTAGACCAGTTTACTTGCTGAGAGATACAACCCCTCCGCAGTGGTCATCTGTTAGGTGTGCGGATCGAATCTAATACACAACAATCCCTGGGACGTGACGTAAATGAGTGGCTCGTGTAAGGAAAAAATTAATGCTCCTTGAACCTAGCAGAAATGGGAGCATTAGGAAGGATTTATATCTTGTGTGTAGTCGTTGCAATGTAAACTTGTCTGAAATACATGGTACAATGGGAAATGGCGTGAATGGTTTGTATGTACAGTGCATAGTATAGTGATGTTTAAATGGAGAATGCCGTGTGGGGAAAGAGAAATGGTATATGCGTAAAGGGGAATATCGTGTGCGGAAAAGGAATCGAGGCCTGTTTTGATTAACATGACGGGCGCTACTAGTGGATCATGAACTGCTACCCTTCCTGAGCTCGTGAGTTCACCCCCGGTTTTAAGTGGGGGTCGTGTTACGCGATCTTTAGTTTTATGTGTATGCTTTGTAGATGTGTTATTTTTCTTTTGGCCATTGTGTTGTCTGTCCTTCGATTTACGGATACTCATTACCCCTTTGGTATCGTCAAGCTCTTCTTGGTTTATTTGGTACCAACCTGTCGATCCATTATTGTATAGTGAACTTGATGTAGAATTACAGAGAACGTGATGTAAAATGTTATTTTATAGATTCGGTTCTTAACAACGATTGACATACGAAGATAGAATTTCTATATTGCGTGACAAAATCGTCAACTACCTTGTATGATATTACATTTCCAATGGTTGTTTTTCCGATATGAGAAACGGATCGAAGAGAAAAAAAAGGGGGGGGGGGTTATATAATGTTTTGGTAAATACACTGGGTGTAACACTAGTACATTGTATTTATACTTAGTCCTTATTTCCTCCAGTTTTAGTGAGGTTTGTGTTACTCGATCTTTAGTTTTATGTGAATGTTTTGTAGATCGTTGTTTGTACTTTTTATTTTAGCCATTGTATTGTCTGTCCTTCTCCGACTTACAGATTCTGATTACCTCTTTGGTATCTCCTAACTCTTCTTACAGAATCTCCTAATGAACAAGAATTAATTGAAGACCCGTTGGAAAGCAATATTTTTCGACGCCATTCATCATCTCTTTTCATTGTGATAATCAAGCCAACAGTCCATATCCCCAATTACCTTTATTCACCTATTATCTTATTTATTGTTTGTATGCTTCTTCTAGCTTATAATGACCTGAGACAATTGTAAAAAAGATGGCAAATCGTGTCAGATGTGATGGTCAATGTCAGGAAATGATGTGACAGATCTAACCGACTGTCCTCATGTAATTTAATAATTCAGGGGCTGTCGTGGTCGTGAACGTACGGTAGTTAGATTTACAACTAATTGTGTAATTAGTGCCTATCACCACTAACGTTGTGAGTTCGAATCACATTCAGACGAGGTGTACTCGATACAACATTATGTGATCAAGTTTGTCAGTGACTTGCGACAGGCCTGTGATTTTCTCCGGATACCATGGTTTCCTCCTCCAATAAAACTGACCGCCACGGTTTCACTGAAATATTGTTGAAAGTGGCTTAAACACCATAACCCTAAGCCTTAATAATTCAAATGAAATTCTGCAAGACAGAAGTGAAAACAGAGGAATTTGATGCAGATACATTTATTTAGATAAATGGTTTATTCATCGGCTGTCATCTCTCCGTCGCTCAGCTGAAAGAAAAATAAATAAAAAATAAAACAATTATGATATGTATTTCTATTTGATCTAATACAGTCAAAGTAATGATATGCAAATCAACATTTTACCAGCACTCAACACCCCGTTGCTCCATAACCATCAATACTACGATGATTAAGATTAGATACCAACTAGAGAAAACAGAAATGAACAAGAATGAAAGCAAGAAAGACAAACGATTAGAATCCCACAAAGACCTAATTCAAGACCATGTACTTCGAAATGGCAGCATATCATGTTCCTTATTTGAACGTATCCTATGTGTTAAACTAAACAACGTCTTCTATTTTATAATAGACAGTATTTCCAGTATTTCAAGTTACACGGAGCATTTCGTATTTATGCTGGACAGCACCCGCTGTACCGTACTAAAATAGAGATCATGTTTCATACTTGACAACATATCCAGTTTTAACTGGACAGTCTCTCCTGTTTCATGCTGGACAGCTTCTCTCGTTTTACCCTGGACAACATATCCAGTTTAAACTGAACAACCTCTCCTGCTTTATACTAGACAGATTTACCTGCTCCATCGCCTAATTAAGAATATTATATGAACAAGCATATACAGATGAATGGTGTTAACGCGCGTACTTCAGTTTTCCTTATTCAGATAAAATGTATTATTCATAAAATAGACTGATATGACACAACCAGTAATTATTTCTATGGTAATTATATAAGAATTTAATGTAATATTTTGTAATTTTATTGGTCTGTGGAAGCGTTGACCGAAGTATATTTTGTATGAAGCATTGTCGTTCTTCATATAAAAACTGTCCTTTTTTGTTAGCGCTTTGACAAGCCTATCAAATAGCAAAAATTGCATTCGGTATTTATAATTATATTTTACATCATTAAATACAATTCAAATTATTATTATTTGTTGTAATATTCCACATTTTCAACTGTTGTTACTATGTGTAGTTATTAGTTTTCATGATGTTCGAAAATAGTTCCCGGAAGTGGGCGTGGTTGACTGTTTTTTGAGCTTCATTGTCTGAGGAAGGTTCAATTCCGAAATCACGTGTCAACATTTTGACCAAACACATGGGTCTTTCCCTATGTAATGAAAACACGTAATTATTATATAGTAAATAAAAAAGAGCATTACCCTAACCTACCATGATTTTGTTCCGCATGGCGTACAAGTGTCGTAAAGATGCTCGCAGCTTCTTCGCTTTTTGTCGAACACAGTACCAGCTGGGCACCGAAAGTCAAATTTCCTACCATAGTAACACCAAACGTAACTTCTACAGTCCTCAGTAGCGTAATATCTGTTTTCACGAATACCACATTCAATCAGACATGACGGATGACCATACCTCGTCACTCTACAAACTCCCTCTTTAACAAATCTCTCCCCGTCACATACCATATACCAGGGTGATGATTTTTTGTAACCATGGTAACTTCTACCATCTGGATAACCTTCACAGCTTGGATGGTTAACCTCACATGGCATACAGTGTGAGAGGCAAAAACGTAACTTATACTGACCTAAAAAAATATTTGAATCTTACATTGGTTTCGGAAAAGGAATGGATCGAGAAGGACAGGAAACGAGTTTGTTTTTTAAAATGAGAAAAAAAATAAGCATCATATCTATAAATCCTATTTCATTTTTTAAAACTGTCAAGCAATCTTACATATATATTAGCATTGTATTTGTAATATTGTTGTAATATATTGTTGCATTGTCAGATATACGGCGTTTCTAATAAGATTTTTTTTTAAAAGATAATAGCATATGGGATTGGAAATCTAGGACCAAGCACAAATATGTGGCGGGGTTAAGCATGTTAATGGGATTCCAATCCTCCCTCTGTTCACTGGATCTCAATCGACAAGGTGGATATAAACAGGCAATAAGAATTGTCTCAAATGGATCATACCATAGTAATTATAGAGATACTGGATTTACAAGTCATATTTATATTCTTCTGTGGATTTAGCGTATAGATTTTTATCTCGTGCACTGGTTCAATTTGAACAGTCTAATTTTGCAAATTTTCTAATACACACTGTCACTGACAAAGATATAGAGTTTCTGGTATCTGATTCATGTTAAGCAACGGAAAGAAACGGTAACAGTATAAGCGCGGACATCACAGAGGACACCATACAAAACGATTAGAACGATGCTTGTATCTGCTCTTTTTAAACAATTTGACAGTTGTCATGGGCTTTTAGACATTGCAGGATAAATATAATATACGTACATTGTCGGAAAATATATAATGCACTTGTACACTCTGCGAGAAAGGACAGAAAGGCTCGCCAATGCTCGCTTTTCTACCTGTTTCTAACGCTTGTACAAATAATTTTTTTCTAGCAATATATGTACATTTGTGTATTGTCTATCTCCATCCTGTGGCTCCCTTCTGGGATTACTGGTTCCCTACATTGCTAAACCTGATACCAGTATATTTACAAGCAATACATACTGATAGTGGATATTGTGTGTTACTTACAGTACGACTTAAGCTCTACTCTTGATCCACAGTTCACTCTCTTAAAATCCTCACATCTTTTTGATTCCTCTGAGAACAATTTTGGATAAGGACATATTTTTGATTCAGTTGGATCTGTACAGTCATAGTAGAGATGGCAGAACGTGCTGTCAGGAAGATGTGCCTTCGGTGTCTTCTTACATTTATCTATTCTTGCTGATTAAAAAAATAAGAACAAACAATTACAAATTGAATGTCTTGTACTATGATGTGTCTTAAAAGAAACACTACCATAATTGTGAAAACCGGAAATCATCAATAAAAATCATGCGCAGAATAGATGTCATGTCACAATGAGAAGTAATAAAAAAATAAATGAAATTGATTACCTGAATGATTGTACAATTTCCATTGACCATTGGAATTAATTTTGTTTTAAATGGAGATATTACAAGATTATTTTCTAAATTGTGCTCCTTTTTCTGGAGGAATTTTTAGGACTTGGTAGCGTTCGCCTTCTAGGTGTACATCTCATAATGATTTGTACAATATTCATTAATCTTGTCAGACAAAAAGGTTGAGAGTTGTCTTACCTTTTAGGTTCTGGCTACAGAGAATTGAAGATGGATGTTTATCACTAGTACATGAACCTGCTGATTCCAGTTGCTCATCTTTTAGAATACAACGTTCAATTCGAGTTTGGCGGCCAGCCATACACCGTATTGCCATTTTGCAGTCATCGCTGAGTTTTTCTGAATTTCCTGGACAATAATCCGAATCATATATTGCATAACCATGAATGCTATACGTAAACCCTCTAGAATAAACAAATGGCATTGAACACCATAACGACAATATTATCAGTTGAATCATCTCGACGACAGATCTTCAAATGTCAAGTATTGAAACATGTATTGTGCAGCAACATCGCAACAGCTTGCATATTTATTTATAGAAAGTCTGTATATCACGTAGCGTTCAGATTAAATTTCAAAAGTATAGAACATTTGAAAAAAACGAGTGTATTATGTCAATAAGGTAACAGTTAGTGCGATCGATAGCTCTCGAAAAGACTAAAAGGTGCTTCCATTCCACAAATTAGATGAGCGGATTAAATATAAGGAAACTAATCCACATATTGCCACTCGTAAATTCGATGTCGTCTTGTTGTCCATGCGTTTTAAATAAAAAAAATCATTCCACATGTACCCACTGGAGAAAAATGGAGTATTAGTTTTATTCCTTATTTCTAAAACTATCTGTCCCACACATTCATATCGGTCAAGAATATTTTCTTGGTATTCTTATTTTTAAAAGTACCTGTCCCACCTCACATATTCGCACTGGCCAAGAATTGTTTTTCTTGGTATTCTTATTTTTCAAATAGCTATCCCACATAGTCACACTGGCGAATAACGGTGTTTTCTTTTCTATTCTTTTTTTTTTATTAAGCATACGGTGTTTTCTTGCTATTGTAATTAAAAAAATACTTGTCCCACATATTCCCACTGTCTAAGAATTTTTTTTTTTATATTCTTTTTTTTACAATGACCGGTTCCACAAATACCCATTGCCCAATAATGCTGTATTCTTGCTATTTGATTTTTAAAATGATCAGTTCCACATATTGCCAGAAGCCAAAAATGGTGTACTTTTGCTATTCTTTTTTAAATTACTTTCCCATATATTCCTACTGGCGATTGACGGTGTCTTCATTCTATTTACATTCACTTTGAAAATAAAATTTTCCAGCTCTTCCAAGTAACGAACATCGGAGTCTTATTTATTATTATTTATACCATTTGAAATAACATATTTCACATATTTACGCTGGGGATTATCTTCTTACTATTCCGACTTTGTAATTGTACATATTCCGCATTTTTTAATTTTCAAAGAACTATATGTTGTTGCTATTACCAGTTTTAAAATAATCTATTCCTTATACTCTTACTTGACAATTGTAGGTTAAGTATTATATAACATAAATTGTGTTGCAGAAATGAAATGATTGACATTTCTAACTACGGTACAATAATCAGACCTGCATGTTGCATCATGATATACACCCATAGCTTTGTGGAGACAATTTTATAATTTGGGAACCATCAGAATAAATCACAGTCAAGGATATTGATATTTAATGTCAAGGTGAGACCATGAACTGGAACATACAATCAAAGGTGGGCGGCAATATGAAATTGTGTTCTAAATGGTTACCAATGTGAATATGTTGGAGCATTCCGAAGCGCCTGAGTTCATCTCCGGTTTTCAGTGGGGTTTGTATTGGTCTTGTCATCCAATTTCTCGTCTTCACATTTTTAGTACCGTATTCCGATGTCCGGTACGATTCATGCGTGAAAATGTTCGGTTCGTCATCACTCTCATTTGTGTTGTAGAGGGTTCATGATTTATTTGTTATTTGTGTTTATTTACACCACGATATGCACATCACATGATGTTCACGTCGCTTAACAGTAGCACAACGGGTGCCACTAGTGGAACATAAATTGAGAAACTCTGCTAGAGGACTATTAGTCGCCGAGAGTGTCATTGACCCAGTATTCAGTGTTTCAGCACTGACATGGTTTATTATATATATATATATATATTTATTTTTGAACTTTACAGTTCCTATGTATTTATGTTTAAAACTAAGGTTCTCCACTCTTAGGCATAGGCGACTTTACCCATTTTGGCCTTTAGGCTATCTTGTTTAAACCTTTTGATTTTTTTTGCTCCCAGACACTTTTGAATTATTTTGCTTTCCAATCATTCAATTTTGAGTGTACCTGATGCAGATTGTTCCAGAAACGCATCGCTCGAACTTAATTTGATATCTACGTTTTTATTGCTTACCCTTCCGGAGCATCTGAGTTCATCTCCAGATTTTACTAGGCTTCGTGTTACTCAATCTATAGTTTTCTGTGTAGTTTTATGTAGATCATTGTTTGTCCCTTTGTCAGTTTTCAGTTGGTCATTGTATTGTCTGTCCTGTGATTTTTAGTTTCTGATTAACACTTTCATATCTTCAAAATTACCTTATACTTTTCTTTGATTATCAAACAAGATTGCAAATTAATTCGCAAGCATGAAGCGTGTGTTGATCGTTATGGGTTATCTGTGTCACAAATTACCACGGATATGTTCCACTTGTCGCATACACTTCCCGGTTCTTTCTTCATTCATGACTTATCACCGCGTTTGTAACTAGATTAACACGACGGATGCCACTAGTGGAGCAGAAACTGCCTACCATTCCGGAGCAACTGAGTTCACCCACAGCTTTAGTGGGTTTCATGTTACTCGATCTTTAGTTTTATGTGCTGGTTTTGTAGATCGTTGGTAGTCTTTTTGTATTTTTTCTTTTGGCCATTGTGTTGTCTGCTCTTCTTCAATTCACGGATTAGATTACCCCTTTGGTATCTTCAAACTCTTCTTAACAATGCCATCAGTTCAGTGAAATCACAAGTTTGGTAATTCACAATAAACATGAGCAATACAATTCAAATTGATTACATGAAGGTGACTCCAGAAAAGTGTCGTGTGCACTCAATTTCATATCTATGTTTTTATTAATCACAAAAATACGATCCGAAGTCAAGTTTTAATATTTAACATGATCCCAATATTGAACAAATAAATTATGACAATAGTATAGATGGTCGTTTGTTCTTTTGTCCCTTTTCGATGGGCAATTGTTGTTTTGTCTGTCCTTCGAGGTATGTATTCTGATAAGGAGGGAGATTATGAATACAGAGACATGGTGGATCAATTGAACGAGGTCATACCAAAATATGAAGAAACATACGACATTCTACTCTGTGGAGATATGAATGCTTCATTACATAGAGACGACAGACGAAGGGATAGCATCTTTAAGAACTTTACTATAGAAAGCAACCTGATATTGCCTACAAACTATCCAAATGATTTTACATTCCACCATCATAACGAAAAAGTCAAATCTCAGATAGATTATATTCTGCTTAAAGGAAAAACTTTGAACCTACAACCTAGGGTTTCAATCATGCCGTTCGATGCTATAAACACCTCGGACCATACTCTCATTAAAGTAGAAATTACCACCCAAATAAGTAAATTGGCACCAAAATCAGCATGGGACAAATGCAATTCTGACGAATATAAGAAAATCATACAAACAGAAATAGGAAAGCATAAAAACACTATAAAACTAAGTGTTGCAGACAGAATAGCCAAACTAGAGAATACATTACACAAGGCAGAAAGGAAGTCCATACCAAAATACAGGCGCTTAAAGAAACTAAAATCTGTAGGTAGAGGAATATGGAATCGTAATATCGACCAAGAATCTAAAGAGTCTAAAAAAGCACACTGGATTTGGAAAAATAAGGGAAAATCGAATAGTAGCACTTAAAGCGAAAGAAAGGATATGATAAAGAAAAACCGAACATTGCGTCAAGTACAGCGACAAGCATATGCCTCAAAGAAGGACAAACTGATCTCAGAAATTATGGAAGCATCTCAAGACGATAGTAAAACATTCCACAAATTGCTAAGAATGCAAAGAAGTAACTCTGCAATAAATACTGACACACTGGTCATAGACAATGTTGAATACAACCAAAGTAATATTATGGAAGCATGGAGAATACATTTCGAAAATCTAGCTACTCCTAGTCTAGACGAAAACAAATTTGACCTAGAACGAAACAGCCTTTGCATAATACAAAATGACATCATAGCAGAAGTAACAGCCAATAAGGTGCAAATCCCACCAGCAACAGAAGCAGAAGTAAAACAAGCTATCCGAAAACTGAATAATGGGAAAGCTGCTGATGAAAATGGAATACAAGCAGAACACTTTAAACTTGCAAATGCTGAATTGGCAACATAAATGTGTAGTATCATCAACCAAATATTTGAAGAGCTTAATATTCCAGATAATTTGAAAAGTGGCATCTTAACACCAGTATTGAAAAAGAAAAAAGGACAACACTTTACCAGGAAAAAATAGAGGCATAGTCGTTACAAACACGTTCTAAAAAATTATTGAGTCAGTCATCAAAGAACGATTAGAAAAACAGCTATCTCCGACGCAAAATCCCTTACAGAGAGGTTTCACTGAACACGCATCTAGTAAATTTACAGCATTTATAGCATCAGAAACTATATTAATATACAAAAAAATTGAATCAAGATTTAGAACTTCTGGCTGTAGACGCAGAAAACGCATTTGATACCGTCAACCATGACATAATGTTAAATAAGTTATACCACGGTGGAATTACTGGTGATATGTGGCTATTACTAAGGAACATTTATGATGGGCTAATCCTGAAAGTTAAATGGGGAGACCAGACCACAGAAAGTATAGATATTAAACAAGGGATACTCCAAGGTGCAACACAATTTAAATTCCGATCTAAATTGATTTAGAAAATAAAAAAAGGTGCTTTAAAAATCAAATGTCAGTAATTTGGAATTGAACATATTTTTATAATCTGCATTGGAACAATTATCTGTATTTTAAAGGCTTACTTTACATTTGAGAGGAGATGATCATGATGGCATTGTTACACATGGCCGGTCTAGAGAATTCCGAATGCATATGAAAAATCCAGCGCAAACCGGAAGTGGCTGTGTCCGTTTCAATGATTGAAAAGTAGACGAAGCGACGTTTGCTGAATATTCTTGTCCAATTCGTCTGAGGGGGGGGGGGGGGGGGGGGGGCGGTAGGTATATTTAAATATGGCAGTCGAAAAGAGAAATATCTCGGGAGTGTAACGATATAATTGGGTCAGCGAAAGGATCACAAATAAGCGAAAAATATTGAGGCGAAGTGGGGAAGGGGAAAAGGGCAGATATTTACCTTGAAGTAAAGAAGAGGAGGGGGCATATATTTTTTGAATGAAATAAGTGCCTGTGATTAGGAGGCCAGGAAATAAACAGAGTACAATCAATTAAGCAACTTGGAATAACTTACCAAGAAAACGGTAAAATAAATATTGAAGAGAGATTGAAGATAGGCAGACGAACAATATATGCCTTACTAGTACCTGGACTGCACGCAAGATCAGGAATGTCCCCAGTAATTCTATTGAAATTCTGGAATACATACGCTGTCCCACGGTATCTATATGGGCTAGAAATCCAGGCATATACATCATTAGACACGAAGAAATTAGAACAGCTGCAAAGGGCAACCTGCAGACAATTTCAATGCCTTCCAGAGCGAACCGCAGCAGTAACTATTTACATACTAATAGGGGCAGAACCAATAGAGACAATGCTGGACAAAAATGCAATGATCTTGTTTACCACCTTAGACAGGCTTGACTCATCCATCGAAAAAGACATACTCATATGGGAAATGGAAAACTCAAAAGAAGAAGACAAATTATTCATCTGTAGAATTAGGAAGACGCTCCAAAAATATAATCTGCCATCTCCAGAAGAAATACTCGAAAATCCTCAGCAGTGGAAAAATGAAATGAAAAAGGCCATTAACAGCTTTTGGTACGATATATGGACAAACAAAATCTACATTAGAATATCTAGAAATTCAGCAAAATCCAATAGGAACTCCACATAACATATTACGAAGTGTGCAAAATCGAAAGTACGACATACAAAAAGCAGAAATCAAATTACGTTTAATTACTGATACTTCTTATATGCTTACAATATCCCCATGCTAAGTTCAGCCGTAATAAAATATCTCCGATCTGTAACTATGTGGAGAAGAAGAAGAAGATAGAGAGCATTTTTTACTGGAATGTAAAACTCTAGAAGAAAACAGAAAAACACAAATGGTGAAACTATGTGAAGCTCTAGAAGAGGCAAAGAGGGGGAGGGGTGTTACACGGACTCTAGAACAAAATGGGCTGCTCATGCAAATCATATTGGACTGCACCTCATGTAAAATAAACCAACTGATTCCATATACGAACCAGGATTTAGTGCAAATTGAAAGAACCACGCAACATTACTGCTTTGTGTTACATCCAAAGAGAACTGAAATATTGAAGAACATTATGTAAAAGGGCAGATAGTCAATAGCTAATAGTACATTTCTAGAACTGTATTTTCGGAATTTATCAAACTTATATAAGTCAGCTAATAGTATATTCTTCTTACTGTGTCCAGCATCCGATCCGTTCATTAAAGAGAACGCTTTACATCTTAAACTGTTTATACGCATACTTAAATGATGATTTTACCTTTTATGAGTCAATTTGTTTTAACAACGGAAGAATTGCTGTATTCAAAGAGTGCGTGAAGGAAAGAACATTTGTATAAATTACCACTGCGCTTTTATCTTTTAGTGCTGTGTAAATACGTTTTTTACTCATATGAATAACTAAACAGCGGAATGGACTTTTAACAACACTATTAATTGTAATACTTCTGTGAAACGACTATTTTACCATACACGTTTAATACATTTTAGTATTGGATGTAAATACGTTTTAATGCCACTAACCGGACTTATTGGAAATGTTGAACTTTTAACTACTACGTATATTTTATCATAACTGTAAATACGTATCTTTTTAAGTATGTGCCCGTTAAGTTAGGCTTTATAATTTTATCCATAATTGGAGTGCTCCGAATTCCGGAGGAATTTTACCTGTATAAAGACAAAGATAAAGATAACCCCTTTATATCTTCAAACTCTTTTTGGACCAATGTCTGTTTGTTAAGTATGGTAATAATTCTACATACTCTAGGATTTACTTAATAATAAGGTGGATATCAAATTAAGTGCACACAACACATATCTTTGAAACCCCCCCCCCTTTTTTTTATTGCTTTTGATTTACTTAAATAGTGCAGCAACATATGACAGATGATTCAAAGAAAGTTCGAATATCACATAACGTTCAGATTCAATTTTAATGTCTAGTATACATTGTTGTACATTTGCATACCATGTAGAGGGCCGTCGTGGCCGTGTTCATATGGTAGTTGGATTTACAACTACCTATGCAATCAGTGCCTATCACCACTGATGTTGTGAGTTCGAATCTCGATCAGGGCGAGGTGTACAACGTTATGTGATAAAGTTTGTCAATGACTTGCGACAGATCTGTGGTTTTCTCCGGGTGCTCCGGTTTCCTCCACCAATAAAACTGACAACAACGATTAAACTGAAATATTGTAGAAAGTGGCGTTAAACACCACCAAGCAAACAAGCGTACTGTGGAAAAAAAGAAAATATTTGATCAAGTTTTATCATCGTCAGGATTCAATTGTACCTACTGATAAATTACCAGGAATGATGCATGTATAAATGATCAAGAGGGGAGGGGTGGGACCTCATATTAATCTGTTTAACTCAAGGTGGGACCTCATATTAATATGTTTAACTCAGCAGGGGTGGGACCTCATATTAATCTGTTTAGCTCAGCCTCATGTCGTGCTAGACCCTGGATTTCCAGCGTCATAAATTATGTCGTTGGCTTTTATATTTATTTACAATGAATTGAGGTGAGAGGTGAGAGGTGAGAGGTGAGAGATGAGAGGTGAGAGGTGTGAGATGAGAGGTGAGAGGTGAGGGATGAGAGGTGAGGTGTGAGAGGGGAGAGGTACACATGATTGTTGGTTTTATTGATATTGGTTGAATTGTTGACCATCACTGCTTAACTTTCTATTCATAAATGAATACACACATGAAGCGTTCAATATATTGATAATAAATGAATACACACATGAAGCGTTCAATATATTGATAATAAATGAATACACACATGAAGCATTCAATATATTGATAATAAATGAATACACACATGAAGCGTTCAATATATTGATAATAAAATTGATTAGTATTAACAATAATGAATGAGTGAGTGAGTGATTGTTGTTTAACACCAACTCAGCAAATTGTCAGCTATATCATGACGAGAACAAGTTAATTTTCAATGAGATGATGATGTTGTCCGCTTTGTACTAGATCAACACGCTTAGTTGAATTTTATAGTGCTAGCTCACTGAACCAACAGTTCGCAGGTAGATAAGTCGCCCCACTCGGTCACATTATTCTGATTCCGAGAAAACCAGTCTTTGTTCTTACTCCTTAATGTTGCGTGTTTAGTGGAGAAGCAACAAGTACCAGCTTTATAGTCTGTGGTTTGACCCTACAGGGGCTCGAACCCATGATCTACCTCACTCGAGGCGAGCACGCTAACCATTATACCACCTATGCAGTTTAAACAATAATGAACAGGAAGAACATAAAATAATATCATAAACGTTTTGCCATTATATATTGTATGAATATGGACACGAGCAAGTTGAATAAAGGTAAAAGAGATGCAATAATAGAGACATGTTATTGAAAAGAAACAGAAAGTTAAAGAAAAGGAGGCGGGGGTAATTCCTTGCCACGATCGCCTGAATTTACTAGTAGTTGAATTTGAATCACAAGAGTGTTTAAATAAGAAAAGTAATGCACTGCTGTAATTCAAAGGAGAGATGGTACAATGGTTAAAAGAAAAAAGACAAACAATGCTCTAAGAAATACTACGGAAAACAACAGATCCACGCTGAAAAAGGGGGGATAGGGAGAATTATTGTGGTCCTGAAAGGTAAACATTCGTTGTGTTTTAATTTTTAATGTATCACTTATAACATATTTATAAGAAAGACTAGCTTTTCTCGAGCTGGTTTCAGTGTGTAACAAAGTTACTTATCAAAATTCAATAAAACTAGAGACGAAGCAACTGTTTGATAAAAACGGAATAGTCATTTCTCAAATCATTCTATTATTGCATCTCTTTTTCCTTTATTCAACTTGCTCGTGTCCATATTCATACAATCTATAATGGTAAACTTTCATGATATTGTTTTATGTTCTTCCTCTTCATTATTATTAATATTAATCAATTGTATGGTCACCAAACACAGAGTCAGATCATGTTCTGTTTACTTCTTGGATAACATCACCGTGAACTCTGAAAATACAATATAAAATAGATCAAAGAGCATAAACTGTTTCATCTGTCACACATGAGGCATACAAAGTCTTAGACAACAATATATAATAAAGTTCCAAATTCCAATAGCAAAATCGTAAAAAGATACGGAATCGATACCACTAACACACAAATACATGACCGCTCACGTTCCGGGCTTGGTACAAGGAATTCAATAAAAAGTGATGGGTTTAAAGGAGAATTTGTGGTAGTGCCTAGCGACAAAATTTGTTGGCGGAGCTTATTATCAAAAATCCCCGTTGATATGAACAGCATATTTATGAAACTGTATGTCACATGACCAACGTGACCAAGGTCACATACCTCAGAAATTTGAAGTGATTTTTGTAGGTTTTAGACTGATGAAAAAATTATTTTTAATAAGACTAAAAGTTTCGCAGGGAGGAACACTAGTGACCAAGCCTGTCAAATATTTTGCTCCAAAAGTAACTGTGAAACTATGTATCATTGATTTTTCCTCCTCGAGATAACCGTGGTCAAAATAATGAACAATCTGAATGTTTGCTCCGCCCACAGCTATTTATACCCACGGTCCCGGTTTAAGCTAGTTTTATGGGGCCAAACCTCCCCTATTAGTGAAATAACGAATTGTACTAATACATAATCAAATTGTATGTTTTACTGACCGATGCAGTGATGTAATGGTTAATGTAATGTGTTGGCTTCAAGTTCAAAACACCAGGAGTTCGATTCATACTTTCAACCACGGATTTTATTATATTTTAAGATGTAATATATATGTCACTCACAAAGTGTTCATTTTCTTTTTAATAGACCATTAATTTACAGATTTTTGTGATTCTTAAATTACACCTTATACAGGAGTTGTTTCCCTTTCATGCAAATTTCAATAAAAATAACATATTTTTCTGCTCATTGTTCAAAATGTGAATGTTTTAACAGCTGGTGTAATTTCTATGCATTATACAATTATTCTCTGATTTTTCACATGGTTCAAATTTCTACAAATTATGAGTAAATTATACTCAATTTCGCTGTCCTTTCTATTGCTCTTGCTAGTCCGGGTAATCCTTTTGCTCGTTGTAAGGTATTAAAAAATGAAATGAAATAAAATAGAAACGAAGTTATCGAGCTTAGTACGCACGACACGTGTCTGGAATAACCTTCACCAGATAAGCTTATAATTAAAAGAATGAACAGCCAAATAAATTAAAAGTTTTTGGTGGCAAGTAAAACAAAGGGCCTAAGCAGGATATCTAAAATCTGCTAAGGTAATTGCTTATTCTGCAATTAAATTTGGCATGTTTTAAAGATCAATTTGGCAAAATTAAACCGGCAACTGGCATTTTTGTAATTATTTACAATTAAACCAATCAAGTACAACCTCATCAGTGATGCAATGGTTAGGCGTGCTCGGCCTGTGTGCGATATATCGTGGATTCGAGTTCCGGTCCTGTCAAACCAAATACTATAAAATTGGTATTTGTTGCTTCTCTGCTAAAATGTTAGGCTATGGTGTTTAACGCCACCTTCAACAATATTTGAGTTATTTCGTGGCGGTCAGTTTTATTGGTGGAGGAAACCGATATCGGGAGAAAACCACCGACCTGCCGTTAAGCACGCAGCACTAAGGATAATGTGTCCGAGTGGAGCTACATGTCTTATCAGTGGACTGTTGTTCCAGTAAACTAGCACTATAAAGATCCAGTTAAGCGTGTTGGTCTAGTACAAAGAGGACATCATAATTCATCATTCCATTGAATGTAACTTGTTTTCTACATGATATTGCTGATAAATTGCTAATGTGGCATTAAACAACAATCACTCGCTCACGAATCAAAAACACAATTCGTCACGTGAATGGGATCTAGTGTTTAGGTAAATATCACTCTCCTTGCACGTAAAAAGCACGTGCATCAACAATTGTTAGGAGTGGGTCATTGGTAATCTCTTCCTAGGAAACATTTTCTTATCCTATTCGTAAGCTCATTTTTTTTGGTAAACATCAGAGCTGACCAATCGGGTGTTGTGCTACTTGAAGGACAGAATATCCTTAATTGGCTACTTGAATTATAGGACAATACAAATAAGTTTGTCTGTTTTTGTTTTCCTTTTATTTAAAAAAAATAAATTAGCACTTATATCGTTAAGTTGTACAACCGTTTCATTAATCGGTATAGTTATTGCCGTCTGTCGGTCACACATTGAATTGTTGAATTAATTATTAAAATCGAAAACAAATTCTCGCTTAAAGGCGCAACCAATATGAGAACACGATAACTGAATCACATCTCAATGTATGTGAATACGCTACCTGAATTATATCGTAATGTATGAGAATACGCTATCTGAATCATATCTTAATGTATGAGAATACGCTATCTGAATCACATCTTAATGTATAAGAATACGCTATCTGAATCACATCTTAATGTATGAGAATACGCTATCTGAATCACATCTTAATGTATGAGAATACGCTATCTGAATCATATCTTAATGTATGAGAATACGCTATCTGAATCACATCTTAATGTATGAGAATACGCTATCTGAATCACATCTTAATGTATGAGAATACGCTATCTGAATCACATCTTAATGTATGAGAATACGCTATCTGAATCACATCTTAATGCATCATAAGCTATCTGAATCACATCTTAATGTGTGAGAATACGCTATCTGAATCACATCTTAATGTATGAGAATACGCTATCTGAATCACATCTTAATGCATCATAAGCTATCTGAATCACATCTTAAGGTATGAGAATAAAGCACCATGCATGAGAAAAAGCTATCTGAATCACATCTTATACTTCACTGCGGTGATTTTACATGAACGCCTGGGCTTAACACAACGATAATAAATACAATACAATGCAACAAAGCCCATGGGCAGTAATGAATACCTCCACGTCGTGGGAGATGATGCATAGGCCCATTTATTATTCTCTGTTGCTATCCATGGATCCCAGTAACCACTATGGTGTTTGGGGTCCGCCATAAAATTATTGTCAGGGTAAAAACACGGAACTGACGTCATATAATAGTCCGCTAGCATTGTCAGTAATGTTTCTACAACTTCCGGTCTTGTTTCTGATAAATCAATCCTTTCGTACGGATCATTTGTGATGTTGAAAAGCCAGATATTTTTATTCTCAGGTCTGCTATAAATTTCAGATCGACCTTCAGCTGACACAGTAGTAGGTACAGCTAACCAAGAACCATTACCTGCAATAGAACAATCAAATAAAAAATATAACAATTTAGAACACGTTAACGTTAATAAACGTTAGTGAAAACAGAAGAGGCAATCAAAAATGAACAATCCAAAGACACTGGTAACATTGGTCACACAAGACACAGGGCGAAGAGACACAAACCATCAATACAACATAGCACAACACAGACAGTTAAAAGGATGCGCAATAGAATAACCAATGAACACTCTCCTGACAAGATGTGGGTTAGGTTACAGGTAGTATTGAAAAAGCAAGAGAGAATGCTTAATTTGATCTTGAAATATTAGACTGCGTTGTATCTCGTAGTTATAATGGAGCATGTTGTCTATACAAGAATGATACATGTACCTGGATTTCCGGTAATGATTTTCCAATCACCATGTCTCAGTGCTGCTCTATGACGGGTGTCAAATCGTCGGCCAGATATATGTCCCCCTACCATTGGCATCAGAGGGTCTATGTTGTGTAGAATGGTTTTCCGTGGACTTTTGTCACCTAAGCTAATATAAAAATATAATAATTAAAATCGGAAAACAAAACATAATAGGTTAAATGATGTTCGTGTCGCTTAACCGTAACATGACGGGTGTCACATGTGGAGTAAGAGCTGCTGACACTTCCGCAGCACCCGAGTTCACCCCCGAATTTTAACGGAGTTCGTGTTGTTCGATATTTAGTTTTCTGTGTAATGGTTTGCAGATTGTTGTTTCTCCTTTCGTCCGTATTCCTTTGGCCTGTGCATTGTCTGTCCCTATTCGATTTCGGCTTTTGGTATCTCCAAAATTTGCATAAAGCAATACACGTATGAACTACTTGTTACTTTTAAAATATGCTTAATAAATATTTCCTCGTCTCGGGGTGTCGTAAAAATCCCCATATATCATATATTTTATTGTTTGTGTTCATTTTCATCTTCGCTAACCAAGTGTTACGATCCACATCTTCACTCTTGGCCGCGTCAGCTGTAATTCTGCAATTGGTTGCAGCTATCGGTGGTCTGCATCCACTTAATCCCACTGCCGTGTGACCAGGAAAATCAAACTAACACTGCTAAGACTGAAGAGAAGGGACTGGATGGCGAAGATAGTTTCTAACGTGTTGGCTCTATAGCAAGCTTTGTAAGTTGAAATGAATCATGTTTCACGGTAGGGTCATATTTAAGATATTCATGGAATTTATATAATCATTGTTACTTTAACTTTCTCTTTTGTATCTCTTGACATAGAGATTGTTATGGGAGTTTTACACAGTTGGAAAAAAATCCATTAAATCAAGGAGATAAGTTTTATTGGTGGAAGAACTCGGAGTACCCATAGAAATTCCTCTCCTTGCTGCATGACACTGATAAACTTTATGAAAAATAATAATTATTTGTATCCAGAACATCAACTGGAAAGGAACTGACAACGCTATTGTTAATAAGCACCGAATGTATTGATGGATTAGAACAACTACACTATACGATCGAGGTCACGATGGTCTCACATTGTGCCTCAGTATTTAATCTTCTAACGTGATTGACGTATATCCATACGTTTACGGTACATACCGGTGTAAACCTAACTCCAATGCGAGCTACAAAGGACAAATATTTGTATTGGACAGGTAATGATGTACAAAACAGTTCACAGAAAGCTAAATATCGAACAACATCAACCCCACTAAAACCCGACGGTGAACTCTATAGCGTATGATATTTGTATTTATACGTCATAACCAACCTTATAGTATTCCACTGGTCCAATCCACCAAAACACTTCACACAAAACAAAAGATCGAGGAACACGAACCCCACTAAAAACCAGCGGTGAACTCAATAGCGTATGATATTTGTATTTATACGTTATAACCAACCTTATTGTATTCCATTGGTCCAATCCATCAATACGATTGGTTCCGTCAAGTGATCCACCTGCTAGATTGATCAGTGTAGGAAACCAGTCAGATACATGTATTAACTCTCTTGAGATGCGTCCCCTCTTCTTGATCATTTGTCCATGTACGAATCCAATTCCGTGAATACCACCTTCCCACAGCGACCTTTTCCATCCTCGTAATGGCCAATTATTACCTCCTTCTAACACCTGTCCACCATTATCTACACGAAAATGATTGATTGATTGGTTGATTGATTGGTTAGTGTTTAACGCCAACTTTAGCAATATTTCAGCTATATCATGGCGACCAGTTTTGGTGGTGGAAGAAGCCGGAGTACCCGGAGAGAACCACCGACCATGGGCAAGCAACTAGTAATATTTATCACTTGCGGCTGCGAGTCGAGTACACCCTTGTTTGTAATTTACAAAGCCGGGCGCGACCCACGCCGTAATGGTGATAGGAATGTATGAGTTGTTAGGTAATACACCTACCTGGCTTCCAAACAGTTCGGATTAACTGCAAGCTAAATCCGTACAGAATTAATGTATCTTTTATTTGTTTATTTGCTTAAGGTACTAACTAAAATGATTAACAAAATAGTTCAATTGATTGATTGATTGATTGATTGATTGGTGTTTAATGCCAACATTAGCATAAGTCCATGGATGTTGCCCTATAAAAGTCTAACAAAACTCAATTAACCACCTATATGTTTACCAGTCAGGTTGTTTTAATCATCCTGACTTTCCTCCTCGTTCAATCTCATAGTCACTATATAGCTGAAGCATTGCTGAACGTGAATATAAACACACAAAGATGCGCCCATTTATTTATTATGCTTGTATTTGTTCTGTTCAAGAAGAGTTAGAAGATACAAAAGTGGTAATCAGAATCTGTAAATCGAAGGACAGACAACAAAATAGTCATAGGAAAAAGGACAAACAACGATCTACAAAACACTACACAGAAAGCTAAAGATCGAGCAACCACACTACAATTCGGGAGTGACCTCATGTGCACCGGAAGGGTAAGTAGTCCCTGTTCCTCCAGTGACACACGTTGTGCTACTCATTGTTGGTTGGTGTTTGTTTGTACCAATATTACTATGTTATTTCTAACTACTCCTATGATTTTCGTATTTTACACTTTTGTGTACATTTTATAAGATTTGTAAACTGACTGTTTTTAGGGACCTAGAGCTAGTAATACCCAATTAAGAATGTTGGTCTACATGTAGTTCAAAGCAAACATCATCATCATTACATTGAATGTAACCTGTTCATAGCCAGAAATGATGGGTACTTTGCTCATTTACATATCTAAGATGGCGACGCCGGGACGTCTGCAATTTTCATATGATCTATATAGACGATATCATTCATAATTGCATGTGTGTCATTTTCTGAACTTGAAAATGATACATTGAATCAAGCTGAATTAAATGAAAAAAAAATTAACGAAAACAATTAAATATTCGAGGTTCCTGGACTAAATGAAAATCCGAGGCGACGAACCCTTTTTTGGCCTTAAGAGTCTATGTAAAAATGTCTGAAATACATGAAACTGGTGGCGTGTGACACAAAATTTAACAATGAATGACATTTGGCGACATATTTTCTGAAATTAATGTAGATTCCCCAATAACATATGTAATTATATTAACTAACCTTAAATTTCTAGCTTCTAAACTCGGGGTTCCCACATTAAATATAATATGATCATTTTTGCATGATCGCGATATCAAAGACATGTCTAAAATCGTTACAAAACAAAAATATCTGAATTTTGACAGAAGAAAAACTTTGCGGAAATAAACAATAACTTTTAATTTTCGAATCATTGACGGACACATTGAATGTCCGTACTATAGGCTATTTTTTGACCAATCTAATAAATGATCCATCAAGCTTAAAACTGCAGTCACGTGATCAAAATCTAATTTAAATATGATGAATATTTATGAGGAAAGTACCCTCAATTTCTGGATATGTCTCACAACCATATCGCTGACAAATTGCTCGTTTTAAATTGATCATCAATATGTAATTTATAAGAGTGTGCTGGCGTCACAATGACACCAACTTAAAAGAAATGGTCGACAAAATATACAGGCGGATTTGCGCGTGTCACTAAATGTGGGTGATAAATCGGTTAACGTGATCCCAACATTCTCGTCTTGATATAAAAATACGTTAGAAGATATCACTGGAGTAGTTAGACGCGGCAAATCGTACAAGGACATACAAACCAACAACCAAAAGGAAAAGGACAAATAAGACAAACAAAATTCTACAAAATGCTAAACAAAAAGATTGAGCAATACGAATCCCACAAAAAACACAGGGTGAATTAATGTGCTCCGGAAGGGTAGGCGACAGTGCTGTCTTAACACATGTGCACGCTGGGAAGTTGCCCGGGAGGCCACGTGTATAGGGGTTCCATGCTAATTTATGTATGATGTGTATGGCATTTTTTGTATTGCTTAAACACTGATCTTGTTGAAAGTTCCAATACAATAAATATATGCTTGTATAGGTATGGGGCCCAGTGCACTGCTTCGCCCGGGGGACTATAATGTTGCTAAGACGGCCCCGGGTAGGCGTCCGTAGTGTATACCTTGTGATTACTATATCTCAACCGGGAAAAAATCGCACTGCAGCCACATGTTCAGATAATTTCAAAAACAGTCGTTACAAATTTGTACTACACAGAAAACCCAACCAGGCATGATAATACGAACAATAGGGTCCGTAAATGCTTGTAGCTAATTGAAACAAAAATCGTGTTTTACATACCAGTAGAGAAAACAAGCAGCGTATCTTCCCACAATCCCTTTGATTTGAAGGACTGTATGACATTCCCTACAGCTTCATCCATAGCCGATGTCATACCTTAAAAACATAAAGATTACAATTATATTTATTCTATTTATTATCAAACTAGTTTTGATTGTATGTTATCCTGATATCACCTCGAATTCACAATTTTAGTGGTGATAGACACTGATTGCACAGGTAGTTTTAAATCCAACTACCATGACATAACGATCACGACGGCCCCCTGATATAGCTTAAAATGAATCACTTCAATTAGACAAATTAAACATAAATGAAATAGAAGTCGTTTTCCATGTTGAATAAATGTTAGAGAAAACCGAAGGGACCGCCATGAATTGACAATACATAGACATTGACAACATCAGTGACTTGCGACAGGTCGGTGGATTTCTCCGGGTACTCCGGTTTCCTCCACCTAACAAAACTGACCACCACGATATAACTGTTAATATGCGAGCGTCAGCGAGCTCTTTATGGTATAAAATGTGTACTTAGGATTTTTTGACAAACATGGCTGCACATATACTGACGAATAAAAAAAAATTCGACGCTTTGTAAACACGTTCCGTGTAACACGCTAACACACTCAACTAATGAAGATCTTCTTAACATAAAGCGCAAAGGTGTCCTGAAGTCTCGTACCCTCTCTCATACGTCCGATACCACTGAAACCTGGAACCCGTGTGTAATAAAAGTCATTTTGTTAGCTTGTTTTACTTATATTGATATTTTTTAATTTATTAAATCTCTTCTGACATACTGACAAGAATTTTTGTTTCTACGCAGAAGTTAACTTTTGAGATTTCGTAAGGAACGACAGCTCGATTGAATGAGAATAGATTCGGCTCCCCAAAAAAAGTCGTCCCAAATATATCTCGGCCCAAAAAATCTCGACACTTTTTGATGCACTGGATGAGCATGAAATTGCCAGATAATTTTCATGGCCGTGCCGGTTTCATATTAGTGGTGTAAATACCATAAGCATCTAAAAATGTCAGTGCCGAAGGACTGACTACTGGGCTGATTGATTCATTCCGGGACTGATAGTACACCAGCAGAGTTATCGACCCAGTGATAGTAAAGAAAAACGCTGATATCTAACTTAGTGCGCAAATGCTATAAAACAACAACAGTAATTTATTAATTAACTTTGTTTTCTATCTGCATGCCATAATATGGATACTTTGGGTTAGGGTTCTGGTGTTTAACGCCACTTTCAACAATATTTCAGCTGAGCCCCTTAAATACTTTTGGTTTTGATGTATATATATATATATATATATATATATGACTTATTTAAATGTTTCCGACTTACAATTATACGCTTTTGACATTTTTTATATGAGTTATCTCCCTTGCGGAGGACAAACTGGATCCCGTTCCATGCAAGAGCAACGTACAAGGACATAGAATTTTAGCATAATTTTCTTAAATTTTATAGATATTGGAACCTTGTATAATAACCGCGATTCATTTTATTGTCTATAGAAAAATCACAAGTAGATAGAGCATTTAAATTTTTCTTAAAATTTATAGATATTTGAACTTTGTAAAATAATTGAGGTTAATTTCATAGTCTATAAATAGTAAATAGAACATTAAATCACTAGGGCTTCAGAGTCCCTTGGGTCAAAGGCTGAAATCCATTTAAAATACACATTACAAGGTAAATACATACAATAATAAAAACAAAACCTTAATGATAATATATCCCACATATTAAATCAAATTACATCAATAGTATCAACATATTCAGTTACGAATCCTTCTTAATCTTGGGGCATTCCGCAACATAATGACCTTGCTCTTTGCAAAATAGACAACTGCCTCTCCTGGAGAATCCTGACCTCCCCCTTCTACTAAATCTGCCATTTCCAAAATTCCCTGGCAAATGAGGATAGCCATGTGGCACAAAATAAGGTGACATAGACATACCACTAGGTCCTTGTGGATATGGAAAACCAAAAGAGGCAGGATTAGCCATTACACCAAAATTGTGCGGCATTTCACAAGTATAATTCTTTGATAACAAATTCACATTTTCCTTTTCTGGTTCAACCTTAACTGACTTTTTCGGTGAAATATCATACTTTTTTCCTTTCATCCTTTCTACAACCATGCTTGCTAATTTTTTGTCTTCTGCCGACCCGAATAATTTCATGGCAAGATTACCAATGTCTTTAGAATCCTCAAACTTCTTACGGTGAGGATATGCTTTTGAGAAAAATTCTGCCTCTTTATGCCCGAATTTAGTTGCAACAGTTACTAACGCTTCTATAGCTGCCAACAAGACATGAGACGGTGTTAGATTAGGTCTGGAGGTAAGATTCCTTATTGAGCTAAACTCTCTCCTACCTGCCTCTCTGCAGACTTGTTGGAAAACGAATTCATCTTATCTTCCATCTCTAACTTCCAAGTTTTTATCGTCAGTCTTATTTCCTACAAAATAAATATTGTCCAATAAGGAAGGGTACATGCATGCACATGCTAAAGTACCTTATCAAATAACCCTTATATCAATCTACAACCCTCTTCTACATCAAACTTAACTAGAGGTACTGTGAGCAACACTTACAAAGGATACCCTCATGCTCCGATTGACAAACTTAAATTGCCAAAAGGTATCTCTTATTAACAAAGTTTATGACCTTGAACTTGCCTTATGCATTCCACTCTTGTTCGCGTCACACCTTCTAATAACAGGGTTCGCGAAATAACATGTGGGTTTGGTGGTCCTAGTGAAAAGAATGTCAGTCCTCATTAATTTTCTATTGCAAAATACCAAACAATTTTGTTGGTCATGTCTGACAGGACCGACACATTTCGCGAACTCTGTAACAATTCAGTCTTTTCATAAACTATGAATTATCTCCCATTTACAGAGTTACTTCCCCATTAGAGAAGGTGTTTTACAAATGTCACAATGGACAAAATATGAAAATTTTGCAATTTTACACTATTTGAAAAGATATCTCGTTTTATGAAAAGACTGAATAGACAACATTGCCAAGTATCATCAAAATCCATCACGGCATTCAAAAGTTATTGTCGGGACACAATTTCTGCACAAACAGACAGACAGACTGCATGTGTATTGCCTAATAGCCACCTGATTCCATAATCATACCCTGAGGTAGCAGATCAGGAGCTGGAACCGTCACCACCGGATCTGGCATAGGTGCAACTGCATTACCAATGCCGGTTCCACTTGCGGTTGGAGTATTAGCATCATGATTTTGCAGATTTGCAAAACTACCCTTAGCAAGGGCTTTTCCTTTAGGGGCCCCGATGATATTTGCTTGCAGAATTGTAAAATGCAACAACATTCTGGCGTTCTCAATCTCTGGTTCCTTGCCGCATAACTGTAAATACATAAATTAAATATATACGTCTCTTTATTAATAGAATAGAGAATGAAAAATGGTGACAGACAAAACCATCGCAACTTAATATATTCCTCAATACATGTATGTCGATCAAAATAATTTCAACAAAATACACTTACTATATATTCAATTTATTCTTTTAAATTTTATAAAATTTATTTGCGAAAACGGATGCGCAAGTAAACTATAACATGATATTATCCAGATACTTGCAGGAATGTACATGTAGGCTATCCAATCAATTCATAACATGATTTTAAGGTTTACTCGACTATATCATTGTTATCGCAACAACCAACAGAGAAAGAAAGATAACTCCAGATGATTTTACATCACGTCGCCAATTATTCATTTAATGAAATATTAAAATTACACAATAATAATTAAAACCAAAACCCGATTGTAAATCTAGTACCCGCTCTAGCCTTAAATCGAGGAACTGACATATACACTTATAAGCGACACACACAAGCTGCGTTATAACATTACACCATACTACAATAGCGGCTGACCCATAAAAGGAAGGTCAAAGGGTAATGTCCCCTTTTAACCAAATTACACAAATAAACCATAATATTATTACAATAAAATATAAATTCTTACCGTCAAAATGTCGCCCAAAGTCTCCCCTGTCAATCCCGCAAACTGTATTCCCAACTCCTCCATGGAGTACTGTGTAAGACAGTGATCCTTTTTCAGCCTGGCCATGCGCTCTCCTTGCAATTCATCTTCAAATTCCTTAACCCGTAATATTACAGGAATTAAGGACTTCCCAATTAAGGAGTGCCTCAATTTAAGCACCTGTGCCTCCATGGACTCTACAATTACAAAATAAAAACATCCATTCATCCACTGGCACTGATAACAACATTCACAATTTAAACGACATGAGAATTATCAATTTAAAATCACACCTTCATATCGTTACCTTGTATTAAAATAAATTAAACCAGTAACAAAGTGTCCCAACTTTATTTCTATGCCAATAATAACCTACAAGTTAAACTACAGGCCGCACGCATAGCACGGGAAAAAATGACTGCTACGCCAAATCTTTACCAAAATATTAAAACCAAATGCCTTCGTACAACAAAATATACTTCAACTAATTAAAATCCAAACTAAAATCTATACCATCTTAAAAATTGAATGCCAGGCCATTAAAATATTATATCCAACTCTGCCATGTCCACGTGTTCAAAACAAACACGTCTAACAAATTACAGCTTCGTGTCCAAAAATAACACGCCAAGCTACTAAAATCTTGCAATTATAGACTAAAACTAAAACTACCTATTGCAAACTCAAATAAATAAAATAATAATTAACAAATACAGGTAAAACCACAGGACAACTGGAGCCACTGGTCAAGACAAGAAGAGATGTTCACCCGTCAGCTGTTCAGCCAAGAATGATTTAAACACCTCGTAATTCTCGCGAGATCTCACTTAGGATATCTTATTTTTAAAAGTACTCGTCCCATATGTTCCCACTGGCCAAGAATGGTGTACTTTTGTTATTCTTATTTTTAAAATTACCTGTCCCATATATTCGTAATGAAGAATACACTCCAACTGTAGATTCTTAAAAATAATCAAGGGTCGAGTTGATTATTTGTAAGAATCTACAAGTTGGAGAGTATTCTCTTACATAATACATTTATATCTGCAAAAGTGTTTTCATTTTGTAATTTCACACTTTTAATGTTTAGAAAGTCATATAAGACAATAATTAACCAAAATAAAACGATAAGCGAAGTTTTATCGGTATACGTCCTTTCGATTCTCGTTTATATTTAGATAGTTCAAGGTCTTTCAAGTGTTCCAAATGTTCACCTATGGTCTGTCTGATTTGTAATTACTTGCGGTCGGTTGGTTAGTTGTTTTCAGTATTGCTAGAAATATATTTTAAAAGTTTACGTACTCCTCAGTTCTGAATATAAATTATGCCAGATTTGAAATACTTGTATCATGCCTTGTGTATCATGCCCAGTTACTCATTTAAACACGTTGTTGATATTGTTTTAAAATAAAGTTTACTGTCAAGAGTCATATATATTAATGATAAAAGTTTTTAGTATGATCATCGTAGCCGTGTGGTTAGACGGAAGTATTGAAACTCAAAGGAGACTTCAAAAAACCCAACAGGGGTTCAATACCCACAGATGCCAAAATATTTACAACACGTTTTTAAGCCTAAAATAGTACGTAAAAGGTTAAAGTTCATATACCCAATATTTCATAGAACAAAACACAAAATAACAGTATGTGAACCCAGAAGAACAAAACGCAATAGAGCAGTATGTGAACACAGATGAACAAAACACAATAGAACAGTATGTGAACACAGAAGAACAAAACACAATAGAACAGTATGTGAACACAGAAGAACAAAACACAATAGAACCCTGAAAAACAAAACAACAAAATGGCAGATATACCACATATAGTAAAACAGGGCAAATATACAGGAGATCAGGTTAGTCAGTCTTGGCACCAGTAGATTTATATATCCAAAGTAGAATACAATTATGGAAGTGATTTCCGTCAGTTGTTGAAGTCAATATATTCAGTACCCACACACATCGTATGACGTATGCATCGTGTGAGTGCGTGTGATACAGTTCCGGGGAAGCATATAATATAGTAATACGAGACTGTGATTATATTTATTAAATTTGTAGTTATTTGTATTATATTTAGTTTGTCTTGTTTATACGTCAGCTTGAGTTACATTTTGTGATCATTTTACGTTTCATTTTCCATTTTGTTCTTTTGTTTAGTTTAGTTTTGTTTAGTTTATTAAATTTGATTTTTTATTTCGTTTGTATGACTATTGGCTACATAACAAGGACACGTGACATTACAGTTCTAACCTATCTTCTTCTATTAGGTACATATACTGTCAGTAGTCATCGAGGTAACTCGGGGTTTCGAAATAGGAGCTAGTTGTCACTCTAAGGGACATATGTACACATCTTCCAAAATGGACGCCCACTAGTAGTGGGGAACGAATCGAAGACAGAACGGACGTATGAATAATGTCCCGACGGACGTAAATAAACGGCCCATGTATAATGTCCTGCTCCTTGCAGGTAAAAGATACATCAGAAATTAGCTAAGACTTGTTCAGAGTAGTCGTTGGTTGTCTGTTTCAAGGCAAAATTGTCTGAACCACATGATGCGGTTGCAAAAGGGGGGGGGGGGTTTAATGGTTTGCATATATGGGGTATATACTGTAATAGTGCATTGGTGTGTAATTCAGAAATTATGAATAGTGTTTAGGGAAAGAGAATGATTTAATGTAAAAGTCAACCTATTGTGATCTATTTGGTACCGATATTGGATGTAAACCTTGAGGTTTAGACCAGTTTACTTGCTGAGAGATACAACCCCTCCGCAGTGGTCATCTGTTAGGTGTGCGGATCGAATCTAATACACAACAATCCCTGGGACGTGACGTAAATGAGTGGCTCGTGTAAGGAAAAAATTAATGCTCCTTGAACCTAGCAGAAATGGGAGCATTAGGAAGGATTTATATCTTGTGTGTAGTCGTTGCAATGTAAACTTGTCTGAAATACATGGTACAATGGGAAATGGCGTGAATGGTTTGTATGTACAGTGCATAGTATAGTGATGTTTAAATGGAGAATGCCGTGTGGGGAAAGAGAAATGGTATATGCGTAAAGGGGAATATCGTGTGCGGAAAAGGAATCGAGGCCTGTTTTGATTAACATGACGGGCGCTACTAGTGGATCATGAACTGCTACCCTTCCTGAGCTCGTGAATTCACCCCCGGTTTTAAGTGGGGGTCGTGTTACGCGATCTTTAGTTTTATGTGTATGCTTTGTAGATGTGTTATTTTTCTTTTGGCCATTGTGTTGTCTGTCCTTCGATTTACGGATACTCATTACCCCTTTGGTATCGTCAAGCTCTTCTTGGTTTATTTGGTACCAACCTGTCGATCCATTATTGTATAGTGAACTTGATGTAGAATTACAGAGAACGTGATGTAAAATGTTATTTTATAGATTCGGTTCTTAACAACGATTGACATACGAAGATAGAATTTCTATATTGCGTGACAAAATCGTCAACTACCTTGTATGATATTACATTTCCAATGGTTGTTTTTCCGATATGAGAAACGGATCGAAGAGAAAAAAAAAAGGGGGGGGGGGGTTATATAATGTTTTGGTAAATACACTGGGTGTAACACTAGTACATTGTATTTATACTTAGTCCTTATTTCCTCCAGTTTTAGTGAGGTTTGTGTTACTCGATCTTTAGTTTTATGTGAATGTTTTGTAGATCGTTGTTTGTACTTTTTATTTTAGCCATTGTATTGTCTGTCCTTCTCCGACTTACAGATTCTGATTACCTCTTTGGTATCTCCTAACTCTTCTTACAGAATCTCCTAATGAACAAGAATTAATTGAAGACCCGTTGGAAAGCAATATTTTTCGACGCCATTCATCATCTCTTTTCATTGTGATAATCAAGCCAACAGTCCATATCCCCAATTACCTTTATTCACCTATTATCTTATTTATTGTTTGTATGCTTCTTCTAGCTTATAATGACCTGAGACAATTGTAAAAAAGATGGCAAATCGTGTCAGATGTGATGGTCAATGTCAGGAAATGATGTGACAGATCTAACCGACTGTCCTCATGTAATTTAATAATTCAGGGGCTGTCGTGGTCGTGATCGTACGGTAGTTAGATTTACAACTAATTGTGTAATCAGTGCCTATCACCACTAACGTTGTGAGTTCGAATCACATTCAGACGAGGTGAACTCGATACAACATTATATGATCAAGTTTGTCAGTGACTTGCGACAGGCCTGTGATTTTCTCCGGATACCATGGTTTCCTCCTCCAATAAAACTGACCGCCACGGTTTCACTGAAATATTGTTGAAAGTGGCTTAAACACCATAACCCTAAGCCTTAATAATTCAAATGAAATTCTGCAAGACAGAAGTGAAAACAGAGGAATTTGATGCAGATACATTTATTTAGATAAATGGTTTATTCATCGGCTGTCATCTCTCCGTCGCTCAGCTGAAAAAAAAATAAATAAAAAATAAAACAATTATGATATGTATTTCTATTTGATCTAATACAGTCAAAGTAATGATATGCAAATCAACATTTTACCAGCACTCAACACCCCGTTGCTCCATAACCATCAATACTACGATGATTAAGATTAGATACCAACTAGAGAAAACAGAAATGAACAAGAATGAAAGCAAGAAAGACAAACGATTAAAATCCCACAAAGACCTAATTCAAGACCATGTACTTCGAAATGGCAGCATATCATGTTCCTTATTTGAACGTATCCTATGTGTTAAACTAAACAACGTCTTCTATTTTATAATAGACAGTATTTCCAGTATTTCAAGTTACACGGAGCATTTCGTATTTATGCTGGACAGCACCCGCTGTACCGTACTAAAATAGAGATCATGTTTCATACTTGACAACATATCCAGTTTTAACTGGACAGTCTCTCCTGTTTCATGCTGGACAGCTTCTCTCGTTTTACCCTGGACAACATATCCAGTTTAAACTGAACAACCTCTCCTGCTTTATACTAGACAAATTTACCTGCTCCATCGCCTAATTAAGAATATTATATGAACAAGCATATACAGATGAATGGTGTTAACGCGCGTACTTCAGTTTTCCTTATTCAGATAAAATGTATTATTCATAAAATAGACTGATATGACACAACCAGTAATTATTTCTATGGTAATTATATAAGAATTTAATGTAATATTTTGTAATTTTATTGGTCTGTGGAAGCGTTGACCGAAGTATATTTTGTATGAAGCATTGTCGTTCTTCATATAAAAACTGTCCTTTTTTGTTAGCGCTTTGACAAGCCTATCAAATAGCAAAAATTGCATTCGGTATTTATAATTATATTTTACATCATTAAATACAATTCAAATTATTATTATTTGTTGTAATATTCCACATTTTCAACTGTTGTTACTATGTGTAGTTATTAGTTTTCATGATGTTCGAAAATAGTTCCCGGAAGTGGGCGTGGTTGACTGTTTTTTGAGCTTCATTGTCTGAGGAAGGTTCAATTCCGAAATCACGTGTCAACATTTTGACCAAACACATGGGTCTTTCCCTATGTAATGAAAACACGTAATTATTATATAGTAAATAAAAAAGAGCATTACCCTAACCTACCATGATTTTGTTCCGCATGGCGTACAAGTGTCGTAAAGATGCTCGCAGCTTCTTCGCTTTTTGTCGAACACAGTACCAGCTGGGCACCGATAGTCAAATTTCCTACCATAGTAACACCAAACGTAACTTCTACAGTCCTCAGTAGCGTAATATCTGTTTTCACGAATACCACATTCAATCAGACATGACGGATGACCATACCTCGTCACTCTACAAACTCCCTCTTTAACAAATCTCTCCCCGTCACATACCATATACCAGGGTGATGATTTTTTGTAACCATGGTAACTTCTACCATCTGGATAACCTTCACAGCTTGGATGGTTAACCTCACATGGCATACAGTGTGAGAGGCAAAAACGTAACTTATACTGACCTAAAAAAATATTTGAATCTTACATTGGTTTCGGAAAAGGAATGGATCGAGAAGCACAGGAAACGAGTTTGTTTTTTAAAATGAGAAAAAAAATAAGCATCATATCTATAAATCCTATTTCATTTTTTAAAACTGTCAAGCAATCTTACATATATATTAGCATTGTATTTGTAATATTGTTGTAATATATTGTTGCATTGTCAGATATACGGCGTTTCTAATAAGATTTTTTTTTAAAAGATAATAGCATATGGGATTGGAAATCTAGGACCAAGCACAAATATGTGGCGGGGTTAAGCATGTTAATGGGATTCCAATCCTCCCTCTGTTCACTAGATCTCAATCGACAAGGTGGATATAAACAGGCAATAAGAATTGTCTCAAATGGATCATACCATAGTAATTATAGAGATACTGGATTTACAAGTCATATTTATATTCTTCTGTGGATTTAGCGTATAGATTTTTATCTCGTGCACTGGTTCAATTTGAACAGTCTAATTTTGCAAATTTTCTAATACACACTGTCACTGACCAAGATATAGAGTTTCTGGTATCTGATTCATGTTAAGCAACGGAAAGAAACGGTAACAGTATAAGCGCGGACATCACAGAGGACACCATACAAAACGATTAGAACGATGCTTGTATCTGCTCTTTTTAAACAATTTGACAGTTGTCATGGGCTTTTAGACATTGCAGGATAAATATAATATACGTACATTGTCGGAAAATATATAATGCACTTGTACACTCTGCGAGAAAGGACAGAAAGGCTCGCCAATGCTCGCTTTTCTACCTGTTTCTAACGCTTGTACAAATAATTTTTTTCTAGCAATATATGTACATTTGTGTATTGTCTATCTCCATCCTGTGGCTCCCTTCTGGGATTACTGGTTCCCTACATTGCTAAACCTGATACCAGTATATTTACAAGCAATATATACTGATAGTGGATATTGTGTGTTACTTACAGTACGACTTAAGCTCTACTCTTGATCCACAGTTCACTCTCTTAAAATCCTCACATCTTTTTGATTCCTCTGAGAACAATTTTGGATAAGGACATATTTTTGATTCAGTTGGATCTGTACAGTCATAGTAGAGATGGCAGAACGTGCTGTCAGGAAGATGTGCCTTCGGTGTCTTCTTACATTTATCTATTCTTGCTGATTAAAAAAATAAGAACAAACAATTACAAATTGAATGTCTTGTACTATGATGTGTCTTAAAAGAAACACTACCATAATTGTGAAAACCGGAAATCATCAATAAAAGTCATGCGCAGAATAGATGTCATGTCACAATGAGAAGTAATAAAAAAATAAATGAAATTGATTACCTGAATGATTGTACAATTTCCATTGACCATTGGAATTAATTTTGTTTTAAATGGAGATATTACAAGATTATTTTCTAAATTGTGCTCCTTTTTCTGGAGGAATTTTTAGGACTTGGTAGCGTTCGCCTTCTAGGTGTACATCTCATAATGATTTGTACAATATTCATTAATCTTGTCAGACAAAAAGGTTGAGAGTTGTCTTACCTTTTAGGTTCTGGCTACAGAGAATTGAAGATGGATGTTTATCACTAGTACATGAACCTGCTGATTCCAGTTGCTCATCTTTTAGAATACAACGTTCAATTCGAGTTTGGCGGCCAGCCATACACCGTATTGCCATTTTGCAGTCATCGCTGAGTTTTTCTGAATTTCCTGGACAATAATCCGAATCATATATTGCATAACCATGAATGCTATACGTAAACCCTCTAGAATAAACAAATGGCATTGAACACCATAACGACAATATTATCAGTTGAATCATCTCGACGACAGATCTTCAAATGTCAAGTATTGAAACATGTATTGTGCAGCAACATCGCAACAGCTTGCATATTTATTTATAGAAAGTCTGTATATCACGTAGCGTTCAGATTAAATTTCAAAAGTATAGAACATTTGAAAAAAACGAGTGTATTATGTCAATAAGGTAACAGTTAGTGCGATCGATAGCTCTCGAAAAGACTAAAAGGTGCTTCCATTCCACAAATTAGATGAGCGGATTAAATATAAGGAAACTAATCCACATATTGCCACTCGTAAATTCGATGTCGTCTTGTTGTCCATGCGTTTTAAATAAAAAAAATCATTCCACATGTACCCACTGGAGAAAAATGGAGTATTTGTTTTATTCCTTATTTCTAAAACTATCTGTCCCACACATTCATATCGGTCAAGAATATTTTCTTGGTATTCTTATTTTTAAAAGTACCTGTCCCACCTCACATATTCACACTGGCCAAGAATTGTTTTTTCTTGGTATTCTTATTTTTAAAAGTACCTGTCCCACCTCACATATTCGCACTGGCCAAGAATTGTTTTTTCTTGGTATTCTTATTTTTCAAATAGCTATCCCACATAGTCACACTGGCGAATAACGGTGTTTTCTTTTCTATTCTTTTTTTTTTATTAAGCATACGGTGTTTTCTTGCTATTGTAATTAAAAAAATACTTGTCCCACATATTCCCACTGTCTAAGAATTTTTTTTTTATATTCTTTTTTTTATAATGACCGGTTCCACAAATACCCATTGCCCAATAATGCTGTATTCTTGCTATTTGATTTTTAAAATGATCAGTTCCACATATTGCCAGAAGCCAAAAATGGTGTACTTTTGCTATTCTTTTTTAAATTACTTTCCCATATATTCCTACTGGCGATTGACGGTGTCTTCATTCTATTTACATTCACTTTGAAATTTTTTTTTTCCAGCTCTTCCAAGTAACGAACATCGGAGTCTTATTTATTATTATTTATACCATTTGAAATAACATATTTCACATATTTACGCTGGGGATTATCTTCTTACTATTCCGACTTTGTAATTGTACATATTCCGCATTTTTTAATTTTCAAAGAACTATATGTTGTTGCTATTACCAGTTTTAAAATAATCTATTCCTTATACTCTTACTTGACAATTGTAGGTTAAGTATTATATAACATAAATTGTGTTGCAGAAATGAAATGATTGACATTTCTAACTACGGTACAATAATCAGACCTGCATGTTGCATCATGAAATACACCCATAGCTTTGTGGAGACAATTTTATAATTTGGGAACCATCAGAATAAATCACAGTCAAGGATATTGATATTTAATGTCAAGGTGAGACCATGAACTGGAACATACAATCAAAGGTGGGCGGCAATATGAAATTGTGTTCTAAATGGTTACCAATGTGAATATGTTGGAGCATTCCGAAGCGCCTGAGTTCATCTCCGGTTTTCAGTGGGGTTTGTATTGGTCTTGTCATCCAATTTCTCGTCTTCACATTTTTAGTTCCGTGTTCCGATGTCCGGTACGATTCATGCGTGAAAATGTTCGGTTCGTCATCACTCTCATTTGTGTTGTAGAGGGTTCATGATTTATTTGTTATTTGTGTTTATTTACACCACGATATGCACATCACATGATGTTCACGTCGCTTAACAGTAGCACAACGGGTGCCACTAGTGGAACATAAATTGAGAAACTCTGCTAGAGGACTATTAGTCGCCGAGAGTGTCATTGACCCAGTATTCAGTGGTTCAGCACTGACATGGTTTATTATATATATATATATATATTTATTTTTGAACTTTACAGTTCCTATGTATTTATGTTTAAAGCTAAGGTTCTCCACTCTTAGGCATAGGCGACTTTACCCATTTTGGCCTTTAGGCTATCTTGTTTAAACCTTTTGATTTTTTTTGCTCCCAGACACTTTTGAATTATTTTGCTTTCCAATCATTCAATTTTGAGTGTACCTGATGCAGATTGTTCCAGAAACGCATCGCTCGAACTTAATTTGATATCTACGTTTTTATTGCTTACCCTTCCGGAGCATCTGAGTTCATCTCCAGATTTTACTAGGCTTCGTGTTACTCAATCTATAGTTTTCTGTGTAGTTTTATGTAGATCATTGTTTGTCCCTTTGTCAGTTTTCAGTTGGTCATTGTATTGTCTGTCCTGTGATTTTTAGTTTCTGATTAACACTTTCATATCTTCAAAATTACCTTATACTTTTCTTTGATTATCAAACAAGATTGCAAATTAATTCGCAAGCATGAAGCGTGTGTTGATCGTTATGGGTTATCTGTGTCACAAATTACCACGGATATGTTCCACTTGTCGCATACACTTCCCGGTTCTTTCTTCATTCATGACTTATCACCGCGTTTGTAACTAGATTAACACGACGGATGCCACTAGTGGAGCAGAAACTGCCTACCATTCCGGAGCAACTGAGTTCACCCACAGCTTTAGTGGGTTTCATGTTACTCGATCTTTAGTTTTATGTGCTGGTTTTGTAGATCGTTGGTAGTCTTTTTGTATTTTTTCTTTTGGCCATTGTGTTGTCTGCTCTTCTTCAATTCACGGATTAGATTACCCCTTTGGTATCTTCAAACTCTTCTTAACAATGCCATCAGTTCAGTGAAATCACAAGCTTGGTAATTCACAATAAACATGAGCAATACAATTCAAATTGATTACATGAAGGTGACTCCAGAAAAGTGTCGTGTGCACTCAATTTCATATCTATGTTTTTATTAATCACAAAAATACGATCCGAAGTCTAGTTTTAATATTTAACATGATCCCAATATTGAAAAAATAAATTATGACAATAGTATAGATGGTCGTTTGTTCTTTTGTCCCTTTTCGATGGACAATTGTTGTTTTGTCTGTCCTTCGAGGTATGTATTCTGATAAGGAGGGAGATTATGAATACAGAGACATGGTGGATCAATTGAACGAGGTCATACCAAAATATGAAGAAACATACGACATTCTACTCTGTGGAGATATGAATGCTTCATTACATAGAGACGACAGACGAAGGGATAGCATCTTTAAGAACTTTACTATAGAAAGCAACCTGATATTGCCTACAAACTATCCAAATGATTTTACATTCCACCATCATAACGAAAAAGTCAAATCTCAGATAGATTATATTCTGCTTAAAGGAAAAACTTTGAACCTACAACCTACAACATCATGCCGTTCGATGCTATAAACACCTCGGACCATACTCTCATTAAAGTAGAAATTACCACCCAAATAAGTAAATTGGCACCAAAATCAGCTAAATTCTATACCAAGACAGCATGGGACAAATGCAATTCTGACGAATATAAGAAAATCATACAAACAGAAATAGGAAAGCATAAAAACACTATAAAACTAAGTGTTGCAGACAGAATAGCCAAACTAGAGAATACATTACACAAGGCAGAAAGGAAGTCCATACCAAAATACAGGCGCTTAAAGACACTAAAATCTGTAGGTAGAGGAATATGGAATCGTAATATCGACCAAGCATCTAAAGAGTCTAAAAAAGCACACTGGATTTGGAAAAATAAGGGAAAATCGAACAGTAGCACTTAAAGCGAAAGAAAGGATATGATAAAGAAAAACCGAACATTGCGTCAAGTACAGCGACAAGCATATGCCTCAAAGAAGGACAAACTGATCTCAGAAATTATGGAAGCATCTCAAGACGATAGTAAAACATTCCACAAATTGCTAAGAATGCAAAGAAGTAACTCTGCAATAAATACTGACACACTGGTCATAGACAATGTTGAATACAACCAAAGTAATATTATGGAAGCATGGAGAATACATTTCGAAAATCTAGCTACTCCTAGTCTGGACGAAAACAAATTTGACCTAGAACGAAACAGCCTTTGCATAATACAAAATGACATCATAGCAGAAGTAACAGCCAATAAGGTGCAAATCCCACCAGCAACAGAAGCAGAAGTAAAACAAGCTATCCGAAAACTGAATAATGGGAAAGCTGCTGATGAAAATGGAATACAAGCAGAACACTTTAAACTTGCAAATGCTGAATTGGCAACATAAATGTGTAGTATCATCAACCAAATATTTGAAGAGCTTAATATTCCAGATAATTTGAAAAGTGGCATCTTAACACCAGTATTGAAAAAGAAAAAAGGACAACACTTTACCAGGAAAAAATAGAGGCATAGTCGTTACAAACACGTTCTAAAAAATTATTGAGTCAGTCATCAAAGAACGATTAGAAAAACAGCTATCTCCGACGCAAAATCCCTTACAGAGAGGTTTCACTGAACACGCATCTACTAAATTTACAGCATTTATAGCATCAGAAACTATATTAATATACAAAAAAAATTGAATCAAGATTTAGAACTTCTGGCTGTAGACGCAGAAAACGCATTTGATACCGTCAACCATGACATAATGTTAAATAAGTTATACCACGGTGGAATTACTGGTGATATGTGGCTATTACTAAGGAACATTTATGATGGGCTAATCCTGAAAGTTAAATGGGGAGACCAGACCACAGAAAGTATAGATATTAAACAAGGGATACTCCAAGGTGCAACACAATTTAAATTCCGATCTAAATTGATTTAGAAAATAAAAAAAGGTGCTTTAAAAATCAAATGTCAGTAATTTGGAGTTGAACATATTTTTATAATCTGCATTGGAACAATTATCTGTATTTTAAAGGCTTACTTTACATTTGAGAGGAGATGATCATGATGGCATTGTTATACATGGCCGGTCTAGAGAATTCCGAATGCATATGAAAAATCCAGCGCAAACCGGAAGTGGCTGTATCCGTTTCAATGACTGAAAAGTAGACGAAGCGACGTTTGCTGAATATTCTTGTCCAATTCGTCTGAGGGGGGCCGGTAGGTATATTTAAATATGGCAGTCGAAAAGAGAAATATCGCGGGAGTGTAACGATATAATTGGGTCAGCGAAAGGATCACAAATAAGCGAAAAATATTGAGGCGAAGTGGGGAAGGGGAAAAGGGCAGATATTTACCTTGAAGTAAAGAAGAGGAGGGGGCATATATTTTTTGAATGAAATAAGTGCCTGTGATTAGGAGGCCAGGAAATAAACAGAGTACAATCAATTAAGCAACTTGGAATAACTTACCAAGAAAACGGTAAAATAAATATTGAAGAGAGATTGAGGATAGGCAGACGAACAATATATGCCTTACTAGTACCTGGACTGCACGCAAGATCAGGAATGTCCCCAGTAATTCTATTGAAATTCTGGAATACATACGCTGTCCCACGGTATCTATATGGGCTAGAAATCCAGGCATATACATCATTAGACACGAAGAAATTAGAACAGCTGCAAAGGGCAACCTGCAGACAATTCCAATGCCTTCCAGAGCGAACCGCAGCAGTAACTATTTACATACTAATAGGGGCAGAACCAATAGAGACAATGCTGGACAAAATGCAATGATCTTGTTTACCACCTTAGCCAGGCTAGACTCATCCATCGAAAAAGACATACTCATATGGGAAATGGAAAACTCAAAAGAAGAAGACAAATTATTCATCTGTAGAATTAGGAAAACGCTCCAAAAATATAATCTGCCATCTCCAGAAGAAATACTCGAAAATCCTCAGCAGTGGAAAAATGAAATGAAAAAGGCCATTAACAGCTTTTGGTACGATATATGGACAAACAAAATCTACATTAGAATATCTAGAAATTCAGCAAAATCCAATAGGAACTCCACATAACATATTACGAAGTGTGCAAAATCGAAAGTACGACATACAAAAAGCAGAAATCAAATTACGTTTAATTACTGATACTTCTTATATGCTTACAATATCCCCATGCTAAGTTCAGCCGTAATAAAATATCTCCGATCTGTAACTATGTGGAGAAGAAGAAGAAGATAGAGAGCATTTTTTACTGGAATGTAAAACTCTAGAAGAAAACAGAAAAACACAAATGGTGAAACTATGTGAAGCTCTAGAAGAGGCAAAGAGGGGGAGGGGTGTTTCACGGACTCTAGAACAAAATGGGCTGCTCATGCAAATCATATTGGACTGCACCTCATGTAAAATAAACCAACTGATTCCATATACGAACCAGGATTTAGTGCAAATTGAAAGAACCACGCAACATTACTGCTTTGTGTTACATCCAAAGAGAACTGAAATATTGAAGAACATTATGTAGAAGGGCAGATAGTCAATAGCTAATAGTACATTTCTAGAACTGTATTTTCGGAATTTATCAAACTTATATAAGTCAGCTAATAGTATATTGTTCTTACTGTGTCCAGCAT
Organism: Bathymodiolus brooksi; assembly: GCA_963680875.1. Classification (NCBI taxonomy): domain Eukaryota; kingdom Metazoa; phylum Mollusca; class Bivalvia; order Mytilida; family Modiolidae; genus Bathymodiolus; species Bathymodiolus brooksi. The sequence continues at coordinate 86,060,475 of OY804588.1, read as the reverse complement.
CCGATCCGTTCATTAAAGAGAACGCTTTACATCTTAAACTGTTTATACGCATACTTAAATGATGATTTTACCTTTTAAAGTCTATACGCATACTTAAATGATGATTTTACCTTTTAAAGTCTATACGCATACTTAAATGATGATTTTACCTTTTAAAGTCTATACGCATACTTAAATGATGATTTTACCTTTTATGAGTCAATTTGTTTTAACAACGGAAGAATTGCTGTATTCAGAGAGTGCGTGAAGGAAAGAACATTTGTATAAATTACGACTGCGCTTTTATCTTTTAGTGCTGTGTAAATACGTTTTTTACTCATATGAATAACTAAACAGCGGAATGGACTTTTAACAACACTATTAATTGTAATACTTCTGTGAAACGACTATTTTACCATACACGTTTAATACATTTTAGTATTGGATGTAAATACGTTTTAATGCCACTAACCGGACTTATTGGAAATGTTGAACTTTTAACTACTACGTATATTTTATCATAACTGTAAATACGTATCTTTTTAAGTATGTGCCCGTTAAGTTAGGCTTTATAATTTTATCCATAATTGGAGTGCTCCGAATTCCGGAGGAATTTTACCTGTATAAAGACAAAGATAAAGATAACCCCTTTATATCTTCAAACTCTTTTTGGACCAATGTCTGTTTGTTAAGTATGGTAATAATTCTACATACTCTAGGATTTACTTAATAATAAGGTGGATATCAAATTAAGTGCACACAACACATATCTTTGAAACCCCCCCCCCTTTTTTATTGCTTTTGATTTACTTAAATAGTGCAGCAACATATGACAGATGATTCAAAGAAAGTTCGAATATCACATAACGTTCAGATTCAATTTTAATGTCTAGTATACATTGTTGTACATTTGCATACCATGTAGAGGGCCGTTGTGGCCGTTTTCGTATGGTAGTTGGATTTACAACTACCTATGCAATCAGTGCCTATCACCACTGATGTTGTGAGTTCGAATCTCGATCAGGGCGAGGTGTACAACATTATGTGATAAAGTTTGTCAATGACTTGCGACAGATCTGTGGTTTTCTCCGGGTGCTCCGGTTTCCTCCACCAATAAAACTGACAACAACGATTAAACTGAAATATTGTAGAAAGTGGCGTTACACACCACCAAGCAAACAAGCGTACTGTGGAAAAAAAGAAAATATTTGATCAAGTTTTATCATCGTCAGGATTCAATTGTACCTTCTGATAAATTACCAGGAATGATGCATGTATAAATGATCAAGAGGGGAGGGGTGGGACCTCATATTAATCTGTTTAACTCAAGGTGGGACCTCATATTAATATGTTTAACTCAGCAGGGGTGGGACCTCATATTAATCTGTTTAGCTCAGCCTCATGTCGTGCTAGACCCTGGATTTCCAGTGTCATAAATTATGTCGTTGGCTTTTATATTTATTTACAATGAATTGAGGTGAGAGGTGAGAGATGAGAGGTGGGAGATGAGAGGTGAGAGGTGCGAGATGAGAGGTGAGAGGTTAGAGATGAGAGGTGAGGTGTGAGAGGTGAGAGGTACACATGATTGTTGGTTTTATTGATATTGGTTGAATTGTTGACCATCACTGCTTAACTTTCTATTCATAAATGAATACACACATGAAGCGTTCAATATATTGATAATAAATGAATACACACATGAAGCGTTCAATATATTGATAATAAATGAATACACACATGAAGCGTTCAATATATTGATAATAAATGAATACACACATGAAGCGTTCAATATATTGATAATAAATGAATACACACATGAAGCGTTCAATATATTGATAATACAATTGATTAGTATTAACAATAATGAATGAGTGAGTGAGTGATTGTTGTTTAACACCAACTCAGCAAATTGTCAGCTATATCATGACGAGAACAAGTTAATTTTCAATGAGATGATGATGTTGTCCGCTTTGTACTAGATCAACACGCTTAGTTGAATTTTATAGTGCTAGCTCACTGAACCAACAGTTCACAGGTAGATAAGTCGCCCCACTCGGTCACATTATTCTGATTCCGAGAAAACCAGTCTTTGTTCTTACTCCTTAATGTTGCGTGTTTAGTGGAGAAGCAACAAATACCAGCTTTATAGTCTGTGGTTTGACCCTAGAGGGGCTCGAACCCACGATCTACCTCACTCGAGGCGAGCACGCTAACCATTATACCACCTATGCAGTTTAAACAATAATGAACAGGAAGAACATAAAATAATATCATAAACGTTTTGCCATTATATATTGTATGAATATGGACACGAGCAAGTTGAATAAAGGTAAAAGAGATGCAATAATAGAGACATGTTATTGAAAAGAAACAGAAAGGAGGCGGGGGTAATTCCTTGCCACGATCGCCTGCATTTACTAGTAGTTGAATTTGAATCACAAGAGTGTTTAAATAAGAAAAGTAATGCACTGCTGTAATTCAAAGGAGAGATGGTACAATGGTTAAAAGAAAAAAGACAAACAATGCTCTAAGAAATACTACAGAAAACAACAGATCCACACTGAAAAAGGGGGGATAGGGAGAATTATTGTGGTCCTGAAAGGTAAACATTCGTTGTGTTTTAATTTTTAATGTATCACTTATAACATATTTATAAGAAAGACTAGCTTTTCTCGAGCTGGTTTCAGTGTGTAACAAAGTTACTTATCAAAATTCAATAAAACTAGAGACGAAGCAACTGTTTGATAAAAACGGAATAGTCATTTCTCAAATCATTCTATTATAGCATCTATTTTTCCTTTATTCAACTTGCTCGTGTCCATATTCATACAATCTATAATGGTAAACTTTCATGATATTGTTTTATGTTCTTCCTCTTCATTATTATTAATATTAATCAATTGTATGGTCACCAAACACAGAGTCAGATCATGTTCTGTTTACTTCTTGGATAACATCACCGTGAACTCTGAAAATACAATATAAAATAGATCAAAGAGCATAAACTGTTTCATCTGTCACACATGAGGCATACAAAGTCTTAGACAACAATATATAATAAAGTTCCAAATTCCAATAGCAAAATCGTAAAAAGATACGGAATCGATACCACTAACACACAAATACATGACCGCTCACGTTCCGGGCTTGGTACAAGGAATTCAATAAAAAGTGATGGGTTTAAAGGAGAATTTGTGGTAGTGCCTAGCGACAAAATTTGTTGGCGGAGCTTATTATCAAAAGTCCCCGTTGATATGAACAGCATATTTATGAAACTGTATGTCACATGACCAACGTGACCAAGGTCACATACCTCAGAAATTTGAAGTGATTTTTGTAGGTTTTAGACTGATGAAGAATATTATTTTTAATAAGACTAAAAGTTTCGCAGGGAGGAACACTAGTGACCAAGCCTGTCAAATATTTTGCTCCAAAAGTAACTGTGAAACTATGTATCATTGATTTTTCCTCCTCGAGATAACCGTGGTCAAAATAATGAACAATCTGAATGTTTGCTCCGCCCACAGCTAATTATACCCACGGTCCCGGTTTAAGCTAGTTTTATGGGGCCAAACCTCCCCTATTAGTGAAATAACGAATTGTACTAATACATAATCAAATTGTATGTTTTACTGACCGATGCAGTGATGTAATGGTTAATGTAATGTGTTGGCTTCAAGTTCAAAACACCAGGAGTTCGATTCATACTTTCAACCACGGATTTTATTATATTTTAAGATGTAATATATATGTCACTCACAAAGTGTTCATTTTCTTTTTAATAGACCATTAATTTACAGATTTTTGTGATTCTTAAATTACACCTTATACAGGAGTTGTTTCCCTTTCATGCAAATTTCAATAAAAATAACATATTTTTCTGCTCATTGTTCAAAATGTGAATGTTTTAACAGCTGGTGTAATTTCTATGCATTATACAATTATTCTCTGATTTTTCACATGGTTCAAATTTCTACAAATTATGAGTAAATTATACTCAATTTCGCTGTCCTTTCTATTGCTCTTGCTAGTCCGGGTAATCCTTTTGCTCGTTGTAAGGTATTAAAAAATGAAATGAAATAAAATAGAAACGAAGTTATCGAGCTTAGTACGCACGACACGTGTCTGGAATAACCTTCACCAGATAAGCTTATAATTAAAAGAATGAACAGCCAAATAAATTAAACGTTTTTGGTGGCAAGTAAAACAAAGGGCCTAAGCAGGATATCTAAAATCTGCTAAGGTAATTGCTTATTCTGCAATTAAATTTGGCATGTTTTAAAGATCAATTTGGCAAAATTAAACCGGCAACTGGCATTTTTGTAATTATTTACAATTAAACCAATCAAGTACAACCTCATCAGTGATGCAATGGTTAGGCGTGCTCGGCCTGTGTGCGATATATCGTGGATTCGAGTTCCGGTCCTGTCAAACCAAATACTATAAAATTGGTATTTGTTGCTTCTCTGCTAAAATGTTAGGCTATGGTGTTTAACGCCACCTTCAACAATATTTCAGTTATTTCGTGGCGGTCAGTTTTATTGGTGGAGGAAACCGATATCGGGAGAAAACCACCGACCTGCCGTTAAGCACGCAGCACTAAGGATAATGTGTCCGAGTGGAGCTACATGTCTTATCAGTGGACTGTTGTTCCAGTAAACTAGCACTATAAAGATCCAGTTAAGCGTGTTGGTCTAGTACAAAGAGGACTTCATAATTCATCATTCCATTGAATGTAACTTGTTTTCTACATGATATTGCTGATAAATTGCTAATGTGGCATTAAACAACAATCACTCGCTCACGAATCAAAAACACAATTCGTCACGTGAATGGGATCTAGTGTTTAGGTAAATATCACTCTCCTTGCACGTAAAAAGCACGTGCATCAACAATTGTTGGGAGTGGGTCATTGGTAATCTCTTCCTAGGAAACATTTTCTTATCCTATTCGTAAGCTCATTTTTTTTGGTAAACATCAGAGTTGACCAATCGGGTGTTGTGCTACTTGAAGGACAGAATATCCTTAATTGGCTACTTGAATTATCGGACAATACAAATAAGTTTGTCTGTTTTTGTTTTCCTTTTATTTAAAAAAAATAAATTAGCACTTAAATCGTTAAGTTGTACAACCGTTTCATTAATCGGTATAGTTATTGCCGTCTGTCGGTCACACATTGAATTGTTGAATTAATTATTAAAATCGAAAACAAATTCTCGCTTAAAGGCGCAACCAATATGAGAACACGATAACTGAATCACATCTCAATGTATGTGAATACGCTACCTGAATTATATCGTAATGTATGAGAATACGCTATCTGAATCATATCTTAATGTATGAGAATACGCTATCTGAATCACATCTTAATGTATGAGAATACGCTATCTGAATCACATCTTAATGTATGAGAATACGCTATCTGAATCACATCTTAATGTATGAGAATACGCTATCTGAATCATATCTTAATGTATGAGAATACGCTATCTGAATCACATCTTAATGTATGAGAATACGCTATCTGAATCACATCTTAATGTATGAGAATACGCTATCTGAATCACATCTTAATGTATGAGAATACGCTATCTGAATCACATCTTAATGCATCATAAGCTATCTGAATCACATCGTAATGTGTGAGAATACGATATCTGAATCACATCTTAATGTATGAGAATACGCTATCTGAATCACATCTTAATGTATGAGAATACGCTATCTGAATCACATCTTAATGCATCATAAGCTATCTGAATCACATCTTAAGGTATGAGAATAAAGCACCATGCATGAGAAAAAGCTATCTGAATCACATCTTATACTTCACTGCGGTGATTTTACATGAACGCCTGGGCTTAACACAACGATAATAAATACAATACAATGCAACAAAGCCCATGGGCAGTAATGAATACCTCCACGTCGTGGGAGATGATGCATAGGCCCATTTATTATTCTCGGTTGCTATCCATGGACCCCAGTAACCACTATGGTGTTTGGGGTCCGCCATAAAATTATTGTCAGGGTAAAAACACGGAACTGACGTCATATAATAGTCCGCTAGCATTGTCAGTAATGTTTCTACAACTTCCGGTCTTGTTTCTGATAAATCAATCCTTTCGTACGGATCATTTGTGATGTTGAAAAGCCAGATATTTTTATTCTCAGGTCTGTTATAAATTTCAGATCGACCTTCAGCTGACACAGTAGTAGGTACAGCTAACCAAGAACCATTACCTGCAATAGAACAATCAAATAAAAAATATAACAAATTAGAACACGTTAACGTTAATAAACGTTAGTGAAAACAGAAGAGGCAATCAAGAATGAACAATCCAAAGACACTGGTAACATTGGTCACACAAGACACAGGGCGAAGAGACACAAACCATCAATACAACATAGCACAACACAGACAGTTAAAAGGATGCGCAATAGAATAACCAATGAACACTCTCCTGACAAGATGTGGGTTAGGTTACAGGTAGTATTGAAAAAGCAAGAGAGAATGCTTAATTTGATCTTGAAATATTAGACTGCGTTGTATCTCGTAGTTATAATGGAGCATGTTGTCTATACAAGAATGATACATGTACCTGGATTTCCGGTAATGATTTTCCAATCACCATGTTTCAGTGCTGCTCTATGACGGGTGTCAAATCGTCGGCCAGATATATGTCCCCCTACCATTGGCATCAGAGGGTCTATGTTGTGTAGAATGGTCTTCCGTGGACTTTTGTCACCTAAGCTAATATAAAAATATAATAATTAAAATCGGAAAACAAAACATAATAGGTTAAATGATGTTCGTGTCGCTTAACCGTAACATGACGGGTGTCACATGTGGAGTAAGAGCTGCTGACACTTCCGGAGCACCCGAGTTCACCCCCGAATTTTAGCGGAGTTCGTATTGCTCGATATTTAGTTTTCTGTGTAATGGTTTGCAGATTGTTGTTTCCCCTTTCCTTCGTATTCCTTTGGCCTGTGCATTGTCTGCCCCTATTCGATTTCGGCTTAGATTACCCCTTTGGTATCTCCAAAATTTGCATAAAGCAATACACGTGCACGTATGAACTACTTGTTACTTTTAAAATATGCTTAATAAATATTTCCTCGTCTCGGGGTGTCGTAAAAATCCCCATATATCATATATTTTATTGTTTGTGTTCATTTTCATCTTCGCTAACCAAGTTTTACGATCCACATCTTCACCCTTGGCCGCGTCAGCTGTAATTCTGCAATTGGTTGCAGCTATCGGTGGTCTGCATCCACTTAATCCCACTGCCGTGTGACCAGGAAAATCAAACTAACACTGCTAAGACTGAAGAGAAGGGACTGGATGGCGAAGATAGTTTCTAACGTGTTGGCTCTATAGCAAGCTTTGTAAGTTGAAATGAATCATGTTTCACGGTAGGGTCATATTTCAGATATTCATGGAATTTATATAATCATTGTTACTTTAACTTTCTCTTTTGTATCTCTTGACATAGAGATTGTTATGGGAGTTTTACACAATTGGAAAAAAATCTATTAAATCAAGGAGATAAGTTTTATTGGTGGAAGAAATCGGAGTACCCATAGAAATTCCCCTCCTTGCTGCATGACACTGATAAACTTTATGAAAAATAATAATTATTTGTATCCAGAACATCAACTGGAAAGGAACTGACAACGCTATTGTTAATAAGCACCGAATGTATTGATGGATTAGAACAACTACACTATACGATCGAGGTCACGATGGTCTCACATTGTGCCTCAGTATTTAATCTTCTAACGTGATTGACGTATATCCATACGTTTACGGTACATACCGGTGTAAACCTAACTCCAATGCGAGCTACAAAGGACACATATTTGTATTGGACAGGTAATGATGTACAAAACAGTTCACAGAAAGCTAAATATCGAACAACATCAACCCCACTAAAAACCGGCCGTGAACTCAATAGCGTATGATATTTGTATTTATACGTCATAACCAACCTTATAGTATTCCACTGGTCCAATCCACCAAAACACTTCACACAAAACAAAAGATCGAGGAACACGAACCCCACTAAAAACCAGCGGTGAACTCAATAGCGTATGATATTTGTATTTATACGTTATAACCAACCTTATTGTATTCCATTGGTCCAATCCATCAATACGATTGGTTCCGTCAAGTGATCCACCTGCTAGATTGATCAGTGTAGGAAACCAGTCAGATACATGTATTAACTCTCTTGAGATGCGTCCCCTCTTCTTGATCATTTGTTCATGTACGAATCCAATTCCGTGAATACCACCTTCCCACAGCGACCTTTTCCATCCTCGTAATGGCCAATTATTACCTCCTTCCAACACCTGTCCACCATTATCTACACGAAAATGATTGATTGATTGGTTGATTGATTGGTTAGTGTTTAACGCCAACTTTAGCAATATTTCAGCTATATCATGGCGACCAGTTTTGGTGGTGGAAGAAGCCGGAGTACCCGGAGAGAACCACCGACCATGGGCAAGCAACTAGTAATATTTATCACTTGCGGCTGCGAGTCGAGTACACCCTTGTTTGTAATTTACAAAGCCGGGCGCGACCCATGCCGTAATGGTGATAGGAATGTATGAGTTGTTAGGTAATACACCTACCTGGCTTCCAAACAGTTCGGATTACCTGCAAGCTAAATCCGTACAGAATTAATGTATCTTTTATTTGTTTATTTGCTTAATAATAACATATATATAACCATTAACAAAATAGTTCAATTGATTGATTGATTGATTGGTGTTTAATGCCAACATTAGCATAAGTTCATGGATGTTGCCCTATAAAAGTCTAACAAAACTCCATTAACCATCTAAATTTTTACCAGTCAGGTTGTTTTAATCATCCTGACTTTCCTCCTCGTTCAATCTCATAGTCACTATATAGCTGAAGCATTGCTGAACGTGAATATAAACACACAAAGATGCGCCCATTTATTTATTATGCTTGTATTTGTTCTGTCCAAGAAGAGTTAGAAGATACAAAAGTGGTAATCAGAATCTGTAAATTGAAGGACAGACAACAAAATAGTCATAGGAAAAAGGACAAACAACGATCTACAAAACACTACACAGAAAGCTAAAGATCGAGCAACCACACTACAATTCGGGAGTGAACTCATGTGCACCGGAAGGGTAAGTAGTCCCTGTTCCTCCAGTGACACACGTTGTGCTACTCAATGTTGGTTGGTGTTTGTTTGTACCAATATTACTATGTTATTTCTAACTACTCCTATGATTTTCGTATTTTACACTTTTGTGTACATTTTATAAGATTTGTAAACTGACTGTTTTTAGGGACCTAATACCCAAGTAAGAATGTTGGTCTACATGTAGTTCAAAGCAAACATCATCATCATTACATTGAATGTAACCTGTTCATAGCCAGAACTGATGGGTACTTTGCTCATTTACATATCTAAGATGGGGACGCCGGGACGTCTGCAATTTTCATATGATCTATATAGACGATATCATTCATAATTGCATGTGTGTCATTTTCTGAACTTGAAAATGATACATTGAATCAAGCTGAATTAAATGAAAAATTTTTTAACGAAAACAATTAAATATTCGAGGTTCCTGGACTAAATGAAAATCCGAGGCGACAAACCCTTTTTTGGCCTTAAGAGTCTATGTAAAAATGTCTGAAATACATGAAACTGGTGGCGTGTGACACAAAATTTAACAATGAATGACATTTGGCGACATATTTTCTGAAATTAATTTAGATTCCTCAATAATATATGTAATTATATTAACTAACTTTAAATTTCTAGCTTCTAAACTCGGGGTTCCCACATTAAATATAATATGATCATTTTTGCATGATCGCGATATCAAAGACATGTCTAAAATCGTTACAAAACAAAAATATCTGAATTTTGACAGAAGAAAAACTTGGCGGAAATAAACAATAACTTTTAATTTTCGAATCATTGACGGACACATTGAATGTCCGTACTATAGGCTATTTTTTGACCAATCTAATAAATGATCCATCAAGCTTAAAACTGCAGTCACGTGATCAAAATCTAATTTAAATATGATGAATATTTATGAGGAAAGTACCCTCAATTTCTGGATATGTCTCACAACCATATCGCTGACAAATTGCTCGTTTTAAATTGATCATCAATATGTAATTTATAAGAGTGTGCTGGCGTCAAAATGACACCAACTTAAAAGAAATGGTCGACAAAATATACAGGCGGATTTGCGCGTGTCACTAAATGTGGGTGATAAATCGGTTAACGTGATCCCAACATTCTCGTCTTGATATAAAAATACGTTAGAAGATATCACTGGAGTAGTTAGACGCGGCAAATCGTACAAGGACATACAAACCAACAACCAAAAGGAAAAGGACAAATAAGACAAACAAATATCTACAAAATGCTACACAAAAAGATTGAGCAATACGAATCCCACAAAAAACACAGGGTGAATTAATGTGCTCCGGAAGGGTAGGCGACAGTGCTGTCTTAACACATGTGCACGCTGGGCAGTTGCCCGGGAGGCCACGTGTATAGGGGTTCCATGCTAATTTATGTATGATGTGTATGACATTTTTTGTATTGCTTAAACACTGATCTTGTTGAAAGTTCCAATACAATAAATATATGCTTGTATAGGTATGGGGCCCAGTGCACTGCTTCGCCCGGGGGACTATAATGTTGCTAAGACGGCCCCGGGTAGGCGTCCGTAGTGTATACCTTGTGATTACTATATCTCAACCGGGAGAAAATCGCACTGCAGCCACATGTTCAGATAATTTCAAAAACAGTCGTTACAAATGTGTACTACACAGAAAACCCAACCAAGCATGATAATACGAACAATAGGGTCCGTAAATGCTTGTAGCTAATTGAAACAAAAATCATGTTTTACATACCAGTAGAGAAAACAAGCAGCGTATCTTCCCACAATCCCTTTGATTTGAAGGATTGTATGACATTTCCTACAGCTTCATCCATAGCCGATGTCATACCTTAAAAACATAAAGATTACAATTATATTTATTCTATTTATTATCAAACTAGTTTTGATTGTATGTTATCCTGATATCACCTCGAATTCACAATTTTAGTGGTGATAGACACTGATTGCACAGGTAGTTTTAAATCCAACTACCATGACATAACGATCACGACGGCCCCCTGATATAGCTTAAAATGAATCACTTCAATTAGACAAATTAAACATAAATGAAATAGAAGTCGTTTTCCATGTTGAATAAATGTTAGAGAAAACCGAAGGGACCGCCATGAATTGACAATACATAGACATTGACAACATCAGTGACTTGCGACAGGTCGGTGGATTTCTCCGGGTACTCCGGTTTCCTCCACCTAACAAAACTGACCACCACGATATAACTGTTAATATGCGAGCGTCAGCGAGCTCTTTATGGTATAAAATGTGTACTTAGGATTTTTTGACAAACATGGCTGCACATATACTGACGAATAAAAAAAAATTCGACGCTTTGTAAACACGTTCCGTGTAACACGCTAACACACTCAACTAATGAAGATCTTCTTAACATAAAGCGCAAAGGTGATCCTGAAGTCTCGTACCCTCTCTCATACGTCCGATACCACTGAAACCTGGAACCCGTGTGTAATAAAAGTCATTTTGTTAGCTTGTTTTACTTATATTGATATTTTTTAATTTATTAAATCTCTTCTGACATACTGACAAGAATTTTTGCTTCTACGCGGAAGTTAACTTTTGAGATTTCGTAAGGAACGACAGCTCGATTGAATGAGAATAGATTCGGCCCCCCCAAAAAAGTCGTCCCAAATATATCTCGGCCCAAAAAATCTCGACACTTTTTGATGCACTGGATGAGCATGAAATTGCCAGATAATTTTCATGGCCGTGCCGGTTTCATATTAGTGGTGTAAATACCATAAGCATCTAAAAATGTCAGTGCCGAAGGACTGACTACTGGGCTGATTGATTCATTCCGGGACTGATAGTACACCAGCAGAGTTATCGACCCAGTGATAGTAAAGAAAAACGCTGATATCTAACTTAGTGCGCAAATGCTATAAAACAACAACAGTAATTTATTAAGTAACTTTGTTTTCTATCTGCATGCCATAATATGGATACTTTGGGTTAGGGTTCTGGTGTTTAACGCCACTTTCAACAATATTTCAGCAATATCATCGGGACAGGTTTATTAATGGAAAACATCCGGAGTACCCAGGGAAAACTACCGACCTGTCGCAAGTCACTGACAAACTTTATCACATAATGTTATATCGAGTACACCTCGCCATTAGCTGAATTCGAACTCACATCTTTAGTGGTGATAGGCACTGATTACACAGGTAGTTGTAAGTCCAACTACCATACGATCACGACCACGCTGAGCCCCTGAATACTTTTGGTTTTGATGTATATATATATATATATATATATATGACTTATTTAAATGTTTCCGACTTACAATTATACGCTTTTGACATTTTTTATATGAGTTATCTCCCTTGCGGAGGACAAACTGGATCCCGTTCCATGCAAGAGCAACGTACAAGGACATAGAATTTTAGCATAATTTTCTTAAAATTTATAGATATTGGAACCTTGTATAATAACCGCGATTCATTTTATTGTCTATAGAAAAATCACAAGTAGATAGAGCATTTAAATTTTTCTTAAAATTTATAGATATTTGAACTTTGTAAAATAATTGAGGTTAATTTCATAGTCTATAAATAGTAAATAGAACATTAAATCACTAGGGCTTCAGAGTCCCTTGGGTCAAAGGCTGAAATCCATTTAAAATACACATTACAAGGTAAATACATACAATAATAAAAACAAAACCTTAATGATAATATATCCCACATATTAAATCAAATTACATCAATAGTATCAACATATTCAGTTACGAATCCTTCTTAATCTTGGGGCATTCCGCAACATAATGACCTTGCTCTTTGCAAAATAGACAACTGCCTCTCCTGGAGAATCCAGACCTCCCCCTTCTACTAAATCTGCCATTTCCAAAATTCCCTGGCAAATGAGGATAGCCATGTGGCACAAAATAAGGTGGCATAGACATACCACTAGGTCCTTGTGGATATGGAAAACCAAAAGAGGCAGGATTAGCCATTACACCAAAATTGTGCGGCATTTCACAAGTATAATTCTTTGATAACAAATTCACATTTTCCTTTTCTGGTTCAACCTTAACTGACTTTTTCGGTGAAATATCATACTTTTTCCCTTTCATCCATTCTACAACCATGCTTGCTAATTTTTTGTCTTCTGCCGACCCGAATAATTTCATGGCAAGATTACCAATGTCTTTAGAATCCTCAAACTTCTTACAGTGAGTATATGCTTTTGAGAAAAATTCTGCCTCTTTATGCCCGAATTTAGTTGCAACAGTTACTAACGCTTCTATAGCTGCCAACAAGACATGAGACGGTGTTAGATTAGGTCTGGAGGTAAGATTCCTTATTGAGCTAAACTCTCTCCTACCTGCCTCTCTGCAGACTTGTTGGAAAACGAATTCATCTTATCTTCCATCTCTAACTTCCAAGTTTTTATCGTCAGTCTTATTTCCTACAAAATAAATATTGTCCAATAAGGAAGGGTACATGCATGCACATGCTAAAGTACCTTATCAAATAACCCTTATATCAATCTACAACCCTCTTCTACATCAAACTTAACTAGAGGTACTGTGAGCAACACTTACAAAGGATACCCTCATGCTCCGATTGACAAACTTAAATTGCCAAAAGGTATCTCTTATTAACAAAGTTTATGACCTTGAACTTGCCTTATGCATTCCACTCTTGTTCGCGTCACACCTTCTAATAACAGGGTTCGCGAAATTACATGTGGGTTTGGTGGTCCTAGTGAAAAGAATGTCAGTCCTCATTAATTTTCTATTGCAAAATACCAAACAATTTTGTTGGTCATGTCTGACAGGACCGACACATTTCGCGAACTCTGTAACAATTCAGTCTTTTCATAAACTATGAATTATCTCCCATTTACAGAGTTACTTCCCCATTAGAGAAGGTGTTTTACAAATGTCACAATGGACAAAATATGAAAATTTTGCAATTTTACACTATTTGAAAAGATATCTCGTTTTATGAAAAGACTGAATAGACAACATTGCCAAGTATCATCAAAATCCATCACGGCATTCAAAAGTTATTGTCGGGACACAATTTCTGCACAAACAGACAGACAGACTGCATGTGTATTGCCTAATAGCCACCTGATTCCATAATCATACCTTGAGGTAGCAGATCAGGAGCTGGAACCGTCACCACCGGATCTGGCTGAGGTGCAACTGCATTACCAATGCCGGTTCCACTTGCGGTTGGAGTATTAGCATCATGATTTTGCAGATTTGCAAAACTACCCTTAGCAAGGGCTTTTCCTTTAGGGGCCCCGATGATATTTGCTTGCAGAATTGTAAAATGCAACAACATTCTGGCGTTCTCAATCTCTGGTTCCTTGCCGCATAACTGTAAATACATAAATTAAATATATACGTCTCTTTATTAATAGAATAGAGAATGAAAAATGGTGACAGACAAAACCATCGCAACTTAATATATTCCTCAATACATGTATGTCGATCAAAATAATTTCAACAAAATACACTTACTATATATTCAATTTATTCTTTTAAATTTTATAAAATTTATTTGCGAAAACGGATGCGCAAGTAAACTATAACATGATATTATCCAGATACTTGCAGGAATGTACATGTAGGCTATCCAATCAATTCATAACATGATTTTAAGGTTTACTCGACTATATCATTGTTATCGCAACAACCAACAGAGAAAGAAAGATAACTCCAGATGATTTTACATCACGTCGCCAATTATTCATTTAATGAAATATTAAAATTACACAATAATAATTAAAACCAAAACCCGATTGTAAATCTAGTACCCGCTCTAGCCTTAAATCGAGGAACTGACATATACACTTATAAGCGACACACACAAGCTGCGTTATAACATTACACCATACTACAATAGCGGCTGACCCATAAAAGGAAGGTCACAGGGTAATGTCCCCTTTTAACCAAATTACACAAATAAACCATAATATTATTACAATAAATTATAAATTCTTACCGTCAAAATGTCGCCCAAAGTCTCCCCTGTCAATCCCGCAAACTGTATTCCCAACTCCTCCATGGAGTACTGTGTAAGACAGTGATCCTTTTTCAACCTGGCCATGCGCTCTCCTTGCAATTCATCTTCAAATTCCTTAACCCGTAATATTACAGGAATTAAGGACTTCCCAATTAAGGAGTGCCTCAATTTAAGCACCTGTGCCTCCATGGACTCTACAATTACAAAATAAAAACATCCATTCATCCACTGGCACTGATAACAACATTCACAATTTAAACGACATGAGAATTATCAATTTAAAATCACACCTTCATATCGTTACCTTGTATTAAAATAAATTAAACCAGTAACAAAGTGTCCCAACTTTATTTCTATGCCAATAATAACCTACAAGTTAAACTACAGGCCGCACGCATAGCACGGGAAAAAATGACTGCTACGCCAAATCTTTACCAACATATTAAAACCAAATGCCTTCGTACAACAAAATATACTTCAACTAATTAAAATCCAAACTAAAATCTATACCATCTTAAAAATTGAATGCCAGGCCATTAAAATATTATATCCAACTCTGCCATGTCCACGTGTTCAAAACAAACACGTCTAACAAATTACAGCTTCGTGTCCAAAAATAACACGCCAAGCTACTAAAATCTTGCAATTATAGACTAAAACTACCTATTGCAAACTCAAATAAATAAAATAATAATTACCAAATACAGGTAAAACCACAGGACAACTGGAGCCACTGGTCAAGACAAGAAGAGATGTTCACCCGTCAGCTGTTCAGCCAAGAATGATTTAAACACCTCGTAATTCTCGCGAGATCTCACTTAGGATATCTTATTTTTAAAAGTACTCGTCCCATATGTTCCCACTGGCCAAGAATGGTGTACTTTTGTTATTCTTATTTTTAAAATTACCTGTCCCATATATTCCGTAATGAAGAATACACTCCAACTGTAGATTCTTAAAATAATCAACGAGACCCGTAAGGGTCGAGTTGATTATTTGTAAGAATCTACAAGTTGGAGAGTATTCTCTTACATAATACATTTATATCTGCAAAAGTGTTTTCATTTTGTAATTTCACACTTTTAATGTTTAGAAAGTCATATAAGACAATAATTAACCAAAATAAAACGATAAGCGAAGTTTTATCGGTATACGTCCTTTCGATTCTCGTTTATATTTAGATAGTTCAAGGTCTTTCAAGTGTTCCAAATGTTCACCTATGGTCTGTCTGATTTGTAATTACTTGCGGTCGGTTGGTTAGTTGTTTTCAGTATTGCTAGAAATATATTTTAAAAGTTTACGTACTCCTCAGTTCTGAATATAAATTATGCCAGATTTGAAATACTTGTATCATGCCTTGTGTATCATGCCCAGTTACTCATTTAAACACGTTGTTGATATTGTTTTAAAATAAAGTTTACTGTCAAGAGTCATATATATTAATGATAAAAGTTTTTAGTATGATCATCGTAGCCGTGTGGTTAGACGGAAGTATTGAAACTCAAAGGAGACTTCAAAAAACCCAACAGGGGTTCAATACCCACAGATGCCAAAATATTTACAACACGTTTTTAAGCCTAAAATAGTACGTAAAAGGTTAAAGTTCATATACCCAATATTTCATAGAACAAAACACAAAATAACAGTATGTGAACCCAGAAGAACAAAACGCAATAGAGCAGTATGTGAACACAGATGAACAAAACACAATAGAACAGTATGTGAACACAGAAGAACAAAACACAATAGAACAGTATGTGAACACAGAAGAACAAAACACAATAGAACCCTGAAAAACAAAACAACAAAATGGCAGATATACCACATATAGTAAAACAGGGCAAATATACAGGAGATCAGGTTAGTCAGTCTTGGCACCAGTAGATTTATATATCCAAAGTAGAATACAATTATGGAAGTGATTTCCGTCAGTTGTTGAAGTCAATATATTCAGTACCCACACACATCGTATGACGTATGCATCGTGTGAGTGCGTGTGATACAGTTCCGGGGAAGCATATAATATAGTAATACGAGACTGTGATTATATTTATTAAATTTGTAGTTATTTGTATTATATTTAGTTTGTCTTGTTTATACGTCAGCTTGAGTTACATTTTGTGATCATTTTACGTTTCATTTTCCATTTTGTTCTTTTGTTTAGTTTAGTTTTGTTTAGTTTATTAAATTTGATTTTTTATTTCGTTTGTATGACTATTGGCTACATAACAAGGACACGTGACATTACAGTTCTAACCTATCTTCTTCTATTAGGTACATATACTGTCAGTAGTCATCGAGGTAACTCGGGGTTTCGAAATAGGAGCTAGTTGTCACTCTAAGGGACATATGTACACATCTTCCAAAATGGACGCCCACTAGTAGTGGGGAACGAATCGAAGACAGAACGGACGTATGAATAATGTCCCGACGGACGTAAATAAACGGCCCATGTATAATGTCCTGCTCCTTGCAGGTAAAAGATACATCAGAAATTAGCTAAGACTTGTTCAGAGTAGTCGTTGGTTGTCTGTTTCAAGGCAAAATTGTCTGAACCACATGATGCGGTTGCAAAAGGGGGGGGCGGGGTTAATGGTTTGCATATATGGGGTATATACTGTAATAGTGCATTGGTGTGTAATTCAGAAATTATGAATAGTGTTTAGGGAAAGAGAATGAATTAATGTAAAAGTCAACCTATTGTGATCTATTTGGTACCGATATTGGATGTAAACCTTGAGGTTTAGACCAGTTTACTTGCTGAGAGATACAACCCCTCCGCAGTGGTCATCTGTTAGGTGTGCGGATCGAATCTAATACACAACAATCCCTGGGACGTGACGTAAATGAGTGGCTCGTGTAAGGAAAAAATTAATGCTCCTTGAACCTAGCAGAAATGGGAGCATTAGGAAGGATTTATATCTTGTGTGTAGTCGTTGCAATGTAAACTTGTCTGAAATACATGGTACAATGGGAAATGGCGTGAATGGTTTGTATGTACAGTGCATAGTATAGTGATGTTTAAATGGAGAATGCCGTGTGGGGAAAGAGAAATGGTATATGCGTAAAGGGGAATATCGTGTGCGGAAAAGGAATCGAGGCCTGTTTTGATTAACATGACGGGCGCTACTAGTGGATCATGAACTGCTACCCTTCCTGAGCTCGTGAGTTCACCCCCGGTTTTAAGTGGGGGTCGTGTTACGCGATCTTTAGTTTTATGTGTATGCTTTGTAGATGTGTTATTTTTCTTTTGGCCATTGTGTTGTCTGTCCTTCGATTTACGGATACTCATTACCCCTTTGGTATCGTCAAGCTCTTCTTGGTTTATTTGGTACCAACCTGTCGATCCATTATTGTATAGTGAACTTGATGTAGAATTACAGAGAACGTGATGTAAAATGTTATTTTATAGATTCGGTTCTTAACAACGATTGACATACGAAGATAGAATTTCTATATTGCGTGACAAAATCGTCAACTACCTTGTATGATATTACATTTCCAATGGTTGTTTTTCCGATATGAGAAACGGATCGAAGAGAAAAAAAAGGGGGGGGGGGTTATATAATGTTTTGGTAAATACACTGGGTGTAACACTAGTACATTGTATTTATACTTAGTCCTTATTTCCTCCAGTTTTAGTGAGGTTTGTGTTACTCGATCTTTAGTTTTATGTGAATGTTTTGTAGATCGTTGTTTGTACTTTTTATTTTAGCCATTGTATTGTCTGTCCTTCTCCGACTTACAGATTCTGATTACCTCTTTGGTATCTCCTAACTCTTCTTACAGAATCTCCTAATGAACAAGAATTAATTGAAGACCCGTTGGAAAGCAATATTTTTCGACGCCATTCATCATCTCTTTTCATTGTGATAATCAAGCCAACAGTCCATATCCCCAATTACCTTTATTCACCTATTATCTTATTTATTGTTTGTATGCTTCTTCTAGCTTATAATGACCTGAGACAATTGTAAAAAAGATGGCAAATCGTGTCAGATGTGATGGTCAATGTCAGGAAATGATGTGACAGATCTAACCGACTGTCCTCATGTAATTTAATAATTCAGGGGCTGTCGTGGTCGTGAACGTACGGTAGTTAGATTTACAACTAATTGTGTAATTAGTGCCTATCACCACTAACGTTGTGAGTTCGAATCACATTCAGACGAGGTGTACTCGATACAACATTATGTGATCAAGTTTGTCAGTGACTTGCGACAGGCCTGTGATTTTCTCCGGATACCATGGTTTCCTCCTCCAATAAAACTGACCGCCACGGTTTCACTGAAATATTGTTGAAAGTGGCTTAAACACCATAACCCTAAGCCTTAATAATTCAAATGAAATTCTGCAAGACAGAAGTGAAAACAGAGGAATTTGATGCAGATACATTTATTTAGATAAATGGTTTATTCATCGGCTGTCATCTCTCCGTCGCTCAGCTGAAAGAAAAATAAATAAAAAATAAAACAATTATGATATGTATTTCTATTTGATCTAATACAGTCAAAGTAATGATATGCAAATCAACATTTTACCAGCACTCAACACCCCGTTGCTCCATAACCATCAATACTACGATGATTAAGATTAGATACCAACTAGAGAAAACAGAAATGAACAAGAATGAAAGCAAGAAAGACAAACGATTAGAATCCCACAAAGACCTAATTCAAGACCATGTACTTCGAAATGGCAGCATATCATGTTCCTTATTTGAACGTATCCTATGTGTTAAACTAAACAACGTCTTCTATTTTATAATAGACAGTATTTCCAGTATTTCAAGTTACACGGAGCATTTCGTATTTATGCTGGACAGCACCCGCTGTACCGTACTAAAATAGAGATCATGTTTCATACTTGACAACATATCCAGTTTTAACTGGACAGTCTCTCCTGTTTCATGCTGGACAGCTTCTCTCGTTTTACCCTGGACAACATATCCAGTTTAAACTGAACAACCTCTCCTGCTTTATACTAGACAGATTTACCTGCTCCATCGCCTAATTAAGAATATTATATGAACAAGCATATACAGATGAATGGTGTTAACGCGCGTACTTCAGTTTTCCTTATTCAGATAAAATGTATTATTCATAAAATAGACTGATATGACACAACCAGTAATTATTTCTATGGTAATTATATAAGAATTTAATGTAATATTTTGTAATTTTATTGGTCTGTGGAAGCGTTGACCGAAGTATATTTTGTATGAAGCATTGTCGTTCTTCATATAAAAACTGTCCTTTTTTGTTAGCGCTTTGACAAGCCTATCAAATAGCAAAAATTGCATTCGGTATTTATAATTATATTTTACATCATTAAATACAATTCAAATTATTATTATTTGTTGTAATATTCCACATTTTCAACTGTTGTTACTATGTGTAGTTATTAGTTTTCATGATGTTCGAAAATAGTTCCCGGAAGTGGGCGTGGTTGACTGTTTTTTGAGCTTCATTGTCTGAGGAAGGTTCAATTCCGAAATCACGTGTCAACATTTTGACCAAACACATGGGTCTTTCCCTATGTAATGAAAACACGTAATTATTATATAGTAAATAAAAAAGAGCATTACCCTAACCTACCATGATTTTGTTCCGCATGGCGTACAAGTGTCGTAAAGATGCTCGCAGCTTCTTCGCTTTTTGTCGAACACAGTACCAGCTGGGCACCGAAAGTCAAATTTCCTACCATAGTAACACCAAACGTAACTTCTACAGTCCTCAGTAGCGTAATATCTGTTTTCACGAATACCACATTCAATCAGACATGACGGATGACCATACCTCGTCACTCTACAAACTCCCTCTTTAACAAATCTCTCCCCGTCACATACCATATACCAGGGTGATGATTTTTTGTAACCATGGTAACTTCTACCATCTGGATAACCTTCACAGCTTGGATGGTTAACCTCACATGGCATACAGTGTGAGAGGCAAAAACGTAACTTATACTGACCTAAAAAAATATTTGAATCTTACATTGGTTTCGGAAAAGGAATGGATCGAGAAGCACAGGAAACGAGTTTGTTTTTTAAAATGAGAAAAAAAATAAGCATCATATCTATAAATCCTATTTCATTTTTTAAAACTGTCAAGCAATCTTACATATATATTAGCATTGTATTTGTAATATTGTTGTAATATATTGTTGCATTGTCAGATATACGGCGTTTCTAATAAGATTTTTTTTTAAAAGATAATAGCATATGGGATTGGAAATCTAGGACCAAGCACAAATATGTGGCGGGGTTAAGCATGTTAATGGGATTCCAATCCTCCCTCTGTTCACTGGATCTCAATCGACAAGGTGGATATAAACAGGCAATAAGAATTGTCTCAAATGGATCATACCATAGTAATTATAGAGATACTGGATTTACAAGTCATATTTATATTCTTCTGTGGATTTAGCGTATAGATTTTTATCTCGTGCACTGGTTCAATTTGAACAGTCTAATTTTGCAAATTTTCTAATACACACTGTCACTGACAAAGATATAGAGTTTCTGGTATCTGATTCATGTTAAGCAACGGAAAGAAACGGTAACAGTATAAGCGCGGACATCACAGAGGACACCATACAAAACGATTAGAACGATGCTTGTATCTGCTCTTTTTAAACAATTTGACAGTTGTCATGGGCTTTTAGACATTGCAGGATAAATATAATATACGTACATTGTCGGAAAATATATAATGCACTTGTACACTCTGCGAGAAAGGACAGAAAGGCTCGCCAATGCTCGCTTTTCTACCTGTTTCTAACGCTTGTACAAATAATTTTTTTCTAGCAATATATGTACATTTGTGTATTGTCTATCTCCATCCTGTGGCTCCCTTCTGGGATTACTGGTTCCCTACATTGCTAAACCTGATACCAGTATATTTACAAGCAATACATACTGATAGTGGATATTGTGTGTTACTTACAGTACGACTTAAGCTCTACTCTTGATCCACAGTTCACTCTCTTAAAATCCTCACATCTTTTTGATTCCTCTGAGAACAATTTTGGATAAGGACATATTTTTGATTCAGTTGGATCTGTACAGTCATAGTAGAGATGGCAGAACGTGCTGTCAGGAAGATGTGCCTTCGGTGTCTTCTTACATTTATCTATTCTTGCTGATTAAAAAAATAAGAACAAACAATTACAAATTGAATGTCTTGTACTATGATGTGTCTTAAAAGAAACACTACCATAATTGTGAAAACCGGAAATCATCAATAAAAATCATGCGCAGAATAGATGTCATGTCACAATGAGAAGTAATAAAAAAATAAATGAAATTGATTACCTGAATGATTGTACAATTTCCATTGACCATTGGAATTAATTTTGTTTTAAATGGAGATATTACAAGATTATTTTCTAAATTGTGCTCCTTTTTCTGGAGGAATTTTTAGGACTTGGTAGCGTTCGCCTTCTAGGTGTACATCTCATAATGATTTGTACAATATTCATTAATCTTGTCAGACAAAAAGGTTGAGAGTTGTCTTACCTTTTAGGTTCTGGCTACAGAGAATTGAAGATGGATGTTTATCACTAGTACATGAACCTGCTGATTCCAGTTGCTCATCTTTTAGAATACAACGTTCAATTCGAGTTTGGCGGCCAGCCATACACCGTATTGCCATTTTGCAGTCATCGCTGAGTTTTTCTGAATTTCCTGGACAATAATCCGAATCATATATTGCATAACCATGAATGCTATACGTAAACCCTCTAGAATAAACAAATGGCATTGAACACCATAACGACAATATTATCAGTTGAATCATCTCGACGACAGATCTTCAAATGTCAAGTATTGAAACATGTATTGTGCAGCAACATCGCAACAGCTTGCATATTTATTTATAGAAAGTCTGTATATCACGTAGCGTTCAGATTAAATTTCAAAAGTATAGAACATTTGAAAAAAACGAGTGTATTATGTCAATAAGGTAACAGTTAGTGCGATCGATAGCTCTCGAAAAGACTAAAAGGTGCTTCCATTCCACAAATTAGATGAGCGGATTAAATATAAGGAAACTAATCCACATATTGCCACTCGTAAATTCGATGTCGTCTTGTTGTCCATGCGTTTTAAATAAAAAAAATCATTCCACATGTACCCACTGGAGAAAAATGGAGTATTAGTTTTATTCCTTATTTCTAAAACTATCTGTCCCACACATTCATATCGGTCAAGAATATTTTCTTGGTATTCTTATTTTTAAAAGTACCTGTCCCACCTCACATATTCGCACTGGCCAAGAATTGTTTTTCTTGGTATTCTTATTTTTCAAATAGCTATCCCACATAGTCACACTGGCGAATAACGGTGTTTTCTTTTCTATTCTTTTTTTTTTATTAAGCATACGGTGTTTTCTTGCTATTGTAATTAAAAAAATACTTGTCCCACATATTCCCACTGTCTAAGAATTTTTTTTTTTATATTCTTTTTTTTACAATGACCGGTTCCACAAATACCCATTGCCCAATAATGCTGTATTCTTGCTATTTGATTTTTAAAATGATCAGTTCCACATATTGCCAGAAGCCAAAAATGGTGTACTTTTGCTATTCTTTTTTAAATTACTTTCCCATATATTCCTACTGGCGATTGACGGTGTCTTCATTCTATTTACATTCACTTTGAAAATAAAATTTTCCAGCTCTTCCAAGTAACGAACATCGGAGTCTTATTTATTATTATTTATACCATTTGAAATAACATATTTCACATATTTACGCTGGGGATTATCTTCTTACTATTCCGACTTTGTAATTGTACATATTCCGCATTTTTTAATTTTCAAAGAACTATATGTTGTTGCTATTACCAGTTTTAAAATAATCTATTCCTTATACTCTTACTTGACAATTGTAGGTTAAGTATTATATAACATAAATTGTGTTGCAGAAATGAAATGATTGACATTTCTAACTACGGTACAATAATCAGACCTGCATGTTGCATCTTGATATACACCCATAGCTTTGTGGAGACAATTTTATAATTTGGGAACCATCAGAATAAATCACAGTCAAGGATATTGATATTTAATGTCAAGGTGAGACCATGAACTGGAACATACAATCAAAGGTGGGCGGCAATATGAAATTGTGTTCTAAATGGTTACCAATGTGAATATGTTGGAGCATTCCGAAGCGCCTGAGTTCATCTCCGGTTTTCAGTGGGGTTTGTATTGGTCTTGTCATCCAATTTCTCGTCTTCACATTTTTAGTACCGTATTCCGATGTCCGGTACGATTCATGCGTGAAAATGTTCGGTTCGTCATCACTCTCATTTGTGTTGTAGAGGGTTCATGATTTATTTGTTATTTGTGTTTATTTACACCACGATATGCACATCACATGATGTTCACGTCGCTTAACAGTAGCACAACGGGTGCCACTAGTGGAACATAAATTGAGAAACTCTGCTAGAGGACTATTAGTCGCCGAGAGTGTCATTGACCCAGTATTCAGTGTTTCAGCACTGACATGGTTTATTATATATATATATATATATTTATTTTTGAACTTTACAGTTCCTATGTATTTATGTTTAAAACTAAGGTTCTCCACTCTTAGGCATAGGCGACTTTACCCATTTTGGCCTTTAGGCTATCTTGTTTAAACCTTTTGATTTTTTTTGCTCCCAGACACTTTTGAATTATTTTGCTTTCCAATCATTCAATTTTGAGTGTACCTGATGCAGATTGTTCCAGAAACGCATCGCTCGAACTTAATTTGATATCTACGTTTTTATTGCTTACCCTTCCGGAGCATCTGAGTTCATCTCCAGATTTTACTAGGCTTCGTGTTACTCAATCTATAGTTTTCTGTGTAGTTTTATGTAGATCATTGTTTGTCCCTTTGTCAGTTTTCAGTTGGTCATTGTATTGTCTGTCCTGTGATTTTTAGTTTCTGATTAACACTTTCATATCTTCAAAATTACCTTATACTTTTCTTTGATTATCAAACAAGATTGCAAATTAATTCGCAAGCATGAAGCGTGTGTTGATCGTTATGGGTTATCTGTGTCACAAATTACCACGGATATGTTCCACTTGTCGCATACACTTCCCGGTTCTTTCTTCATTCATGACTTATCACCGCGTTTGTAACTAGATTAACACGACGGATGCCACTAGTGGAGCAGAAACTGCCTACCATTCCGGAGCAACTGAGTTCACCCACAGCTTTAGTGGGTTTCATGTTACTCGATCTTTAGTTTTATGTGCTGGTTTTGTAGATCGTTGGTAGTCTTTTTGTATTTTTTCTTTTGGCCATTGTGTTGTCTGCTCTTCTTCAATTCACGGATTAGATTACCCCTTTGGTATCTTCAAACTCTTCTTAACAATGCCATCAGTTCAGTGAAATCACAAGTTTGGTAATTCACAATAAACATGAGCAATACAATTCAAATTGATTACATGAAGGTGACTCCAGAAAAGTGTCGTGTGCACTCAATTTCATATCTATGTTTTTATTAATCACAAAAATACGATCCGAAGTCAAGTTTTAATATTTAACATGATCCCAATATTGAACAAATAAATTATGACAATAGTATAGATGGTCGTTTGTTCTTTTGTCCCTTTTCGATGGGCAATTGTTGTTTTGTCTGTCCTTCGAGGTATGTATTCTGATAAGGAGGGAGATTATGAATACAGAGACATGGTGGATCAATTGAACGAGGTCATACCAAAATATGAAGAAACATACGACATTCTACTCTGTGGAGATATGAATGCTTCATTACATAGAGACGACAGACGAAGGGATAGCATCTTTAAGAACTTTACTATAGAAAGCAACCTGATATTGCCTACAAACTATCCAAATGATTTTACATTCCACCATCATAACGAAAAAGTCAAATCTCAGATAGATTATATTCTGCTTAAAGGAAAAACTTTGAACCTACAACCTAGGGTTTCAATCATGCCGTTCGATGCTATAAACACCTCGGACCATACTCTCATTAAAGTAGAAATTACCACCCAAATAAGTAAATTGGCACCAAAATCAGCTAAATTCTATACCAAGACAGCATGGGACAAATGCAATTCTGACGAATATAAGAAAATCATACAAACAGAAATAGGAAAGCATAAAAACACTATAAAACTAAGTGTTGCAGACAGAATAGCCAAACTAGAGAATACATTACACAAGGCAGAAAGGAAGTCCATACCAAAATACAGGCGCTTAAAGAAACTAAAATCTGTAGGTAGAGGAATATGGAATCGTAATATCGACCAAGCATCTAAAGAGTCTAAAAAAGCACACTGGATTTGGAAAAATAAGGGAAAATCGAATAGTAGCACTTAAAGCGAAAGAAAGGATATGATAAAGAAAAACCGAACATTGCGTCAAGTACAGCGACAAGCATATGCCTCAAAGAAGGACAAACTGATCTCAGAAATTATGGAAGCATCTCAAGACGATAGTAAAACATTCCACAAATTGCTAAGAATGCAAAGAAGTAACTCTGCAATAAATACTGACACACTGGTCATAGACAATGTTGAATACAACCAAAGTAATATTATGGAAGCATGGAGAATACATTTCGAAAATCTAGCTACTCCTAGTCTAGACGAAAACAAATTTGACCTAGAACGAAACAGCCTTTGCATAATACAAAATGACATCATAGCAGAAGTAACAGCCAATAAGGTGCAAATCCCACCAGCAACAGAAGCAGAAGTAAAACAAGCTATCCGAAAACTGAATAATGGGAAAGCTGCTGATGAAAATGGAATACAAGCAGAACACTTTAAACTTGCAAATGCTGAATTGGCAACATAAATGTGTAGTATCATCAACCAAATATTTGAAGAGCTTAATATTCCAGATAATTTGAAAAGTGGCATCTTAACACCAGTATTGAAAAAGAAAAAAGGACAACACTTTACCAGGAAAAAATAGAGGCATAGTCGTTACAAACACGTTCTAAAAAATTATTGAGTCAGTCATCAAAGAACGATTAGAAAAACAGCTATCTCCGACGCAAAATCCCTTACAGAGAGGTTTCACTGAACACGCATCTAGTAAATTTACAGCATTTATAGCATCAGAAACTATATTAATATACAAAAAAATTGAATCAAGATTTAGAACTTCTGGCTGTAGACGCAGAAAACGCATTTGATACCATCAACCATGACATAATGTTAAATAAGTTATACCACGGTGGAATTACTGGTGATATGTGGCTATTACTAAGGAACATTTATGATGGGCTAATCCTGAAAGTTAAATGGGGAGACCAGACCACAGAAAGTATAGATATTAAACAAGGGATACTCCAAGGTGCAACACAATTTAAATTCCGATCTAAATTGATTTAGAAAATAAAAAAAGGTGCTTTAAAAATCAAATGTCAGTAATTTGGAATTGAACATATTTTTATAATCTGCATTGGAACAATTATCTGTATTTTAAAGGCTTACTTTACATTTGAGAGGAGATGATCATGATGGCATTGTTACACATGGCCGGTCTAGAGAATTCCGAATGCATATGAAAAATCCAGCGCAAACCGGAAGTGGCTGTATCCGTTTCAATGATTGAAAAGTAGACGAAGCGACGTTTGCTGAATATTCTTGTCCAATTCGTCTGAGGGGGGGGGGGGGGGGGCGGTAGGTATATTTAAATATGGCAGTCGAAAAGAGAAATATCTCGGGAGTGTAACGATATAATTGGGTCAGCGAAAGGATCACAAATAAGCGAAAAATATTGAGGCGAAGTGGGGAAGGGGAAAAGGGCAGATATTTACCTTGAAGTAAAGAAGAGGAGGGGGCATATATTTTTTGAATGAAATAAGTGCCTGTGATTAGGAGGCCAGGAAATAAACAGAGTACAATCAATTAAGCAACTTGGAATAACTTACCAAGAAAACGGTAAAATAAATATTGAAGAGAGATTGAAGATAGGCAGACGAACAATATATGCCTTACTAGTACCTGGACTGCACGCAAGATCAGGAATGTCCCCAGTAATTCTATTGAAATTCTGGAATACATACGCTGTCCCACGGTATCTATATGGGCTAGAAATCCAGGCATATACATCATTAGACACGAAGAAATTAGAACAGCTGCAAAGGGCAACCTGCAGACAATTTCAATGCCTTCCAGAGCGAACCGCAGCAGTAACTATTTACATACTAATAGGGGCAGAACCAATAGAGACAATGCTGGACAAAAATGCAATGATCTTGTTTACCACCTTAGACAGGCTTGACTCATCCATCGAAAAAGACATACTCATATGGGAAATGGAAAACTCAAAAGAAGAAGACAAATTATTCATCTGTAGAATTAGGAAGACGCTCCAAAAATATAATCTGCCATCTCCAGAAGAAATACTCGAAAATCCTCAGCAGTGGAAAAATGAAATGAAAAAGGCCATTAACAGCTTTTGGTACGATATATGGACAAACAAAATCTACATTAGAATATCTAGAAATTCAGCAAAATCCAATAGGAACTCCACATAACATATTACGAAGTGTGCAAAATCGAAAGTACGACATACAAAAAGCAGAAATCAAATTACGTTTAATTACTGATACTTCTTATATGCTTACAATATCCCCATGCTAAGTTCAGCCGTAATAAAATATCTCCGATCTGTAACTATGTGGAGAAGAAGAAGAAGATAGAGAGCATTTTTTACTGGAATGTAAAACTCTAGAAGAAAACAGAAAAACACAAATGGTGAAACTATGTGAAGCTCTAGAAGAGGCAAAGAGGGGGAGGGGTGTTACACGGACTCTAGAACAAAATGGGCTGCTCATGCAAATCATATTGGACTGCACCTCATGTAAAATAAACCAACTGATTCCATATACGAACCAGGATTTAGTGCAAATTGAAAGAACCACGCAACATTACTGCTTTGTGTTACATCCAAAGAGAACTGAAATATTGAAGAACATTATGTAGAAGGGCAGATAGTCAATAGCTAATAGTACATTTCTAGAACTGTATTTTCGGAATTTATCAAACTTATATAAGTCAGCTAATAGTATATTCTTCTTACTGTGTCCAGCATCCGATCCGTTCATTAAAGAGAACGCTTTACATCTTAAACTGTTTATACGCATACTTAAATGATGATTTTACCTTTTAAAGTCTATACGCATACTTAAATGATGATTTTACCTTTTAAAGTCTATACGCATACTTAAATGATGATTTTACCTTTTAAAGTCTATACGCATACTTAAATGATGATTTTACCTTTTAAAGTCTATACGCATACTTAAATGATGATTTTACCTTTTAAAGTCTATACGCATACTTAAATGATGATTTTACCTTTTAAAGTCTATACGCATACTTAAATGATGATTTTACCTTTTAAAGTCTATACGCATACTTAAATGATGATTTTACCTTTTAAAGTCTATACGCATACTTAAATGATGATTTTACCTTTTAAAGTCTATACGCATACTTAAATGATGATTTTACCTTTTAAAGTCTATACGCATACTTAAATGATGATTTTACCTTTTAAAGTCTATACGCATACTTAAATGATGATTTTACCTTTTAAAGTCTATACGCATACTTAAATGATGATTTTACCTTTTAAAGTCTATACGCATACTTAAATGATGATTTTACCTTTTAAAGTCTATACGCATACTTAAATGATGATTTTACCTTTTAAAGTCTATACGCATACTTAAATGATGATTTTACCTTTTATGAATCAATTTGTTTTAACAACGGAAGAATTGCTGTATTCAAAGAGTGCGTGAAGGAAAGAACATTTGTATAAATTACGACTGCGCTTTTATCTTTTAGTGCTGTGTAAATACGTGTTTTACTTTTAACAACACTATTAATTGTAATACTTCTGTGAAACGACTATTTTACCATACACGTTTAATACATTTTAGTATTGGATGTAAATACGTTTTAATGCCACTAACCGGACTTATTGGAAATGTTGAACTTTTAACTACTACGTATATTTTATCATGACTGTAAATACGTATCTTTTTAAGTATGTGCCCGTTAAGTTAGGCTTTATAATTTTATCCATAATTGGAGTGCTCCGAATTCCGGAGGAATTTTACCTGTATAAAGACAAAGATAAAGATAACCCCTTTATATCTTCAAACTCTTTTTGGACCAATGTCTGTTTGTTAAGTATGGTAATAATTCTACATACTCTAGGATTTACTTAATAATAAGGTAGATATCAAATTAAGTGCACACAACACATATCTTTGAAACCCCCCCCCTTTTTTATTGCTTTTGATTTACTTAAATAGTGCAGCAACATATGACAGATGATTCAAAGAAAGTTCGAATATCACATAACGTTCAGATTCAATTTTAATGTCTAGTATACATTGTTGTACATTTGCATACCATGTAGAGGGCCGTCGTGGCCGTGTTCGTATGGTAGTTGGATTTACAACTACCTATGCAATCAGTGCCTATCACCACTGATGTTGTGAGTTCGAATCTCGATCAGGGCGAGGTGTACAACATTATGTGATAAAGTTTGTCAATGACTTGCGACAGATCTGTGGTTTTCTCCGGGTGCTCCGGTTTCCTCCACCAATAAAACTGACAACAACGATTAAACTGAAATATTGTAGAAAGTGGCGTTAAACACCACCAAGCAAACAAGCGTACTGTGGAAAAAAAGAAAATATTTGATCAAGTTTTATCATCGTCAGGATTCAATTGTACCTACTGATAAATTACCAGGAATGATGCATGTATAAATGATCAAGAGGGGAGGGGTGGGACCTCATATTAATCTGTTTAACTCAAGGTGGGACCTCATATTAATATGTTTAACTCAGCAGGGGTGGGACCTCACATTAATCTGTTTAGCTCAGCCTCATGTCGTGCTAGACCCTGGATTTCCAGCGTCATAAATTATGTCGTTGGCTTTTATATTTATTTACAATGAATTGAGGTGAGAGGTGAGAGGTGAGAGGTGTGAGATGAGAGGTGAGAGATGAGAGGTGAGGTGTGAGAGGTGAGAGGTACACATGATTGTTGGTTTTATTGATATTGGTTGAATTGTTGACCATCACTGCTTAACTTTCTATTCATAAATGAATACACACATGAAGCGTTCAATATATTGATAATAAATGAATACACACATGAAGCGTTCAATATATTGATAATAAATGAATACACACATGAAGCGTTCAATATATTGATAATAAATGAATACACACATGAAGCGTTCAATATATTGATAATAAATGAATACACGCATGAAGCGTTCAATATATTGATAATAAATGAATACACACATGAAGCGTTCAATATATTGATAATAAATGAATACACACATGAAGCGTTCAATATATTGATAATAAATGAATACACACATGAAGCGTTCAATATATTGATAATACAATTGATTAGTATTAACAATAATGAATGAGTGAGTGAGTGATTGTTGTTTAACACCAACTCAGCAAATTGTCAGCTATATCATGACGAGAACAAGTTAATTTTCAATGAGATGATGATGTTGTCCGCTTTGTACTAGATCAACACGCTTAGTTGAATTTTATAGTGCTAGCTCACTGAACCAACAGTTAGCAGGTAGATAAGTCGCCCCACTCGGTCACATTATTCTGATTCCGAGAAAACCAGTCTTTGTTCTTACTCCTTAATGTTGCGTGTTTAGTGGAGAAGCAACAAATACCAGCTTTATAGTCTGTGGTTTGACCCTAGAGGGGCTCGAACCCACGATCTACCACACTCGAGGCGAGCACGCTAACCATTATACCACCTATGCGGTTTAAACAATAATGAACAGGAAGAACATAAAATAATATCATAAACGTTTTGCCATTATATATTGTATGAATATGGACACGAGCAAGTTGAATAAAGGTAAAAGAGATGCAATAATAGAGACATGTTATTGAAAAGAAACAGAAAGTTAAAGAAAAGGAGGCGGGGGTAATTCCTTGCCACGATCGCCTGCATTTACTAGTAGTTGAATTTGAATCACAAGAGTGTTTAAATAAGAAAAGTAATGCACTGCTGTAATTCAAAGGAGAGATGGTACAATGGTTAAAAGAAAAAAGACAAACAATGCTCTAAGAAATACTACGGAAAACAACAGATCCACACTGAAAAAGGGGGGATAGGGAGAATTATTGTGGTCCTGAAACGTTGTGTTTTAATTTTTAATGTATCACTTATAACATATTTATAAGAAAGACTAGCTTTTCTCGAGCTGGTTTCAGTGTGTAACAAAGTTACTTATCAAAATTCAATAAAACTAGAGACGAAGCAACTGTTTGATAAAAACGGAATAGTCATTTCTCAAATCATTCTATTATTGCATCTCTTTTCCCTTTATTCAACTTGCTCGTGTCCATATTCATACAATCTATAATGGTAAACTTTCATGATATTGTTTTATGTTCTTCCTCTTCATTATTATTAATATTAATCAATTGTATGGTCACCAAACACAGAGTCAGATCATGTTCTGTTTACTTCTTGGATAACATCACCGTGAACTCTGAAAATACAATATAAAATAGATCAAAGAGCATAAACTGTTTCATCTGTCACACATGAGGCATACAAAGTCTTAGACAACAATATATAATAAAGTTCCAAATTCCAATAGCAAAATCGTAAAAAGATACGGAATCGATACCACTAACACACAAATACATGACCGCTCACGTTCCGGGCTTGGTACAAGGAATTCAATAAAAAGTGATGGGTTTAAAGGAGAATTTGTGGTAGTGCCTAGCGACAAAATTTGTTGGCGGAGCTTATTATCAAAAGTCCCCGTTGATATGAACAGCATATTTATGAAACTGTATGTCACATGACCAACGTGACCAAGGTCACATACCTCAGAAATTTGAAGTGATTTTTGTAGGTTTTAGACTGATGAAGAATATTATTTTTAATAAGACTAAAAGTTTCGCAGGGAGGAACACTAGTGACCAAGCCTGTCAAATATTTTGCTCCAAAAGTAACTGTGAAACTATGTATCATTGATTTTTCCTCCTCGAGATAACCGTGGTCAAAATAATGAACAATCTGAATGTTTGCTCCGCCCACAGCTATTTATACCCACGGTCCCGGTTTAAGCTAGTTTTATGGGGCCAAACCTCCCCTATTAGTGAAATAACGAATTGTACTAATACATTATCAAATTGTATGTTTTACTGACCGATCCAGTGATGTAATGGTTAATGTAATGTGTTGGCTTCAAGTTCAAAACACCAGTTCGATTCGATCTGTGTCACCCTGATAATATGTGTCACAAACGACCACTGATATTTTCCACTTGTCATAAGCACTTCCCGGTCCTTTCCTCATTTATGACGTATCACCGGGTTAGTAACAAGAGTAAAACGACGGGTACCACTAGTGGAGCCTTCCTGAACTGAACACCTGAGTTCGCCACCGGTTTACTCTACAACGTCAGCATTTTTTCTCACACCAAAGGATATTAATATGACATTTGCCGATTCTCAATAATGTGTCCGAGTAGAAACAATTCACAAAAACCACAAGGAAAAAAATTCATACTTTCAACCACGGATTTTATTATATTTTAAGATGTAATATATATGTCACTCACTCAGCTATTTATACCCACGTCCCGGATTTAAGCTAGTTTTATGGGGCTAAACCTCCCCTATTAGTGAAATAACGAATTGTACTAATACATAATCAAATTGTATGTTTTACTGTAGTTCATTTTCTTTTTAATAGACCATTAATTTACAGATTTTTGTGATTCTTAAATTACACCTTATACAGGAGTTGTTTCCCTTTCATGCAAATTTCAATAAAAATAACATATTTTTCTCCTCATTGTTCAAAATGTGAATGTTTTAACAGCTGGTGTAATTTCTATGCATTATACAATTATTCTCTGATTTTTCACATGGTTCAAATTTCTACAAATTATGAGTAAATTATACTCAATTTCGCTGTCCTTTCTATTGCTCTTGCTAGTCCGGGTATCCTTTTGCTCGTTGTAAGGTATTAAAAAATGAAATGAAATAAAATAGAAACGAAGTTTTCGAGCTTAGTGTGCACGACACGTGTCTGGAATAACCTTCACCAGATAAGCTTATAATTAAAAGAATGAACAGTCAAATAAATTAAAAGTTTTTGGTGGCAAGTAAAACAAAGGGCCTAAGCAGGATATCTAAAATCTGCTAAGGTAATTGCTTATTCTGCAATTAAATTTGGCATGTTTTAAAGATCAATTTGGCAAAATTAAACCGGCAACTGGCATTTTTGTAATTATTTCCAATTAAACCAATCAAGTACAACCTCATCAGTGATGCAATGGTTAGCGTGCTCGGTCCTGTCAAACCAAATACTATAAAATTGGTATTTGTTGCTTCTCTGCTAAAATGTTAGGCTATGGTGTTTAACGCCACCTTCAACAATATTTCAGTTATTTCGTGGCGGTCAGTTTTATTGGTGGAGGAAACCGATATCGGGAGAAAACCACCGACCTGCCGTTAAGCACGCAGCACTAAGGATAATGTGTCCGAGTGGAGCTACATGTCTATCAGTGGACTGTTGTTCCAGTAAACTAGCACTATAAAGATCCAGTTAAGCGTGTTGGTCTAGTACAAAGAGGACATCATAATTCATCATTCCATTGAATGTAACTTGTTTTCTACATGATATTGCTGATAAATTGCTAATGTGGCATTAAACAACAATCACTCGCTCACGAATCAAAAACACAATTCGTCACGTGAATGGGATCTAGTGTTTAGGTAAATATCACTCTCCTTGCACGTAAAAAGCACGTGCATCAACAATTGTTAGGAGTGGGTCATTGGTAATCTCTTCCTAGGAAACATTTTCTTATCCTATTCGTAAGCTCATTTTTTTTGGTAAACATCAGAGCTGACCAATCGGGTGTTGTGCTACTTGAAGGACAGAATATCCTTAATTGGCTACTTGAATTATCGGACAATACAAATAAGTTTGTCTGTTTTTGTTTTCCTTTTATTTAAAAAAAATAAATTAGCACTTAAATCGTTAAGTTGTACAACCGTTTCATTAATCGGTATAGTTATTGCCGTCTGTCGGTCACACATTGAATTGTTGAATTAATTATTAAAATCGAAAACAAATTCTCGCTTAAAGGCGCAACCAATATGAGAACACGATAACTGAATCACATCTCAATGTATGTGAATACGCTACCTGAATTATATCGTAATGTATGAGAATACGCTATCTGAATCATATCTTAATGTATGAGAATACGCTATCTGAATCACATCTTAATGTATAAGAATACGCTATCTGAATCACATCTTAATGTATGAGAATACGCTATCTGAATCACATCTTAATGTATGAGAATACGCTATCTGAATCATATCTTAATGTATGAGAATACGCTATCTGAATCACATCTTAATGTATGAGAATACGCTATCTGAATCACATCTTAATGTATGAGAATACGCTATCTGAATCACATCTTAATGTATGAGAATACGCTATCTGAATCACATCTTAATGCATCATAAGCTATCTGAATCACATCTTAATGTGTGAGAATACGCTATCTGAATCACATCTTAATGTATGAGAATACGCTATCTGAATCACATCTTAATGCATCATAAGCTATCTGAATCACATCTTAAGGTATGAGAATAAAGCACCATGCATGAGAAAAAGCTATCTGAATCACATCTTATACTTCACTGCGGTGATTTTACATGAACGCCTGGGCTTAACACAACGATAATAAATACAATACAATGCAACAAAGCCCATGGGCAGTAATGAATACCTCCACGTCGTGGGAGATGATGCATAGGCCCATTTATTATTCTCTGTTGCTATCCATGGACCCCAGTAACCACTATGGTGTTTGGGGTCCGCCATAAAATTATTGTCAGGGTAAAAACACGGAACTGACGTCATATAATAGTCCGCTAGCATTGTCAGTAATGTTTCTACAACTTCCGGTCTTGTTTCTGATAAATCAATCCTTTCGTACGGATCATTTGTGATGTTGAAAAGCCAGATATTTTTATTCTCAGGTCTGCTATAAATTTCAGATCGACCTTCAGCTGACACAGTAGTAGGTACAGCTAACCAAGAACCATTACCTGCAATAGAACAATCAAATAAAAAATATAACAATTTAGAACACGTTAACGTTAATAAACGTTAGTGAAAACAGAAGAGGCAATCAAGAATGAACAATCCAAAGACACTGGTAACATTGGTCACACAAGACACAAACCATCAATACAACATAGCACAACACAGACAGTTAAAAGGATGCGCAATAGAATAACCAATGAACACTCTCCTGACAAGATGTGGGTTAGGTTACAGGTAGTATTGAAAAAGCAAGAGAGAATGCTTAATTTGATCTTGAAATATTAGACTGGTTGTATCTCGTAGTTATAATGGAGCATGTTGTCTATACAAGAATGATACATGTACCTGGATTTCCGGTAATGATTTTCCAATCACCATGTCTCAGTGCTGCTCTATGACGGGTGTCAAATCGTCGGCCAGATATATGTCCCCCTACCATTGGCATCAGAGGGTCTATGTTGTGTAGAATGGTTTTCCGTGGACTTTTGTCACCTAAGCTAATATAAAAATATAATAATTAAAATCGGAAAACAAAACATAATAGGTTAAATGATGTTCGTGTCGCTTAACCGTAACATGACGGGTGTCACATGTGGAGTAAGAGCTGCTGACACTTCCGGAGCACCCGAGTTCACCCCCGAATTTTAACGGAGTTCGTGTTGTTCGATATTTAGTTTTCTGTGTAATGGTTTGCAGATTGTTGTTTCTCCTTTCGTCCGTATTCCTTTGGCCTGTGCATTGTCTGTCCCTATTCGATTTCGGCTTTTGGTATCTCCAAAATTTGCATAAAGCAATACACGTATGAACTACTTGTTACTTTTAAAATATGCTTAATAAATATTTCCTCGTCTCGGGGTGTCGTAAAAATCGCCATATATCATATATTTTATTGTTTGTGTTCATTTTCATCTTCGCTAACCAAGTGTTACGATCCACATCTTCACTCTTGGCCGCGTCAGCTGTAATTCTGCAATTGGTGCAGCTATCGGTGGTCTGCATCCACTTAATCCCACTGCCGTGTGACCAGGAAAATCAAACTAACACTGCTAAGACTGAAGAGAAGGGACTGGATGGCGAAGATAGTTTCTAACGTGTTGGCTCTATAGCAAGCTTTGTAAGTTGAAATGAATCATGTTTCACGGTAGGGTCATATTTCAGATATTCATGGAATTTATATAATCATTGTTACTTTAACTTTCTCTTTTGTATCTCTTGACATAGAGATTGTTATGGGAGTTTTACACAGTTGGAAAAAAATCCATTAAATCAAGGAGATAAGTTTTATTGGTGGAAGAACTCGGAGTACCCATAGAAATTCCCCTCCTTGCTGCATGACACTGATAAACTTTATGAAAAATAATAATTATTTGTATCCAGAACATCAACTGGAAAGGAACTGACAACGCTATTGTTAATAAGCACCGAATGTATTGATGGATTAGAACAACTACACTATACGATCGAGGTCACGATGGTCTCACATTGTGCCTCAGTATTTAATCTTCTAACGTGATTGACGTATATCCATACGTTTACGGTACATACCGGTGTAAACCTAACTCCAATGCGAGCTACAAAGGACAAATATTTGTATTGGACAGGTAATGATGTACAAAACAGTTCACAGAAAGCTAAATATCGAACAACATCAACCCCACTAAAACCCGACGGTGAACTCTATAGCGTATGATATTTGTATTTATACGTCATAACCAACCTTATAGTATTCCACTGGTCCAATCCACCAAAACACTTCACACAAAACAAAAGATCGAGGAACACGAACCCCACTAAAAACCAGCGGTGAACTCAATAGCGTATGGTATTTGTATTTATACGTTATAACCAACCTTATTGTATTCCATTGGTCCAATCCATCAATACGATTGGTTCCGTCAAGTGATCCACCTGCTAGATTGATCAGTGTAGGAAACCAGTCAGATACATGTATTAACTCTCTTGAGATGCGTCCCCTCTTCTTGATCATTTGTCCATGTACGAATCCAATTCCGTGAATACCACCTTCCCACAGCGACCTTTTCCATCCTCGTAATGGCCAATTATTACCTCCTTCTAACACCTGTCCACCATTATCTACACGAAAATGATTGATTGTTTGGTTAGTGCTTAACGCCAACTTTAGCAATATTTCAGCTATATCATGGCGACCAGTTTTGGTGGTGGAAGAAACCGGAGTACCCGGAGAGAACCACCGACCATGGGCAAGCAACTAGTAATATTTATCACTTGCGGCTGCGAGTCGAGTACACCCTTGTTTGTAATTTACAAAGCCGGGCGCGACCCACGCCGTAATGGTGATAGGAATGTATGAGTTGTTAGGTAATACACCTACCTGGCTTCCAAACAGTTCGGATTAACTGCAAGCTAAATCCGTACAGAATTAATGTATCTTTTATTTGTTTATTTGCTTAAGGTACCAACTAAAATGATTAACAAAATAGTTCAATTGATTGATTGATTGGTGTTTAATGCCAACATTAGCATAAGTCCATGGATGTTGCCCTATAAAAGTCTAACAAAACTCAATTAACCACCTATATGTTTACCAGTCAGGTTGTTTTAATCATCCTGACTTTCCTCCTCGTTCAATCTCATAGTCACTATATAGCTGAAGCATTGCTGAACGTGAATATAAACACACAAAGATGCGCCCATTTATTTATTATGCTTGTATTTGTTCTGTTCAAGAAGAGTTAGAAGATACAAAAGTGGTAATCAGAATCTGTAAATCGAAGGACAGACAACAAAATAGTCATAGGAAAAAGGACAAACAACGATCTACAAAACACTACACAGAAAGCTAAAGATCGAGCAACCACACTACAATTCGGGAGTGAACTCATGTGCACCGGAAGGGTAAGTAGTCCCTGTTCCTCCAGTGACACACGTTGTGCTACTCATTGTTGGTTGGTGTTTGTTTGTACCAATATTACTATGTTATTTCTAACTACTCCTATGATTTTCGTATTTTACACTTTTGTGTACATTTTATAAGATTTGTAAACTGACTGTTTTTAGGGACCTAGAGCTAGTAATACCCAATTAAGAATGTTGGTTTACATGTAGTTCAAAGCAAACATCATCATCATTACATTGAATGTAACCTGTTCTCACAACCATATCGCTGACAAATTGCTCATTTTAAATTGATCATCAATATGTAATTTATAAGAGTGTGCTGGCGTCACAATGACACCAACTTAAAAGAAATGGTCGACAAAATATACAGGCGGATTTGCGCGTGTCACTAAATGTGGGTGATAAATCGGTTAACGTGATCCCAACATTCTCGTCTTGATATAAAAATACGTTAGAAGATATCACTGGAGTAGTTAGAGGCGGCAAATCGTACAAGGACATACAAACCAACAACCAAAAGGAAAAGGACAAATAAGACAAACAAATATCTACAAAATGCTACACAAAAAGATTGAGCAATACGAATCCCACAAAAAACACAGGGTGAATTAATGTGCTCCGGAAGGGTAGGCGACAGTGCTGTCTTAACACATGTGCACGCTGGGAAGTTGCCCGGGAGGCCACGTGTATAGGGGTTCCATGCTAATTTATGTATGATGTGTATTGCTTAAACACTGATCTTGTTGAAAGTTCCAATACAATAAATGTATGCTTGTATAGGTATGGGGCCCAGTGCACTGCTTCGCCGGGGGACTATAATGTTGCTAAGACGGCCCCGGGTAGGCGTCCGTAGTGTATACCTTGTGATTACTATATCTCAACCGGGAAAAAATCGCACTGCAGCCACATGTTCAGATAATTTCAAAAACAGTCGTTACAAATTTGTACTACATAGAAAACCCAACCAAGCATGATAATACGAACAATAGGGTCCGTAAATGCTTGTAGCTAATTGAAACAAAAATCGTGTTTTACATACCAGTAGAGAAAACAAGCAGCGTATCTTCCCACAATCCCTTTGATTTGAAGGATTGTATGACATTCCCTACAGCTTCATCCATAGCCGATGTCATACCTTAAAAAGATAAAGATTACAATTATATTTATTCTATTTATTATCAAACTAGTTTTGATTGTATGTTATCCTGATATTACCTCGAATTCACAATTTTAGTGGTGATAGACACTGATTGCACAGGTAGTTTTAAATCCAACTGCCATGACATAACGATCACGACGGCCCCCTGATATAGCTTAAAATGAATCACTTCAATTAGACAAATTAAACATAAATGAAATAGAAGTCGTTTTCCATGTTGAATAAATGTTAGAGAAAACCGAAGGGACCGCCATGAATGGACAATACATAGACATTGACAACATCAGTGACTTGCGACAGGTCGGTGGATTTCTCCGGGTACTCCGGTTTCCTCCACCTAACAAAACTGACCACCACGATATAACTGTTAATATGCGAGCGTCAGCGAGCTCTTTATGGTATAAAATGTGTACTTAGGATTTTTTGACAAACATGGCTGCACATATACTGACGAATAAAAAAAAATTCGACGCTTTGTAAACACGTTCCGTGTAACACACTAACACACTCAACTAATGAAGATCTTCTTAACATAAAGCGCAAAGGTGATCCTGAAGTCTCGTACCCTCTCTCGTACGTCCGATACCACTGAAACCTGGAACCCGTGTGTAATAAAAGTCATTTTGTTAGCTTGTTTTACTTATATTGATATTTTTTAATTTATTAAATCTCTTCTGACATACTGACAAGAATTTTTGTTTCTACGCGGAAGTTAACTTTTGAGATTTCGTAAGGAACGACAGCTCGATTGAATGAGAATAGATTCAGCCCCCAAAAAAGTCGTCCCAAATATATCTCGGCCCAAAAAATCTCGACACTTTTTGATGCACTGGATGAGCATGAAATTGCCAGATAATTTTCAGATGCGCGAGCATTCATGGCCGTGCCGGTTTCATATTAGTGGTGTAAATACCATAAGCATCTAAAAATGTCAGTGCCG
Source organism: Bathymodiolus brooksi (assembly GCA_963680875.1). NCBI lineage: Eukaryota > Metazoa > Mollusca > Bivalvia > Mytilida > Modiolidae > Bathymodiolus > Bathymodiolus brooksi. The sequence goes on along the minus strand of OY804588.1, from coordinate 86,019,174 downwards.
AAGGACTGACTGCTGGGCTGATTGATTCCTTCCGGGACTAATAGTACATCAGCAGAGTTATCGACCCAGCGATAGTAAAGAAAAACGCTGATATCTAACTTAGTGCGCAAATGCTATAAAACAACAACAGTATTTTATTAAGTAACTTTGTTTTCTATCTGCATGCCATAATATGGATACTTTGGGTTAGGGTTCTGGTGTTTAACGCCACTTTCAACAATATTTCAGCAATATCATCGGGACAGGTTTATTGATGGAGAACATCCGGAGTACCCGGGGAAAACTACCGACCTGTTGTAAGTCCAACTACCATACGATCACGACCACGCTGAGCCCCTGAATACTTTTGGTTTTGATGTATATATATATATATATGACTTATTTAAATGTTTCCGACTTACAATTATACGCTTTTGACATTTTTTATACGAGTTATCTCCCTTGCGGAGGACAAACTGGATCCCGTTCCATGCAAGAGCAACGTACAAGGACATAGAATTTTAGCATAATTTTCTTAAAATTTATAGATATTGGAACCTTGTATAATAACCGCGGTTCATTTTATTGTCTATAGAAAAATCACAAGTAGATAGAGCATTTAAATTTTTCTTAAAATTTATAGATATTTGAATTTTGTAAAATAACTGAGGTTAATTTCATAGTCTATAAATAGTAGATAGAACATTAAATTGTATACAGAGTATGCAAATTTTTTTCCGGCTTAAAGGGAAGCAACTGGTACAAAAACGTGGCAAAAGGCGTATAATTTTAGAATCTCCGACAATAATGGTAGCCCGATACATGAATGTCGTCCTATTTTCTAACTAATTAAATATAAGATGCTAAAAGTACCTGCATATAGCCTCCTATTTTTGTCTTTAATATGTGTATATTGCTGCAAGTATTTGTCTGGAACTTGAAGTGGCGAGTGCACAGCTTGGAAAGACAGATACATAAACAAGGGCTAAACGAAAAAGAGAGAAAAACAAACAATACATATATTTAATGTATCTGGAATTATTTCTAAATAAACACATTAATATTTTTCTAATCATATTCATGTTCTGATACTAATTTAAAACAATAGTTTCAGATAAGACATATAGCTATTTATATACCGATTTATTTAGGCTTTATCTACTTGTGCATTTCTATAGAACGCTTTTGATTAAATAAATGTGCAAACACAGCTCTCCAGGAACGTTATTTCTACTGGGTCTGAGGAGCGAATAAAATGCACTACTCGCCCATAGGAAGAGCTCTTTATCAATGCCTCGTGGAAGAAGAATATCACATAATCCTGCCTTGCAGCAGTTCATAATAAGCAAGTTTAATTGGAGTGGTCGTTGGTGGTCTATTGCAAGGTAAAATATTCCGAACCCGTCCATCATCTCTCCTTTTCTTTGTGGCATTAAACCTATTCTTCAATAACCCCTCCCTGGGAGCGTCACCTTTACCTATATTATTTACTGTTTATAGAATTGTTCTCGTCATGAACATGCCTGTAATTTTGCAAACTGTAGCACGATTGCATTCGGGTACTGTGATTGTAAATTGAACGTTAGACTACGCTAACCGCCATAATTAAAATATAGTCTGATAGGCATGTATATAATACAAAGAGGTGAAATCTCCAAATGTTTGTAATAACTGCCAACAACAACAAAAAAAAAAGAAGAAAAACATTCAAAGCAGAATCTGATGAAAAAAAATCTGATAATGAATGCCAAAAAAACAACAAAAACCGTTCATAATAGAGCTTTGTTAAATCCACGTTAAATTGGCGTTACGTGCACATTGATGAATGTTATTCCAGAAACGCGACGTGCGCATTTAATTTGATATCTACGTTTTCAATATACCTTCGTATTGTCGTGTTTTCTCACAATATCAACCGTCTTTTTAGTATATAATTCTGTAGAATATTGTCCTCTATAAATATCATTGACTTTCATTTTACCATCATAAAGATCTAGACCATTACATCGCATAGCAGTGTTATTGTATTGGAAATGGTCCGCTTTACCATTTAATATACCTGTAATTAACAAAATATATTGTATATGACAACTTAGATACGTTACGAAGAAAAATTATATGTTGCATAAAGTTCAAGATTAGCTAATATAGGACTCAACGCCACTTCATCATTTTATGGAGGTTTGGGCCCTTAAAACTAGTTAATAATTCCGCCATTTTTATTATTGAAGTGCCATACCAAGCCAGAAGAATGAATGGTCAAGTATATGTGTATTATTGAAATGAATTTTACTAATCACGTTGAGGGGCCATTGTGGCCTTGACTGTATGGTAGTTGGATTTACAACTACCTATGCAATCAGCCTATCACCACTGATGTTGTGAGTTCGAATCTCGATCAGGGCGAGGTGTACACTATTATGTGATAAAGTTGGTCAATGACTTACGACAGGTCGGTGGTTTTATCCGGGTACTCCGGTTTCCTCCACCAATAAAACTGACCAACACGTGCTCCATAACACAGCACAAAATGAAGTGCTGTAATTGTTTTTTTACCAACTTTTTGTTGTGTACCTGGATCTATTTTTAGGGATTGTTTTTTTTCAAATTCAAAAGTTCATGAGCTGATCCATTAAATATCATAGAACACTTGTACTAATTCAGTGTGTACAAATGCATCCAACATGCATTTGCATTCTGCTGCATTTGTAAAACTTCTTTGCCACTTCGGTTTTCCAACTGCGGTGTTTGTGCTTGTGTGACGTCATTGCAACGGATGTAGAAAACTGTTGGCTGGTAATAGATCAGAAACCGTTCAATATGAAAATCTGCCGTGCAATATGACGATTTATCAAACTTGTAGGCTCTCGGGCTGATATCATGATCTCGGGCTGATAAAGGGTATGATATGAAAAATGCCATGTAATAATCTATATTTATGAGCCCGCTTGGGCCATTCTTTTGAAACGGGGTGAAATAAACATGACTCTTTTTATTATTCTAAACAAAACTCAAAGTTTTATCACAGGGTAAAATGTTATGATGTGTTTATCAAATACTTCAACAGAGGAAATAACTGATTTGTACCAAAATGTTCAGTCACTTTGGCTAGAATTTTAGATACATGTATATAGTTGTAGAACAAGAAAATTATTGCTTTAATATACAAATCCAATAAATGTACGTTTTTTAAACACTTTCAATATCATAAGAGAGAAATTGGTAGTTAATAATTTTCTGTGCAAATATTTCATAAAACAGTTGAATCTGCCGTGTCTATAAACACAGTTTTCCGGAAATTCACGAAGAGAACTTACGGACATTGACGGAAAGGCATGTAATAACATTCCGGAAGCAGTTAATAAACTTGCTTTATCAGCCCGCTTGGACCATTGTTGTGAAACTGGGTGAAATAAAAATGACTCTTTTTATTATTCTAAACAAAACTCAAAGTTTTATTACAGGGTAAAATTTTAGCTTTATCATCTACAAGTATATGATAATTATAGATTAATGCATGTCCTTTTCCATATCAAGACTGTTATCATCCCGAGAGACCGATATCGGCCAGAGGGCTTTAGCCCGAGGGTCGATATCGGTCGAGGGATGATAACAGTCCTGATATGGAAAAAGGCATGCACTAATCTATTTATCACATATTTCAACATTGAATTAAAAAGAACAAAATTAACTTCCCACACAGACACCAAACTTATGGATGAGTGATCGATATCGGTTGAGGGTTCTGCTTCCGAAACGCCAACAAGTCTTTCTTCGCTGAACGTCGACATTTTCCAAACGACAATTTGAGTTGGGCGGAAGTGACGCCATGGGGCTCACGAGAGGCTTGATATCGTGTTATCAGAGTTTTGCCCGATGGCAGATATCGCTGTGGCACTTCCGGTGTTTTACGTATGGGAAAAATCGACGTTATTACTTATAAATATGTGATAAAGCAAGTTTATTAACTGCTTCCGGAATGTTATTACATGCCTTTCCGGCATGGTGCGCAAATTCACTTCGTGAATTTCCGGAAAACTGTATTGTACTCATCATTGAACGTTATACTCCAGCGTGACAGTCAAGATAAAAGCCCCGCAGGGCAATATTTACAGTTAAAAACAGTCGGGAATCTTATCTACACGGTCAGGAACTGGGCAGGTGGTAAGTTGCCGAGTGTGTCCCTAAACTCCTCCACGGAACTGGCTGTTGTTGCTACCGATGGAAGGTTGTTCCATTCCCGGATGGATCTTGGGAAAAAGGAGTTTCGGTAGACATCCTTCCTGGTTGATGGAATCCGGAAGGTATTCTGACCTCTAGTCCTGGAGTCTGATGGAAGAAGATATGCTTCAGCCGGAATAGCCACTAGGTTATGCTGGATCTTAAATAGCAAAAGGAGGCGGAACTTAACTATCCTAACCTGGAGTGGTTCCCATCCAAGTTGGGTTACCATCTGAGTGACACTTCCTGGCTGTCTGTCTGTGTAATTCTTGGTGGTAAATCGTGCCGCTCGTCTCTGTACCTTTTCTAATTGGTTAATTTGCCCGGTGTTATATGGGATCCATATAGATGCGGCAGATTCCAAGGTTGGGCGAACTATAACTTCATAGGCTCTGGCTCATGCTGATGTTTTGCACCCTCTAAGATTTCGCTTGAGGAAGCCTAGTGTCCTATTTGCTCTCGCTGTGATGTTGTTGATATGGTCATCCCATCTTAGGTTCTTGTTGATGGTAACGCCCAGGTACTTACTGGAGTCAACAACATCAAGTTGGTGGTTATGCAGTGTGTAGTTAGCTGAGATGGTACTTCGCTTAGATGAAATCTGGATGACTACACATTTTTCCGGATGGAAAGCCATTTGCCACTGCTTTTCCCAGTCTTCCAGTGCCGCTAGATCTTGTTGCAGGTCCTCCGTGTCTTTCCTACTGAAGATGGGCATGTATAGTAGGCAATCATCTGCGAAGAGGCGTGCCTCTGAGTTGGTGACTTCTGGAAGGTCATTGATGAAAGTTAAGAAAAGCAGTGGTCCGAGAACGGTTCCCTGTGGTATTCCTGTTAACACTTCTGCTGTTGATGAAGTATGGCCATCGAGGAGGACTTGTTGCAGTCTGTTGTTGAGGAAGTCCTTGGCCCAGTGTAGGGTTCGTCCACGCATTCCGTAGTACTGTAGTTTGCGGAGAAGCCTCTGGTGTGAAACAGTGTCAAACGCATTTGAGAAGTCAAGTAGTATAATATCTACTTGACCCCCATCGGCTAGGGTACGTGCGATGCTGTCAATGGTGACTGATAACTGGGTCTCACAGGAACGTTTGGATCTGAAACCGTGTTGGTTGTCACTCAGGATGTTGTGTCTGTCGTAATGATCCATCACCTGACTATGGACGATATGCTCTAAAAGCTTACAAGCTATTGAGGTCAGAGAGACGGGGCGATAGTTGGATGCTTGATGTCGGTCACCTTTCTTGAAAACCCGTACAATTGAAGCTGATCGCCACTCATCTTGTATAGTGCCTGTGTTGACAGATATCTGGAATATCTTTGACAAAGCTGGAGCTATGTAGCTGGCATATTCATGGAGTAGTCTGGCTGGAATACCATCTGGACCTGTGGCCTTGTGACTGTTGATATTGTTGAGCAGTTTCAGCACTCCAGCTTCACCGATGTGTATATCTGACATATCAGGATATGGACTTTGACCCTTCTCTGGCATAGATGTCATATCTTCCCTGGTATATACAGAGTAAAACTGGTCATTTAGTATCTCAGCTTTGGTCTCGGTATCGCTGTATAGGAAGCCATCGTCTTTCCTGAATGGAGCTACACCTTGGGAGTCTTGTTTCTTACTCTTCAGGTAGGACCAGAACTGTTTGGTACTGTTCTTCGTGTCTCCCAATATGGTGTTGTCGACATATTGGTCGTGGGCTTTCCTCGCCTCTCTTTGCACTGTTGTTTTTAGCTGTTTGTATCTGGCCCAATCTTTTGTTTTGTTTGTGTGTCTGGCTCTGGAAAATGTTTTTTGTCGTCTACGTAGTAAACGTTTGATATCGGTTGTCATCGATGGGTTTGATTGTCTTTTTCTGGAGATCTTCGATGGTACAAGATCAGTAATGATTACTGACATAACATTTTTGAAATCATTCCATATGTCGTTTACTGATGTGTATTGTGTCCTCATGGTCTTTTCTGTTGCATATTGTAATATGGCTGCCTATGATGGATTTATCAGCTTAATTCCACAATAAGATCTTTCTTGGGCTACAACGTTGTTGGTGTGCAGTCAGTGCAAGGTCTATTAGCACGGTATCATGGTCGCTTCTGCCCAATGCCGGTAATGCTTTACACTTATCATTGATCGTAGGATGTGATGTGAAGAGTAAGTCAAATGTATTTTGTCCACGAGTAGGGAAAAGTACCATCTGTTCTAAAGCTAGGTCATATTGCATGGATATAAACTCTTCGTTTACTCACCGTGGAGGATTCCCAGTCTATGCTTGGCAGGTTGAAGTCGCCCCTTATGATGAAATACGAAGACTGGTACTGTGATCTAACTGTAGTAATGTCTTTCACTAGTTGTTCAATGTATTCTCCATCGATTCTGTTGGGTGGTCTATAGGCTGCTGATATGATGACTGTTTTTCCATGGAACAGCTTCACTTTAGTGCCAATGAACTCAGTGGTTTTGCCGATGTGTACTATTGAACCTACAAGTGAGTGTCTACAAGCTATGAGTACACCTCCATGTGGGTCGCTTCCTCTATCACGTCGAGAAACCTCAAAGTCGTTGGGTATCCATTCTGACGAGTTCATATCTTTAGTTAACCATGTCTCGGTTCCAATTATAATGTCTGGTTGTGGTGAGTCGATAGCCATTTGCAAATCAGCTGATTTGTTTTTTATGCTTTGAAAGTTTATTTCTAATAATCTTAGTTTATCTCTTGGCTTATGGTGGTTCATTCTTTTGGGTGACGATGCTGCTGTCGGGTCCCCGAGTTGACTGATGGATGAGTCACCTGTGATGTTATGTCGGCTAGACGATAAACTTGAGAACGAGTTTGAAACAGACATGACTGATTCATACAGTATTGTGGTATGGCTTGGAGTGTCACATTTGTTACATGTCCATGATACTGATGTGTTTGAAAGAGTTTCATACATAGATGTTGATATTCCCATACAAGCTGTGTGAAACCATTGGTCGCATTTATCGCATGCAACTGATTTTTGATTCCAACAGCATGCCTTGTTGCATGAACCACATGGGTACTTAATTGATCTTGGACCTGGGTTAAATTCAATTCCTCCTATAGCAAGTAATAATAAATTACATTTGGTGTAGGGACCATGGTAGTACATTCGTTTGTGTACTGACGACTCTTTTGACCAGTGAAAAAGTGATGTTTCTGTCGAGATACGGGTTAATGGTATGCATGGTACGTAACCAGCATCCTGGAGGATAAAATGTTCATATACCTCTATACCTGTACTATTATTGTACTTCAATGTCACTAAGTATAAGTGTTTACAATCATTGCAGACTAAACTGTTTTATTGAATATTTGCACGGAAAATTATTAACTGCCAATTTTCTCTCTAATGATATTGAAATGGCTAAAAAAGTGCATTTATTGGACTTGCATATTAAAACAATAAATTTCTTGTTCTATAACTATGTATTTCATTCTAGCCAAAAATGACTAAATTTTTGGTACAAATCAGTTATTTCCTCTGTTGAAGTAGATGATAAACAGATCATAACATGTCATTTTTCATATCATACCCTTTATCAACTCTCGTTCATATATCATCCCTTGAGCCTATCGGCTCTCGGGCTGATATCATGACCTAGGGCTGATAAAGGGCATGATATGAAAAATGCCATGCAATAATCTATATTTATCACACAAAAAAACCCAAAACGAATTGTGTGGTTTTATAATGCTGTATAAAACCATAAATGTAATAATTCTAATTATTGACATCGAGAAACGGACTATACCACAAAAAATGTCATTAAACTGATCACGTGATTATTTTTTGTAGGTTACCACAGTGACCTCATTATGGTGTCTCGCTGAAAATGAGGTAGGAAATTAGAAATTGATATTTCACATATTAACATACCAAAAAACGTATCAAATCCTCTATTTGTAGGTAGATACTCGTCTCTGAAGAACCCAAGATGCCATTTACCAACTGCATGCGTGGAGTACCCTGTGTCTCGTAACTTGTCTGCTAATGTAGGATCTCCCAGAGGCAATCCACTTGGTTGTAGTGGCCAAAATATACTGTGTTGTATTCCAGTGTGTATCTAGGCAACAGAAAAACAATAATTACTTCGTGAACGTTGTAGACACCTATATGGATTAATACAATTTGCAGGTGTTAGTCCATAAAATCTCTCTATATTCTGAAATAAATCACTTGACGCTAAATAGTAAAAAAAACAAGTCTGTCGTCCCCTCCGTAGGGAAAGCAGAGTTGTCTATATTTACCAATAATGTGATTATTATTTATTCCGGCTAAATCAATGAAACGATTACTTGCCATAGCAGTTTTGAGTGAGAAGAGTTTGAAGATACCAAAGGGAGGTAATCAGAATCCGTATATCGAAGAAGAACAGACAACACAATGGCCAAAAGAAAAAGTACAAAAGGACAAACAACGATCAACAAAAGGTACATATAAAACTAAAGATCGAATAACACGAACCCCACTAAAAACCGGGGGTGAACTCATGTGCTCCTCAAGGTCAAGCAGTTCGTGCTCCACTAGTGACACCTGTCGTGTTAATCTAGTTACAAACCCAGTGATAAGTCATGAACGAGGAAAGGATCGGGAAGTGTTTACGACAAGTGGAACATATCCGTGGTCATTTGTGACACAGATATTCCATAACAGTCAACCACGTCGTGGTGGCGACCGTAAAACTTTCGAAGTGATGACTTCAACTTAACTAAGAGGAATTCTTGGTTCAGTAGCTTCCTTGTTAGCAGCAACCCTCCATCAAGGAAATCTTGATAGGAACCACAAGCTCTGGAATATCGTATCAACTGAGTGAGTGAGTTAGTGATTGTCGTTTAACACCAAATGAGCAATTGTACAGCTATATCATGGGGAGAACAAATTACATTTGGATGAGATGATGGTAAGGTCCGCTTTATACTTGACCAACACGTATAGTTGTATTGTTATAGTGCTAGCTTACTGAAACAACAGTTTGTGTGTAGACACGTCGCCTCACTTCGACACATTATCCTGATTTCTAGCCAAGCAGTCTGCTCTTACTCCTTAATGCTGTGTGTTAAAGCGTAGAAGCAACAGATACCAAAGTTACAAGTCAAGTCTTTGGTTTGACCCGACCGAGAATCGAATCAACAATTCACCGCACCCTAGGCGAACAAGTTAACCAATACATCACTGTATGAGAATTAAAATCATGGAGTGCAACTTCAAGATCTTGAATGGTGTACACCAACCTCAATTGACATATAGGGGCCGTCGTGGCCGTGATTGCATAGTAGTTGGATTTACATCTACCTATGCGATCAGTGACTATCGACACTGATGTTGTGAGTTCGAATCTCGATCAGGGCGAGATGTACAACATTATGTGATAAAGTTTGTCAATGACTTGAGACAGGTCGGTGGTTTTCTCCGGGAACTCCGGTTGCCTCCACCGCCACGATATAGCTGAAATATTTTTGAAAGTGGCGTTAAGCGCCATAAAACAAACAAACAAACATCAATTGGCATGCTATTATAATAAACCTTAATTAAATCTAAGTAATTATTAAATTTGATAACATTATGCAACTAAAATAATTAAAAACTAAATTTAAATCACAATTAAAAATTGCACTCGTACTCTTTTGTCTCATTATTTTTGCCTCAATGTTCCACGATTATGTTTGGCGTGTTAATTGTCCTTAGGCAGATCATCCGTTGATATTGTACCCTCTGTGAGCTTGGCATGTTCACCATTATGATATGGTTGCTTCTTGTTACAGTGTAACTGTCTGAAAGTACCAATAAAATCGGGAAATCTTATTATATATATATATAATACCACAGGGGCTAGGTGCGTCCGAAAAAAAACTATATAATACAAGGGGAGGAACTCACTTGCTTGCATTTTTTTAAGTGGTCGTGTTAAATTGATCGTAACTTCAGAACGCCTTAATATTTACAAAAAATGTTTTCACCAGTCGAAAGCCAAGTAATTCTCCTTTCCAAAGAGACCCATATTGTTAGTGTATGCCTCCGAAATGCTGAGGTACCCTAACCAAAACAAAACGGCGTGAAAATCGAAGTAGGACAAATGCTGGGACAACTACTTCACATCTGTTTAGACTTTCCCATGCGTAAATGAGTTATTTTGACTAGCTAAATACTTTCATCCATTCAAATTACGTTGAAATGTCTTACCTTCCGCTAATTTATATGCCCTTTAAGTCTGTTTTTGAAAGAAATCCCCTTTCCATCCTTCTCAAACACCACAGACTTGAAAATATGAGAGAGTTCTAACGGGCGTTTTGATTGGCTGAACAGATTTGACGGCCTTCCCCTTTTAATCAAAAGTCATGTAGAGTCTAGAGATGTTCCGAAAAAGTTATCCACTCCCGATTTTCACGCCGTTTTGTTTTGGTTCGTGTAGGGTGTAAGCGTACTTTTATTCCGGTGTGTAGAATTTCCGATGAGAAAATTTACACTAGTGTTGTCTATCCATAAATAGTGCAAACTTTTGAAAAAACACAGGTAAGTTTTGTTTATTATGATTAACACACATGTTTATAAACACGCTAATCACTCAGAACCTGTTTTCCTATTGTTGTCACCCGTGCGTATTATTTAATACTAATAGCATCTCATCAATTTATTCTAATATTATAATGACAAAGTTTAAATATTAAAATATGGAGCAGGAGGATTGTTTTAGGAGCTGAATGTGATGATAATACGAATTTCGACATTGGATTAGAGGAGATGTTACAACCCATTACCAAAGAGACCTCAAGTAGACCAAAACAGAGCACAGGCACTCGTGGCACGGACTTACCACCACCCTTTTTTTCTAACTTTCTGTTTACAAATTTATTTTCAATAAAATTTCTTTATTTCTTTATTATTTCACCTCTTTTTCCTTATTTCAACTTGTTCGTGTCAATATTCATACAATCTTATGTTAACATAAAATTGCATGTGTCGACCCTATATAGATAATCTAAGGGGGGTGGTAAGTCTGTGCCACGAGTGCCTGAAACGGAGTAGAAAAATGAAACAATCTAGTGTTTATGAATATTATTGTCTTTGTACTCATCTGTTCAAAGCTGTAAACTACTGTATTATGAATGTACTATTTATTGTTTGAATTGATAAATATTTAAATGATTTTGCATAAATTGATATACAATTCATTATCACATCTATTAGAAAAAGGATGAAACTTAAGGTAGTGTATTATTTCCTTGAAGAACAACTGCACTAGGTAATTTTTCCAGGATAAATTATACTAGTGTATTATTTCCACATAACAATTCATTTTGAAATAATCACTTCAATAGTTTTTAACCCTTCAATAAGCCCATGCCCCATTTTTTTTATAGTCTCCCTAAAAAAATCCCTTTTAAGAGTGTTTTGGATACACAAATAAACAAAGGATAATTTACACTAAGCATGGAAAAAATAACATAGTGCAATAATTCCTCTGGAAATGTTGCATAAATTGATATACAATTTATTATCACATCTATTAGAAAAAGGATGACACTTAAGGTAGTGTAGTATTTCCTTGAAGAATATCTGCACTAGGTAATTTTTTCCAGGATAAATTATAGTGTATAATTTCCACATAACAATTCATTTTGAAATAATCACTTCAAGATTTGTTAACCCCCCAAAAGCCCATGCCCCATTTTATTTATAGTCCCGCTAAAAAAATCCCTTTTGGGAGTGTTTTGGATACACAATTAAACAAAGGATAATTTACACTAAGCATGGAAAAAATAACCTAGTGCAATAATTCCTCTGGAAATTATACACTAGTGTAACTTGTCCTCTGGAAAGAATACACTGGTGGGAAGAACACACTGTTACATAGGGTACGTCAGCAGTTCGGAGGCCTACAGTAACAAAAAGGAAAATTACTTTCGACTGGTAAAAACATTTTTTGTAACTATTAAGGCGTTCTGAAGTTACGATCAATTTAACGACCACTTAATCAAATGCACGCAACCCTTGTTGTATTATATAGTTGGTTTTTTTTCGGACGCACCTAGTCCCTGTGTATAATACATGTACTGATATAGCCATATATTGGGTTACACTAATGTCCTGAAAATTGACCTTAAAATGTCCTGAAAAGTACATAGACTTATATCTTTTTTTTTATTATCCAATGGATTGAATTCAAATTTGAAAATGTTAAATACGTTAGCATACATTTAACGAATATTTTAAAAAAAAATTTTTTTTTTTTTTTTTTTCAGGTGGAAATAATTTGACCTGAAAATTGTCATGAAATGTCCTGAAAAGTACATAAAGGCCTATATCTTTTTTATTATCCAATGGACTGAGTTCAAATTTGAAAATGTTAAATACATTAGCATATATTTAACGAATATTCAAAAAAAGAATTGAAAAAAATAATTTTAGGTGGAAATAATTTGACCTGAAAATTGTCATGAAATTTTCAGGTCAAATTATTTCCACCTAAACAAATTTTTTTTATATATTTTTTAAAATATTCTTTAAATATATGCTAATGTATTTAACATTTTCAAATTTGAACTCAATCCATAGGCCTTAATGTACTTTTCAGGACATTTTAAGGACATTTTATGACAATTGTCAGGTCAAATTATTTCCACCTATTTTTTTTTTTTAATTCTTTTTTAAATATTCGTTAAACATATGTTAATGTATTTAACATTTTCAAATTTGAACTCAATCCATTGGATAATAAAAAAGATATAGGCCTTTATGTACTTTTCAGAACATTTTCAGGACATTTCATGACAATTTTCAGGTCAAATTATTTCCACCTAAATTTTTTTTTTTTTAATTCTTTTTTAAATATTCGTTAAATATATGCTAGTGTATTTAACAGTTTCAAATTTGAACTCAATCCATTGGATAATAAAAAAAGATATAGGCCTTTATGTACTTTTCAGGACATTTTCAGGACATTTCAGGTCAATTTTCAGGACATTAGTGTAACCCCCATATATTGACATATGCTATTTATAACGCGCGGCGAGTTAACTGTAATGTATTTATAAAATCATTGCGTCTTACCTGGTATCGACCAGTCATTAGCTGTGATCGTGTTGGTGAACATATTGGCTGGACGTAATAATTCTCTAGTTTAACGCCTCCTGCAGCAAGTTTATCTAGTTCTGGGGTTTTAATCTCGGATCCGTGATACCCAATATCATTATATCCATAGTCGTCTGCTAGGATGAACAAAATATGAGGTTGTCGTTTGGCCCGGACGGTGCTCGTAAGCAATGTTATAACATATGTCAGGAGAATCGTCTTCATTCCGAGTGCATGTTGTCATTTTTGATCAAACCATAACACCGCAGACAAAATAAAACCGTTGTTTTCTATGTTATTGATTCTTCAACAGCCGGTAGATCATAATTTCCGCATTGTTTATCTACACACTATTATTGTAAATGTGACATGTTTCCCTGGTTCATTCAACCTTGGCCAACATTTAAAAAAAATAGCTATATAAAAAGGTCAGACAAATGTTGTCATAGGTTGAAAAGGTTAATTATTATATTAACATGACTGGTCAGGGGCGGATCCAGGATTTGTGGTTAGGGGGGGGGGGGGCGTGAGTAGGCGAGGGGTCTCGGGACCGCTTAAGGTCCCCATCGGGTCCAAGGCAGAGCCCTGGTAGAGGGCCCATGGGGGGCTATGCCCCCCGGAAGCTCTGGAGGTTTGAGGAATTACAGACTTTTATTTGAACGACAATTTTGAACCAACCACACCATTTTTATCAGACCAATAAAACTTGACTTTGAGTCTTAATTTTGTCGGATAATTGTTAACAGTATGTTTTTGTCAGATTATAAGAACCTAAAGTAAAGCTTTTCTTTAACAACCGTGATGCGAATTGTTCAACTCATGACTGATCGATCACGATATTTTAACCCTTCAAAGAACTATTGGTTTAATTTTAACGCATTCCCCATTTCACTAATTGGTCTGTACTTTCGGTGCTTGTCCTTTCGGGTGGTTCTAGTTAATACTGCCCGTCCGGATGGAGTTTTTCTTTTCGTCGTTTGATTCATTCATTGAAAACGTATGATTTCGACCGTTCTTGTTTATAGACAAACTAAAGCGGAAATTGTCAATACACGAACTTGTTATTGATTTCTGATAAGCTAACGTAACTAAATTAGATGATAAGAATCGTTTCATGCAGCATTAATGTTAACATATTCGCCTTTAATTGTCTATAAACAAGAACGAATCATACGTTTTCAATGAATGAACCAACGGCGAAACGAAAAGCTTCATCCGGACGGACAGCATACTGATTTTAAACAATGGGTAGAACTTTTTAGAATGATATCCCAAATTTACTCTTAATATCATTACTATTCATTTTGACTTACAGGTCACGAGTTAACCATTCATGAAAAAGTTGTTTGTTGAACTGCTTAATTAACGTTGTATAACATATGCTTTGCGAATTTTAGGGGGGCGCATGCCCCCCCCCCCCCCCCCCCCCCATAGCCAGAAATGATGGGTACTTTGCTCATTTGCATATCTAAGATGGCGACGTCGGGACGTCTGCAATTTTCATATGATCTATATAGACGATATCATTCATAATTGCATGTGTGTCATTTTCT